>OZ007567.1:25157293-25734793 GCA_963931925.1 Onchidella celtica
AGTTAAATAAACTTCACTCTCCACACAAATGTGCACATTTTTATGTGAAACGGGATCAATAAATGCCACATGCCCTTTAGTCAGTTGCGGGTCTCTGTCTGGGTTTAATTCTTGAGGAGGGATGTGGGGTGGGTGATTGCCATATTTCAATTGCTGGCCACTGGCAGATGAAACAAATTACTGGAAGAGTATGTGCATTACAATTTAATTAAAATTCCAGCAGTGCCAGATTTTTTGGGCCAACTTTTAACCCCCCCCCCCCCCAGTTTTAGAAATTTTTAAAATAAGAGGCATCAATGAAGGAGACAAATTCAGTAATATCATCATTCAACTATTGGGAAATTATACTTAAGTACTTTCAAATGGCTGTGACATTCAGGTGACGTACCCAAACACACAAGAGTGATGGTAATAAAAATATCTGCATGTCAGATCTCTTCAGAAAAATAAACTTCTAAATACACATAAAGAAGAACACAATAGTGGTATTACAAGTCTGACAAGTCAATGCAATTAATGGAATGAGAAATGTGCTTTGAGGGGACATGGAACTAAAAAGCAACTAGCTCCTTTTGCAATCTCTAAAGGTATGTTGTAATATGTATGAAAAAAATGGAAAGAAAAGCATGCCAAGAAACATTCTCTGCTTGACTTCAAACTCATGTGGTTTACCAGGCTGGCTCTGTACTTAAGCAACAAATCAATAAAAATGTTGAGTTTTACTAGCTTGTTTTTTAAGGTTAATTTTCTGTCCACTGTGGATTAAAAAAAAAAAAAAGAATCCCGATTCCCACAGGTTAGCAAGATGGTAATCTTTTCCCTTTTCAGAGCACTGGAGAACCTGCTTTGTGATTTCAAAGGCATGTGGATAGAAGCGTTCATCCTCAGTGCCAATGCTTCAGCTTTCTATGAAATCCTGCCAACAATACATCTCCAAATAGCATGACAAAACTTTTTTTTTTAAAATTAAAAAATATTTACAGCTACACAATCCAGGCACTGCCAAGTGCAGTTTCTAACAAAGCAAGCAAGAGTCCACAATTTTTCTATGTGGTTAATAATACCAGACCTGTAAGTGGCTGGTGACAAAATAGTCTGAATTTTTTTTCAATATCGTAGCAGCGCAGCAAGAATACATGGGTAGATGAGTGTTTATATTTCAGCATAAAACAAAAATTGTCGGGAATCCGAGGCAACTTTTTTTTTGGGTCGTGATAAAATAGTCGGATATTTTACAGGCCTGTAATACTGTTCGCACCGTAATGTCACCGATATCAGATCCATATACTACAACCATAACGCTACAGGCACGTCTGAGATAAGTGTTGTCCACTGACCTTCACTTCAAAGTTAGACGTGAAAAAGAGCTGTTCTTGATACCAATTACACCAAGCACATCACTGATATAACATGAATGAATGGGGCCTTTTATTACCAAACATAAAAGATTCTGAAGCAACATACTTTTTGGGTGGAAAGGATCATCCCAATTTTAAATCTTTCAAAATCTACAAAAATGTGTTTACCATGCTGATTTGCTACTGGATCTAACGAATGCCTTTATAATACCTGGAAACAATATGGATGCCCCAACTGACAAGTGTCATGAAAAAAAAACATGACAAAAACTTTTCTGGTGCTGGTTTGTTTACCTTCGGAATTTGAAGTAGGGCCACTGGTTGGTTGGCTTGGGCATTATCCATTTACTCAGGCTGTGTACTAATAGTATGATTGATTTGGCTTGTAAAATGTAAACAAACAGGAACAGTATGTTCTCAATGACAGGCTGCGGATTTCTCTGGGACAGCCGCCAGTAATGTCATCCTTTAAGTCAGCCGTGACATAAAAGGTGACCAAAAAAGCTTAACACTAGCATAACAACCTCTAGTAATGAAGAGAAAGCTGGGTAAATGAACTATATAAACAAGTGCATGGGTGGATCCAAAACATTCAATGTGAACTATGAACACTAAACGACATAATGCTTATGAGTATGGATGAATTAAAAAAAAAAAAAAAAAGTATCAACTAAGGGCATTTCATCCCAACCTGTCAGTTTTTGTGCGTGGAACTGCTGCCTATAATAACTGACATAACAGAGTGCACTCATGAAATGATAATTATAAAAACCTGCTGCCTAAATTTGTCCACAGTTTCGGAGATGAAGGCTGCATTGATCAGGCTGCCCCTGCCTTTTTTTTTTTTTTACTAGAATATGGGAACAACTGGTGGAATTTTTTAACAAGAGAAAAAAAAAGGCAGAGAAATCACCTGTACTGCATTTCTTTCTCTTTAGTGAGTTCAGTTCAGTTCCTTCAACATGTCATTGTTCACTTCCAATCAAAAGTGCAGGTTCATCATTCTTTGGTTTCGAATCTTTTTTTCTCTCTCAAAAATTCACAAAAATATTCCTGAGAACTGGCAAAAAATGCAGAGCTGGTATGCCGACGCATAAACCCAGACTCGAAACAGCAGTGCTATCTATCACATCTTTGAACAACACAAACAATTTATCAAATAAAAAGTTGAAAATCAAAACATACCAAGTGGAAAGTTCATATTTTTAAGAAAAATGATGCTTTCTTTGCAGTGGTTACCTAAATTAAGCTAATTAATTTCATCTGTGTGAGTGTGTGTGTTTTTTTAAGACAAAGGCACCTTCAATTTGAAACATTTTGATGCAGCAGAGAGTGTTTGATTACAACTTTTTGAAGGACCACAGTCTTAGAAGCATAGTGTGTTTTGATTCCCAACCCGTCACATTGCAGTGGCACCTTTTGAACTTGCATTGTGTACAAAAGAACAAAAGTTAAACATCAGTGGTACGAATTAATTTAAGAGAAAGCCTCCATGAAGCAACCTTGACAAATACGATAACTTCACAATAGCCCTTACTAGACCACTGCAACAGTTCAAGACGTGTACAGAGACATCCAACAAATACTCAGAAATATGCATCTTCTCCATTTCAGTAACTTTTGTTTGTGCTTTTCCACAGACATCTGACCAATGCTGACTTACCATAACATTACAAGTGTCCCTGCAGTTAAATCCAATTCTTTCTTCTTAATCACTCTACTTATATTACAGGACACTGAAACGATGAAGCCGGTTTATCAACACACAAATACTTTGAAACGGCACATATAAGCAAATGACATATTTCTTGCCACAGAAGATATATATATATTTGAAAATAATCTATAAATGTGAGCTGCCTCAGTATAAACTTGTAAAGAGATTAAAAGTCACACACCTTCACTCACCATAAGGTACATACTCATTTACTCACAGCAAACAAGCTGAATAGCTTTCATTCTCTCAGAAAAAGGGATAAAAATTGATCAGAATTGCCTTGTCATTGTTGAACTAAATTATCTGCGAAGTAAAACATTCCATTCAGATGGCAAAATAGAAAAGAAAATAACAAGACACCAAGAATTTAAAAAAAAAGAATAGAAAAACAAGGCCTTACAGATATGAGATTAAATTTAAAAAAAAAAAAAAAAAAATCAGACTGGTAAAGGATTGCTGACAAACATGAAAATTAATAACACAAAACTGCATTCAGTAAGTACCATATGAAAGTATAAAACAAGGACAATGTCGCATGCATTGTACCTTGATGTATGAAAATACAAAATTAATTGATGTAATCCTATACAACCATATATTCAAATTCCTTCAAATCCAGAATTCAGCAAACAGTGGGGTGTACTCTATCGGCCTGCTTCATAACCAGGAAACAAATTGTTCAGGATCTGACTTAGAACCTTGTTTGTCGTCATGCTCATGTTCTTAGATAGCTCTGCCCGGCATGCAGGACAGGAATAAACCTCAGCTTTGAATGATCTTGCCAGGCAAGCCTATTGGAAAGGCAAATAAATATTATATAAATTATTTACTGAAGCAAGCAAAGTACAAAAAATTGCAACGGAGCTTTCCCTGCACCATGAAGTTGGAATTGAAGCCAGGATGGATGCTTTTATCGCACCTTAATGATGCCAAAGCTAGTGCATAACCCCCCTCTCCCCTCCCGACACACACACACATACACAAGTGAACAGTAAACACTAACTCAGTATTTTCTTTATTTAGCTTCACATGCAAACTGCCCCTAGAAAAGCACTCCCCACTTCACAATCTACATTCATGCTTTCACGAAAAGTTTCGCTTAAATCCATCTCTGCAATCAAAAGACTACTCAAACATGAAGTGGTTGACAAACCTTTGATGGCCAGCTCTGACACACTTTAAGTAAGCCACTTGGGAGATTACACTAAATCAACCTGAGACCTTTACGACGTCAACTCAGAAATATATAACAGATGTGTACATCTATACGTCTCTGTAACAGCACAGATATTATCCTTATTATGTATTGTAACTGATAAACTATACACTTAAACTGTGGTCCTCTACTTAACTCAGTGAATATATACCTTGCATATATTATGTGTGCAGTCCAAGGTGATAGGTTTGCAAACAATGTCCTGACAGCAGATGCATAGGAATAGCTCTTCTACCTTTTCATGAAAGATCTAGATAGGCAACAAAGAAATGTATTCATGAAGCACATGAAATCTTAATCCATACTACTGGTGGAATGGATTCTCAGAGCAATCAATAATGGTAAACACAATATATAACCAGAAAAAATGCATACTAACTACGTAATTACCCATGAATTTTACCGGACAACCACAGGAGATGGAATCATCTGATCATCATAAAGGATCAGCACTTACACTAGCAAACCATACCAATGAAAATTGGTTATTATAGCTTAGTCAAACTACACACTTCTCCTATGTGTTTCTTCTTGAAACATTACGCTAATTTTAAAGGGAATATTTTCCACTTTCTCCTGTTTTCATTGTCATGTTGTAAGTTTCAACTTTCTCTGTTGCTGTCTCCAAATCCTGTGAGACTTTGCATAAAGTATTATGACAGTGATTAAATCAAGAATAAAGATTAGAGAACATGCTGGATTCTGTTAAAATTTTTGGCACCTAATGACTGAACAGTTGTAGAACTGTAGATTCGCTACCAGCAACAACCTAAGCAGAGTACAATTTTATCTGAGTAACAGACCTGTGATCCTTGTGAAACATAAGTCAGTGCTTCATCCCACAGCTTTTGGTTTGTTGCATCTTCCGCGATCAGTTTCTTTGTGGGACCATCAATTGAATACTTGGCTACTTTTGTTTTCTTGTTCTCTGGCTCTGGAGGTGAGCTTTTTCTCTTTTTACTTGCACTTTCAGGTTTTGATGCTGAGAACATGTCAGAAATAACTATTACTGCATGGAGCTTCCATAAAGTATAGTCACAATGTTCCTTTGCAATACAGACAGTGCTCTGTCATGAAATTTGAAATAAATGTTGTCCCCATATATTGTTTGAATAAACGATTTGCAAATAGAATGCATGGGTCTGTAAAATGACCATATCCATCCTCCATGTCCATCATTTTACTTTCTTGTATATTACTGTCGTATCACCATTTAAAAAAATTTTTTTTTCAGCTGTTACAGTTCTATCATTTCATTTTGAATTTTGGTAATATCAGTTTTTCTAAAAGTCATTTAGTTTAGATTAGTTCTAATGATAGACTTTTGAAAAACATGCACATACATCAAAAAAATGTTCATGATGGTCTTATGTGCATTCTGCCAACAAAAAGTGGTCCTTGCAAAAAGAAGTTTAAAAACATTCATGCCACATGTGTCAACAGCTACAAATGTAATATTCCCATGATTTCAAATACAATGAAGTATAACAACCCAAACCTTCTAATACTGGTAAGAGTGAAGTCCAATTTAGAAAAAAAATAAAAGGTCTTTTTGTCAGGGTATACCTTCAGACTTTCTTTTCTTTCCCTTTTTCTTTCCTGGTGTTTCCACATCAGCTTCATCATTTCCTTTCTCTTTTTCCTTCTCCTTCTCCTTCTGGCTCTCTAGGTAACCCTCTGGATACTAGATGAATGAGGGAAAAACAGGTTTGTTATCTGATAAATATTTGGTCAATTCGCATTAATATTACCTAAATTTTAAAAGTACATCAACTCAAACATGAAAGTGTGTCTTGAAAATGAACAGCTGCCCAGCATGCAAGAGGTAACATTTCCAGAGATAACAATTATGTATGTGGGTCAATGCCAAAAAGCTTTTTCACATATATACCTTTTTGTAATTGTGTTATTTCAATAACTTTTTCTCTGATTTATGTTTCTTTTGTGCACGGTTATTCAAAATTGATCCAATAACCTGCATAAGCAAGATGATCACAAGTTGTTTCTTTCATTTTCTTGGAATTTGAATTTGACTCTGTAATTTTGACTGACTTTTTTACATTTTCAAAATGGACACATTGTATGGACCTTGGCAAAACCATAATAAAAGGGTATTTTGTTTTATCTGTGGATTTCGGCAGGTATGTTTTGCTTACAGTGATAAATCAAGATGACAAAATTGAACAAAAAGTTTCTGCAAATGGCTTAGTAAATAACAGCTGCTAGTTAAAAAAAAAAGTGGTCGGACATTAATTGTGCAGTCACGCTTGTAATGAAAAAATAAAAGCTAGTGTGAAATACCTCAATGTAATAACAGGTTAACCATGTTTTCCAATAACATGTTATCCTTCAAATAATGCGAATTGTTGCCATCGGCTAGTCACTTTTCAACCACAAGGGTTTCACAAAGAAAGTCTGAGAAACCATGTGTTTTGTAGTCACACTGTAACGTCCAACTACACTGCAAGAAGTCACTTCATTTTCCCCAATCTCTCTAAACAGGCATTGTGTATTCCTTCTCTTATGGGGAAGGAATGCAATGACAAATCTCTACAGAAGTTGGAATTTTGTCATCACACTATATTTAATGGTAACGCCCGACACGTTTCTCCATCTGTTTGTAAAATCCGACTTTTTTTTGGGGTCTATTTTTTGTCTGATTCTTGCTCTGGTAATTTAATTTGCAACATATTTCCCAAACATGCATTTCCCCAGACTCAACAATGAACATTGGATGAAAAATGAGAAATTTGGCGCTGTGTATAGTCACCACCACTGGAGTTTCTTTAATCATGATGGCACTGTCCTTGATGTTACTGGAATTAAATTCAAATTATCTTGACTGTCAATGCAGACTGAAGTATTAAATCCATTGTATTATCACTACAGATTTTATATTAAATATTTACTTAAAAATGGGGAATTGCATTACATTTCATGGTTTGTCATCCTGTAACGTCCAACACAAAATAAACAAATAAATTCATCAAATTTTTGTAACACAAATTACAAATCCAAATTAACCCCTAAAAATAGTAAATTTAAATCAAGCCTGGGTAGGAGCAGTAGGATATATGATAAAATCTGCCTCCATTAACCACAATGTAACAACTTTAATTTTGCCTTTTGTGTCGGACATTACCGTAACTACAAAAGAGCAGCACTTTTAATGCCTTTTGTGTACTAAAAATGGCATTAAAAGTGCTGCTCTTTTGTAGTTACGGTAATGTCCGACACAAAAGGCAAAATTAAAGTTGTTACATTGTGGTTAATGCCTTTTGTGTACGGGGACAAGGTGGTCTAGAGGCAAGGTGCTCGCCTCTCATGCCAAGGGTCCCGGGTTCTAAACCCGGGCAGTGCAGGCATGTTGGAAAGTGGATTTTTCTCATATTTTCAGGTCCCTGGTCCTATTGGGGGGTAGGATCGAGTAGTTCTTGGAAATTGGATTTTTCTCATATTTTCAAGTCCCTGGTCCTATTGGGGGGTAGGATCGAGTACCTAGTCTTCTCGGATAAGGACGAAAAAATTCGGAGGGCCCGTGTGCACGTTGCGCACGTTAAAGATACCTTGGCAGTTGGAAATCGTAAAGAGCAGGCCGAAAGGCCGCTGCCCGGGCAAAATTGAAATTAATAGATTAAAAATTTATCCATATCATCTCCCCCCCCCCCCCCTCCCCCGCCAGAACAAGAAATAATAAAACAAGTAAAGTGAGGTGTAAATGCCAAGGGCAGCGAACCTCCTAAAATAAAGACCTCAAATGCCTTTTGTGTACTCTTTTGTACATTATTGAAACTGTTGGTTGACATTAATGATTTTTAACACTCAGCTACAGATGGAATGTACATTCTTTTCCACATTAGTGACTTTATTGCCACTTTTGTGTCATCACAGTAATGTCTGACACGTTTCACTTTCATATGAAAATCATCCTGTTTCACTGAATTAAGAACAGTTACGGCCATGAAACTTATAAAATCTTTAAAACAGATGGTTACAGTCACAGTGTCACAGAATGTGTCCTTTTTTTTTTGCCTCCCCCATTATATGTTGTGCATTTTTCAGTCCCTCTGTCCATTTTTCTATTACAGCTTTTGGGCACTGACCCATGTAAGAAATCAGCAAATGCTGTCAAAAAACCAGGTCTGGTGGTCCTGAGATCCCTCACTAAATGAAAATGTTTATGGAACTTACAGATCAAAATTCTGGTATATAAAACACATGAATTCAATATTATATATAAATACTAGTTATGTGTTCAGGTGGCTTACTGCATGCTGTGTCTCAATTTTGTCTTCAGTAACTGTCCCATTTCAGGCATGGTAAAAGACAAAAGTCACCATTTTAGACCCAGGAATCCGCGCAAAAAGTAAGGTTAGTAGAGATGCCAAGATGAGTAGAGCCATCCACAAAATTCAGTAACAGACAATTATCAATTCCTTAGTTTAAAAATGCACTTTTTTCTATGTCTTGACCCAGCCCACTGTTTCCAGTTGGTACATTTTGACACCTTCAAATTGTGTTATACATTTAAATCAAATGATGATTGCAAAGTGGGTGCTCTACTTGTAGAAATAAATGCTTATTGATCAACTGGCAAGCCAACAGCTGCAAGAGTCTCTTTCTTGCCAACCACCTTCGCAATTAAGGAGAGGGGAGTGGGGAGGGGTCTATTATGCAGCGGAAGAAAGAAAATAATGTTGCAGTGTGCAACTGTGTGCGCTGAGATTTTGTTCAGTGAATCCATGCATGGTATCTGGATTTTTTGTGTGTGTTTTTTGCCAGTAATAGCATAGATGTCATTTTGGGTTAGGCTTGGGAACTTTCAAAAGATGAAGACAGTGAGAAAAAAGAACAAATGAATGGAAGACGGATATATTTGGGTTTTAGCTGAAAACAGCCAAGAATCATTTTATGAAATATAACAGCCGACCTGTATTAATTATCATTTGAGTCAAGCTAGGCCCAAAAGGCATAATTAGTACAGATAAAGGTCAAAGCAGATGCAAAAGTGAATGCTGAACTTAAAAATTGTGCATCAAAGTTTAAAAAAAAAAAAAAAAAAAACTTCCTGACCAAGTACATGTATTGTATTTTGATGAAATGTTCAAAAGGCACCACTTCAGACCGAAGGGACATCGTACAAAAAGTTTGGTCAGTATGGGTGGCACAGATGGCTGCGTGAGGTCAACAGAAAATTTGACCAGTTTTTTTTTAAAGGTATATATACATATAATATCATTTGAGAGTAAACAAATTTAACCTGGCATGATAAAATGAAAATAATAAGTTTATGTCCCACTGGACGTAACCCAATTTCCATTTGGAATTCAGAATTTAAAGCAAGAAAATATAAAGTACCATTAATCATTTAATGTAAGCATAAATTGACTATTTTCTTCATTATCAGGGTTTAGTTTGGCATCAAACATGGTTGTGCTGCTAAACGGCATCCACTAACAATGTCTGCAATATCATTTAGGTTTATCACTTTTCTTCATCATACAATCAGTTATTCAATAAAGTGCTCTGCATGATACATCAATATGTAACTAAAACTTGGGAAGCCAAAGGTGAATTTAGCAATTTCATGTGACTAAATCTTGCTGTCTTTGAGATGAAAGCCCTGGCATGCTGGTGAGGTCAAGTCTGCACAGGTTTAATTCATAACAATCAAGCATAAAGCACAGTGGATTGCACAAATACTATGCTCTTTCAAGGCAAACCACGATCTACGCAATCATACAATACTAGTAATTTACAATTCATTTTATTTTTCTTAATATTCTTAATCGCTGATGAGATATGTTACAACAACTGAATTGAAGTCAAATGTTAACCCTAGTCCTGCGGGAGGCCACTATATTGGCCTCCCCGCGCAACACGCGAGACACGGGAGGCCATTATTTTGTCCGACACGCTCAACCACGGGTCCTGCGGGAGGCCACATTTTTGTATAGCAACGGTGCGCCTCGCGCTTCGTGTATGCGGTTGCCAAGGCTGTCGTTTTTTTTTTTTCACGTTTTTTTTTCCGCACTATTTTCGCGTGTTTATCTATCCTGTCACCCCTACTATATCTAACAAAATGGTATCGTCCGATTACGTTTATTACGATGCAACTATTCGCCATACTCGTGTAATAGTACTGACGGTCTGAAGTTTGAACTGGGGAAACTTTTACTTTGATGCTGGTTGTCGTCTACATGTGAAATGAGAAGAAAGGGGCCATGTGCGTATTTGAGACGCCGCTCTACGTCTGTAATTATGAATTCCAATGTAATATTAGGGCATGCTGCATAAGGGCGTCTGTCAGTAGGTTTTTCATCAGGGAAAACTGGGAGAAAATGACCGACTTTGTTGTTGGTCGTTGTCTTTATTTGATGTGGTAATTAGAGAGATATTGTGTTCCTTTGGTTAAACCGCTTTTCAGTACATGTATGACTGTGCTCTGCGACCTGGAACTGGAAATCAAATCTCTCGCTAAAACTAACATCATAGTACGTGGAAGCTTTACATAGTAGAGGAGGGAGAAGGCAATGTCACGATACATGTGGTTAGTAAATGAAGCGAATGGCTTAAAAAATAATTTGTTCACCTGAATGGCCTCACTTAGGGACAGAAAAATCGCAGAGGTCGTGGGAAAATGATAAAACATGTGTTAAACGGCTTGTAAATGCAGAAAATTCTTGATTTGGGCCTTCCATTTCACAATAAGACCTATTGCATATCATCACAAGTACTTTATCCAAATATCACAGGGGTCCCTTACGATTTATCCACCACTATTGTTGTTATTGCATCCTGAAGTATACGCGATACAGGTGTTCACAACGACCCGATTGACCCGACCGCCGAGGTTATCGGCAACACGCGAACGATCGGCTGACTGGCCGCTGGCTATCCCCGCACGGGGCGTTACGTGGACGAGTTCACTCAACGCAGGACGAGGGTTAACAGACTTTTGCTCAATTGTCTTTTCCATCCATAGCCATTGCTGCTTCATGGATTCATGATATGCTTTGAAATAAAGCTCTGAATATGGACCTGAACTGATGTTTTATCTCTTTTACATTACATAATTTACATGATGGCGTATTTGTCTCAGGTCCACTGTTATAGGTTATGTGAATATCAACCGTGGACTTTCACACACACTCACAGTTAGTATACTGCACATCAAAACCAAAAACAATGAAACCTGAAGGCAAGACTCCCATAGGGTCAATAACATCACAATCAAAGAGATATTACAGGCCAGATCTAATGTCTTTACCTCACTGGCCTGAAAACTTGTGGAAGAATATATCAAAAGCTGGAGAAATGGATTATAAAGAAGAAAATCAGTCTTAACCAAGTGAAAACTGAACTGAAAGATTTCATTTGGAGCCAAAGGTAGGTATGCTCGGAAAAGTCTGCACCAAGTGATCATGAAGTTGAAATGTAGCTGTAAGATGCATTAAGTGAGAAAACTATGATATATATAAAACACAAGCATGTCACTCTTTCAGCCATCATTCCAGTTTCTTCATTCCAGAGCTCACTGATTATTCTTGTTTTATTCTAATTGTTATGAAAATGCTAAAAAATTTGCCAGTGTTAGCAAAGGATCTGCTGTTACATGCAGTAAACCACTGTGTTTTTTCTTCTCATATTTATGATAAAACAGCAATACTATTGTACATAGTAGACCTTTCGACTTGTAAAGTGTAACTAATGTAAGTTATGTCATACCAGCCACAACTGTCCAGAAAATAAAGTGAACAAAAAAAAAAAAAAGTTGTATTTTAAGATCATGGGAAATTATTTCTGGCATCCAAATATAGGATGGTCCAGTCAAATCTAGGATGGTTGACAGGTCTGCATTCCCTTTCTAATATGACACTTTTGTAATTACAGGTGAGAGGCTGCATTCAATTAGCAAGAACCTGTAAATGAAAAGCCTTATAAACATCTGAAATGCAGTCGAGCACAGAAAACTCAAACTCTTGGGGAGGGGCGCCTCTTCGTCTAGTTCAATTTTGAGGAATACGTGAAGTATTAATCATGAATTATTAGGATTGCATATTCAAGGAAAATAATAGTTAATACAGCTGACAACATCTACCACAAATTACCTCCCTTTAACCCCCCCCCCCCCCTCCCGGCCAGTTGAAAGGGAAGCAAATATTAAATTGACATCGCATGGCAACAGCGGCACACTACCTTGTGCCCGAACGGTTTGTTTTTTTTCTCTTCTGGAAGCGCTTCGGTAAGGATCATTTCCAAGTCAAGCCCAACAGCGATAAAATAAACTGAACGGTGAACACAACTCACCATTTTTCCCTGTATGATTTTACTACTGTTTGTACGGCAGCATTTCCTATCTTTTTTGCCAATTAAGGTATGGGATGGGACAAACCACAACCCCCATTTCCTGCCTGACTCGGTCATCTCAGGTATTTTAGTCACCGTTTGTATAGAGAAGAGTGTGTGTGTGTATGTGTGTGGCGGGGGGGGGAGGGGGGGGGGTAGGGTAGGGTAAAAGACACTATACATCCTATCCTGTCACCACTAGACTATGTTACGGCTAACCGAATGAAGTTTCTGGTGTTCGTTGTTTTTTTTCCTCTACTTCTACTTCTGGGCTTCTTGGATCACACTCGCAGTAGGAAAACTGGTTCGACGAATCCGTGTCACAGTTCGAGGTTCGCATGAAATAACTACAAAGAAAATTGAGAAATAAATTAAGGACCTAGGTCTTTATTCATGGGATCCGAGATTTCGATTGAGATGTGTTCGATTTTCGCGTGCTCGACTGTAGTTTGAAAAAAGTTGAAATTAGAAACTTTTAAAAAAAATGGTAAAATAGAAAGAAATGTTTCTTTTTCCTCACCTGCATTTCCAGCCCCAATTCTGCTGTTCGCTTTTTGCCTGCCTTGGTCCACGGTGCAGGATTGGGATCATCACGCCTCAATAAATATCGCCACACTAAGAATCCAGATTTGCCCTTTTCGGGCCAATATTTCACCACCTGCATAATAGTTAGAATCTTGAGTGCAACTGCATAGGTCTCCAAAACAACACATCCTGGAGTAAGCAAAGTGTGGGACAAGAAACAAAACAACAACTTATTACTTCACTAACTGCTGCAAACAGGAAACCCACTTGAAATATTTTCATCACTAACTTTATATCATAATAATTTTTCGCTATTGCAACAAACATGTATGTGCTCGATCACGAATCCCTTAGACTAGACATCCGTCGGGGCACCTATGATGACTTTGCAACAATCCCTCTCCATTCCTCTCGGTTTTCAGCTTTTCTGAGCGTCTCTCAGAGTTCCATGCCTGTCCATTCTCTGATGTTGTCTTCCCATTTCTTCTTTTGTCTGCCTCTTCTTCCTTTCCCTGGACTGTGCCCTGCAAGATGGTCTTGGCAAGGTATGTTGAACGGGTGACGTATCCATACCAACTCAGTTTGCGTTTTCTGACCAGTGTCAAGAGGTCATCATATGGCCTAATTTCATTTTTGATTTGTCTTTTGACTTCGTCATTTGTGACATGGTCTCTGTATGAGATGCCCAGGAGTCTTCGAAAGCATCTCA
Source organism: Onchidella celtica (assembly GCA_963931925.1). Classification (NCBI taxonomy): domain Eukaryota; kingdom Metazoa; phylum Mollusca; class Gastropoda; order Systellommatophora; family Onchidiidae; genus Onchidella; species Onchidella celtica. The sequence goes on from OZ007567.1 coordinate 25,171,168, forward strand.
TCTCCACAGCTTTGATTCTTCTCTCAAGGTCAGCAGTTAGGGTCCAGGATTCAAATGCATGTAGGAATGCTGACATGACCAGGGAGCGCATGAGTCGAATCTTTGATCTCATGGCGAACTTCCTGTTGTTCCAGATAGTTTTGAGCCTGGTCATTGTGGCTGTGGTTTGGGCTATCCTGGAGAGTATTTCCGGCCTGGAACCTTCGTCTGTCACTATGGCTCCCAGATACTTGAAGCTGTGGACGTTCTCATGCTTCTGATAGTTTACATGTATGTCGGCGGTGATGTTATTCCTGCTGTTGGTCATAACTTTCATTTTTTCAGCACTGATTTCCATACCGTAGGCTGCAGGCGTCTTATAAAGTTGATCTACCATGTTAACAAGTTCCTGTTCTTCTCCTGCAAGGCCGTCATCAGCAAAACGTAGGTTTATGATCATTCTGCCTCCTATGCTGACTGTTCCTTCATGATTTTCAAGGGCCTCTGTCATGATCCTTTCCAGGAAGATATTGAAGAGAGTGGGTGAGAGCAGGCATCCTTGGCGAACCCCAACTGTTGTCCGAAACCATTCCCCGATGTTGTTATTGTAGAAGACCGCGCCGGTGGCTTTGTTCACATTGATGTTATACATGTTCATGGTTGCCCACAGTGCTGCATGCCATACTCTGTCGAATGTCTTTTTGAAATCCACAAATACGTGGTATACTCTTGTTGGAGTTGGAGGCACTTTTCCATAAAGATTCTGAGGTTGAATATTTGTTCTGTTGTACTCCGCCCTGGCCTGAAACCTGCTTGTTCTTCGGCAATGATCTTTTCTGCCTGTGACTTCAGTCTGTTGAGGATGACTTGGAGCATTACTTTACTTGAATGGCTGATCAAGCTGATTGTACGGTAATTTTGGCATAGCTGGAAGTTGCCTTTCTTTGGGAGGGTGATGATCAGGGACCTAGTCCAAGATGTTGGCCACTGGCCCATCTGCCAGATCTTTTTGCAAATGATCCAGAGCATATCTATCACCGAGTCTCCTCCTGCTTGAATCAGCCCTGCTGGAACATTAGTTATGCCTGCTGATTTACCAGGCTTTAAAGATTTTACTGCCATAACAATTTATTCTCTCATTTGGCTATTTTTGGCTTTGTCCTGCTACTGGGACACGCTGAGCACTGTCGGGTCACCCATGGCACTATATGAGTACAATTCGGAGCAGTACTCGGTCCATCTCTTTCTCCTCCATCAGACATTTCCCATCTTTGTTGCGGATGGCAGATGTCCGGACTTTTTTGATTGTTGTCAAGTCCTTTGTTATTTGGTAGGCTCTTTTGCTGTCGTTTTTATTCAAGCTAGTTTCTATTTCTTCCAATTGATCATCAATCCATGTCTCCATTGCCATCTTCATGTCTGTTATGACTTGCAGGTTTGCTGCCTGATATTCTTCTGCACCCTCTTTATCCTTCTTTTTCTTCTTTAGAGCTCTGCGCTTGTCACATAGATCTAAGATGTTTGTGACCCAAGGTTTCTTTTTTACTCCATGCTTTCCCAGAAGTTCGCCTGTTGTTTCTGTTCTGAAAGTGTCAGTCAAGGAGTCCACATCTGTGTCTTCGTTGTTCAGGGCTAACAGTGGTGCAAACTTCCCGCCGATGTTTGCTTGGAAGGCTTCTAGTACGGTTGGATCCTTGCGTTTTTCTAAGTCGAACTTGATTCGGATGTTGCGCGGTTTCCTGCACTTTTTGAGACACGTGTATGTGCACATTGACTCCCAAATAAGGCTCTCCATGAGTTTTTTAAAGAAAAATTATTTACTTGCAATGTATAATTACACAAATAATCAAATTTTATCTTCTTGTGCCAGTTTTACTCTTATTTTTCATTAGACAGTTTAATTTTCAGACTGCTCCACCCATCTCTTTCACATTTCAGACAAGTTCGATGAGAAGACACAAACAGCAAGGTGTACTGTTTAAAATATCAATATTCACCTTATAAATACCATCATATCTGTTGCCTTCTTCTGGTGCAAATTTTGAATGCTTGCGACCTTTGCAATTACGGATGACACGAACTGGTTTGCCACCTTTCCAGTCTTTGGCCTCTGCACCCTTTTTATTGTCAATTGGGGCATTACAGTTCTTTGCAAGAGCTCTGCATGTCAAAGGAAAAAATAAAAGAGGACAAATTATAACATGACTATAAAATCAATTCAGTCAATGTAGCATCTGCGGGCTACCCCTTGCCCTCCCCCGGTTTTGTTGTTGTGCTGGTGGCTGAGCATGTGTCCACTACTTTTTCCATTTTATTGTTGACAACCGCCAGAGTGTACTGTACTCCGTGACCTGACCTTCTTTTCTAGTGAGTAGTTTTTTTCCTCGCTCGCTTGTTGTCAGGTGTTTTGACTCGTTCAGTAAATATTAGTATGTTCCCGAATATTCGATAACGTTGTGGATACGAATGTTTACGCCAGATTTGGCCTTGAGTGATGTAACCTGATGATGTATTGATGCGTGATTGGTTAGTTTGTGCGAGGGCAAAGGTAACGTTTATTTCGGGAACTTTCTGTAGGAATGTTTATATATATAGACCTGTGTGAGTGGTTGGTCGGTGAGTAAGTGAGTTTCCTTTTGTGTGGCGTAGATATTTAGTTTCGCTGGTGTCTTCATAGTAATTTATTGTTCACTATACTGTTATTAAACTTTAGTATTATTTAATCTATCGTAGGATCTCGTGTTTATTTATTTTACAGCTGTAATAATTTCTTTTTCTAAAGGGTTGTAGTTAGATCAACTAACTCCCCCCTACTATAACGTGCTAGAACAACCTCAGCTGTTACATATTGGGGGCTCGTCCGGGATCCGACCATATTCGAGCGGACCAGATCAAAATTACTAGATTTATTTACATAGTTTATTGTAGAATATCATCGACAAGCTATCTACAACATGTCGGAGGTTATTGGAAGGCTTAGCCAGGAAGCGGACGCTATGGAGCTCACTGGGCAGGAGAGACGGGACTACCTCCGTGAAGGCCTAGAAAGAGAAAGACAGCTGGAGGCTGAACGACAGGCTCGGGAGAAGGAGGCTGAACGACAGGAGAAGGAGGCTGAACGACAGCTGGAAAGGGAAAAGATGAACCACGAGTTGGAGATAGAGAGGATGCGCCAGCAACGTGGAGGCAACGACTCAGCACAGAAGACCGACGACCACGCTAGTTCCAAGAGACCCAAGCTACCTGCATTTCAGGACAAGAAGGACGATCTGGATAGCTGGTTGCTGCGGTTTGAGAGGTTTGCCGAGACAGCGGACTGGCCCAGATCCACCTGGACGACATCACTGTCTGCCCTGCTGACCGGGAGAGCTTTGGAGTGCTTCTGCAGACTACCGATCGACGAAGCCAAGGACTACGACAAGGTCAAGGAAGCGTTGCAGAAGAGGTACAACCTGTCAGAGGACGGATACAGACTCATGTTCAGACAAGGTAAGCCTGAAGATGGAGAAGATGTTGGAATGTTTTTGACCAGGATCAAGACCTATCTAGAGAGGTGGATAAAGCTGTCGAAGACGGAGGAGACCTACAAAGGAGTGAGAGATCTGTTCGTCAGAGAGCAATTCATGGATGCCTGCCCACCAGACCTTGCAACCCATGTGAGGGAGAGGAAACCAAAGACGCTACAGGACATCGGAGATTCAGCGGAGGCGTACCTGGTAGCGAGGAACCGGACGCTCAGCGGGAGCGCCAGACTGCAGAGCCGGCCAGTTCGACAGAGGCCCAACGGAGACAGAAGCCCACAGGTCTGCCATAGGTGCCAGAGGCCGGGACACAAGGCGACGGAGTGTCGTGCAAAGTTAAACGACAAAGGTGAGTTGAAATGTTACCTTTGTGGAAAGCCAGGCCACGTTCGGAGGATGTGTCCAGCCCAGAAGGATATGGGACGAGGCAAGCCGAACAAGGCGGCGGCGGCCGTAGTGATAGCGGCGGACGAGTCTTCGAGACAGGATGCGACGACGGCTGACACCAGCATCAACGTTCAAGCGGTAATGAAGGACGGGAAGCTACAGTTAGCGGTGCCTGTTACTTGCGGAGGATGCAGTGACGGAAGGACCGTGGAGAAACTGAAGTTACCAGTGATGAAGGGCTTGATTGGAAATCGAGCGGTAGAGGTCCTAAGAGATACCGGCTGTGAAGGTGTAGTGGTACGGCGAGCACTGGTGGACGACGGACAGCTCACCGGTGGGAAGAAACTTATCGCGAGGATTGATAACTCCTTGCTAGCGGCGGAGGAAGCCGTTATCGACGTGAAGACGCCTTACCTGACGGGCAAAGTGACGGCGCTGTGTCTCCCGGAGACCATCTGCGACCTAGTAGTCGGGAACGTGGACGGAGCGAAGGATCCGTACGACCCTGATACTGAGGTGATGGTAGGAGCGGTGACCACGAGGGCCCAGGAGAAGAGGAAGGACCGGTCTACGTCGCTGAAGGTGCCGTGGGCAGAACGGCACGCGGGAGTGGATAGAGAGGAACTTATCCGACTCCAAGAAGAAGACGAAGTCATTAGGAAGTTAGAGCAGAAGAAGATCCCAACTAATAGAGGCAATAAATCTGTTCATTTTGAGAAACATGGAGGAGTACTGTACCGGATCTACAAGGGCCTGAGACAGGCGACGGTTATAAGGCAAGTGGTACTACCCGAGAAACTGAGAGAGTATGTACTGAGTGTAGCCCACGACTCGATCGTCGGAGGACACCTCGGCGTGAAGAAAACCAAAGACAGAGTTATGAGCAATTTTTATTGGCCTGGAATTGAAGGTGACGTCGCGAGATACTGCCGCTCATGCGACATATACCAGAGGACGGTGAACAAAGGAGCGACCCCAAAGGTGCACCTGCAGAGTATGCCAGTAGTGGACGTACCATTTAGGCGAGTGGCCGTGGACTTAGTAGGACCTATCGACCCCCCAAGTGAAGGTGGACATCGGTATATCCTGGTGTACATAGACTACGCTACTCGTTACCCCGAAGCCACACCCTTGAAGAAGATCGACGCAGAAACGGTAGCAGAAGCCTTAGTGAACATCTACAGCTGTTTGGGTGTGCCCGAAGAGATCTTGTCGGACCAAGGGACCCAGTTTATGTCAGATGTCATGAAGGAAACGAATAGACTACTGGGAATTCGACAGTCGACCACTACAGTCTACCACCCTATGTGCAACGGGTTGGTGGAGCGATTTAACGGCACACTGAAGAAGACCTTAAGGCGACTGTGCGCAGAGCAACCCAAGCAGTGGCACAGATACATCAACCCGCTGCTCTTCGCATATCGTGAAGTTCCCCAAGAGTCGACCAAGTTTGCCCCATTCGAGTTGCTGTATGGGAGAACGGTGAGAGGACCAATGCACATCTTACGACAACTATGGACCAAGGACGTAGAGGAGCCGGAAACGAAGACCAGTTACCAGTACGTCATGGAACTACGTGAGAGGCTGGAGGACACATGGAAGTTAGCGACGGAAGAACTCTCCAAGGCTCAAGGTAGACAGAAGACCTACTACGACCGGAAGGCGCGAGAGAGGAAGTTCCGCCCCGGAGATGAAGTGTTGGTGCTACTGCCGACGAACACTAACAAGCTCCTAGTCCAATGGAAGGGACCATATAAGGTAGTCTCAGTTGTTGGTGTTAACGACTATAGAGTCAAGATGGGTGCAAAAGAAAAGACCTTGCACGCCAATCTCCTCAAGAGATACATTCCAAGGACGTCAAAAGCAGCAGCAGTGGCAACGGAACCGAGACCTATTGTGACCGAGATGTGTGGGATGGACAACAGTAGGAGAGATACCACGCCTGAACATGTCAACGCCATAAAGGACGGCGGCGGTGATAGTGCTGAGACTGTACTGGCAGATGACGACATGATGGACAAGAGTCAACCCGTGGAGTCAGCTGGCATGACAATCATCGAGGACTGCGACCTGGAAGGCGACAACGGTGGAACGACGGAGGACCTTGCCGACCTAGGAAGCTGGGACCAGAATGAAGGCTACAGAGATGTCCAGTATGGAACGCAACTGACATCGGAACAACGTCAAGAACTCTGCGATGTGGTGAAGAATTACCAGCACGTCTTCACCAATCTCCCTGGATGCTGTCAGTTGGGTGAACATCGCATCAACCTGACGACAGAAGTACCAGTTCGTCAACGACCATACCCGGTGCCCTACGCTATGCGCGACTCATTGAAGGAGGAGCTTAGCACCATGGAACGGCTGGGCATCATTCGAAGGAGCTCATCAGCTTATGCTTCACCTATTGTTGTCGTCAAGAAGAAGGACGGATCCAACCGAGTCTGCATCGACTACAGGAGGTTAAACAAGATCACAGTATTCGACCCTCATCCGACAGCAGCGCCATTAGAAGTGTTTCAGAGTCTCTCGAGAGGAAAATTATTCTCTCGGATTGACCTGAGCAAGGGATACTGGCAAGTGAAAGTTCGAGAGCAAGACATTCCCAAGACGGCGTTCGTCACCATGGGCGAACACTATGAATTCATTCGGATGCCTTTTGGGATGATGAACTCAGGAGCCACGCTGAACAGGATCGTAAAGCCATTGATCCGTGGAATGAACAATGTGACAGCATATGTGGACGACCTGCTGATTCATACAGAGACATTCGACGAGCATGTGAAGACTCTCAAGGACTTACTGCAGAGGATGGACCAAGCTGGATTAACTGCAAGACCATCGAAGTGTCTGATTGGAACGTCTGAAGTAGACTTTGTTGGACACTTAGTGGGAGAAGGTGTGATTGGCCTGTTAGAAGAGAATGTATGTAAGGTACGAGACGCACCCAGACCCACCACTAAGAAGGAAGTGAAAGCATTCTTAGGATTAGTGGGATATTACCATGAATTTATTCCTAACTTTTCAGCGATTGCATCACCATTGTCTGATTTACTTAGAAAGGGTCAGCCCAATATAGTTCAGTGGGATGAAACACAGGAGAAAGCGTACACCTCTTTGAAGAATGTCATTATCTCCAAACCCGTGTTATGTTTGCCAGATTTTTCCAAAGAGTTTGTCTTAGCAACTGATGCATCAGATCGCGGATTAGGCGCTAGTCTTATGCAGGAACACGAGGGAAAGTTGTACCCTGTGGCATATGCTAGCCGTAAGCTATTGCCTCGTGAGACAAAATATTCGGTCTCAGAGCGCGAATGTTTAGCTATTGTTTGGGCTGTAAAAAAGTTTACTTTGTATTTGTATGGAAAGGAGTTTGTGCTCCAAACTGACCATCGGTCATTAGAGTTTTTGAACTCTGCCAAGTTTGACAGTCCAAAGTTATTACGATGGAGTTTATTTTTACAGTCTTATCGATTCAGGATTCACTACGTAAAAGGCAGAGAAAATGTCTGTGCCGATTTCCTGAGCAGGGTATTTTAAAGTAGTACACTATCAGTGAAATGCATTGTAACCCATACTTTTGCCTACTAGATGAATTTCTAGGACGGCAGTATTGTACTGTAATTGGGGACATAGTTCATCTGTGACTGAATATTGAATTGATGGCTGATAGAGAGTCATGATGTGTTAGTCACATTTTGATTTTATGCTATGTCATATTAGTTACCAATGGAACTTGGTGTAATTTTTGGAAAATGTAACCCAAATGGGGACTGCGAGCAAGCAGTGTTTGTGTTATATTGCAATGTTGTAACTTGTTTTGACCTAATATGATGAAGAAAGACCCTGATCAGTGGTCGGTATGTATTGGTATTTTTGCCATTGTACGTATGAGTTATACATTTTGGAGATAACCATGTTATGTACAACAAGTTATATGCTATGATTCGTGCACGAAGCATTATGTAAACGATGGGCCATCGTTTCACCTTATTTGTAATAATATCATTGACCATTGTTTCACCACAGTGGTGGCGTTGTGTTATTTTGACTAGTAGGCCTACTGTTTACTATTGGGAAGCAATGACGATATTGTATTAGTTATGGTATTAGTGATGCAAAGTACACTGCATTGTATTGTATTTGTGATGACATTCGGGAAGACACTGAAATTGTTATTAATTGTAATAGAATTAGCAACTACCTTTGTGAGATTGGGAGTGCTATAAGATTATTTCACGATAGTGCAGACGCTGTATAATGTTTTTGGAGTTGAAAGATATTCAACTTAAATTGGGGAGTTGTGTAGCATCTGCGGGCTACCCCTTGCCCTCCCCCGGTTTTGTTGTTGTGCTGGTGGCTGAGCATGTGTCCACTACTTTTTTCATTTTATTGTTGACAACCGCCAGAGTGTACTGTACTCCGTGACCTGACCTTCTTTTCTAGTGAGTAGTTTTTTTCCTCGCTCGCTTGTTGTCAGGTGTTTTGACTCGTTCAGTAAATATTAGTATGTTCCCGAATATTCGATAACGTTGTGGATACGAATGTTTACGCCAGATTTGGCCTTGAGTGATGTAACCTGATGACGTATTGATGCGTGATTGGTTAGTTTGTGCGAGGGCAAAGGTAACGTTTATTTCGGGAACTTTCTGTAGGAATGTTTATTTATATAGACCTGTGTGAGTGGTTGGTCGGTGAGTAAGTGAGTTTCCTTTTGTGTGGCGTAGATATTTAGTTTCGCTGGTGTCTTCCTAGTAATTTATTGTTCACTATACTGTTATTAAACTTTAGTATTATTTAATCTATCGTAGGATCTCGTGTTTATTTATTTTACAGCTGTAATAGTTTCGTTTTCTAAAGGGTTGTAGTTAGATCAACTAACTCCCCCCTACTATAACGTGCTAGAACAACCTCAGCTGTTACAGTCAATAGCCCTGGCAAATACACATGCTCTCCAAGCTATATCAAGCACAAAATGTTTTTTGCAGTACAATGCTAGACTTGAATCATTTGAACAATACATAAAATAAAAACAGTAAAAACATTACTTATTCAGCAATGTGATTGTAATGGTTTTCTTCGACAAATTTTTCTGATTCTATCCCATTTAAAATGCTATTGCACATAATTTACTTGTTCATTCTTGTAAGCGTCTGATCACATGATTGCTCTGCAGTGCGTTTGTTCCCAGACAAGTCACGCCCACCACTGCCTGTGTAGTAAAACTCGTCACCATCATCCTGAATAAAAAATTAAACACAAAGTGAACTGCTAAGATCAACAATTTATATTCCTACGGCTCCATTCTTTAAAATAATAAAATAGAATTAAAGACAAGGTTCAGAATGAATACCATGCAGAGTTTCTTGTGTTGAAATTGTACTGTTTTGCTCATATTCCCACAAATGATTAACCTTCTCAAAATCATCAAAATAATTAACTGAATCTTTTTATGCAGTGTTAACAGATTTTATTAGGACAAGTAAAATCAGAGTCCGGTCTAAGGGTGTACACTGTAATAACAATAAAACATGACAGACCTCCCTAGTTTGGAATTCAAAATTCTGTAATGGATTCATAATTTTTCTGTAATCTGAACAAAAATTCTGTAATGAGACCAACATGCAACAAAAACTTCTTCGGAGTCGGTTCTGCCATCATCGACGAGGTAAACGAGTACGATAGACTTAGTGTAAAAGGCTAGATCTACTCACAAATAAGCAAATCATATCTCCAAGTAATAGGTTCACAAGGCACAAAATAGAATAAAATATCCAAGAAAAATTCACAGGGGTACACGCAGATTAAATGGACACTTCACTGTTCTAGCTCGAGAACTGAATTGAATGAATAAGGAGAGAAATTCACATGGGGTAGTCGGAAGAAGACAAGTGATGAACACATGCGCAGTAGAGCGGTAGGCCTAAAGATCGGAAGCCAACCAAACAGCTCGAATCATTCGGCCTTCGATTCATTCGTAAAATTATATTCGTTATTATAATTTTTTCTCTAATTTATCGGAAAATTTGTACGATTTTCGAAAATTCGTAATTTACCGACGATTTTCGTAATCCCGTAATCGGACCTCGTTTTGTGTAATGATTACGGCAATTCCGTAATACTAGGGAGGTCTGACATGAAGAAGAAAAGAAAAGAAGAAACACTAAATTTCAATTCTTTATTTACTTTTCAGTTTTCTCTCTTTCTAAAATATTCAGTATGCCAATATTATCAAAACAGAAAGTAATAAGAAGTCTGAGTAAACAGTTTGAAACTGATGTATTTATTTTCATATCATATCATATGACATCCAGCCCACTAACAGCAACTCCCATTTCATGCACAGCCCGCAAGAGAGTTTATAATTATAATAATTAAATGAAACCGTGACGACATACCGCATCATCTTCATAGCCTCCAGACAGGACAATGGAGTATGCACCATCTTCTTCTCGACCGTGAATACCAGCCACATGTGGACGGTGAACACCAGCTTCACTCACCTACAGAGGCAGAAAACCAAATAAAATTATCTGATCAACGGGTGCATTCTTCACTGCATCGCTGACAATTGTGGCAACACGAAATAGCCTACTTTGTTCTTCAAAACTTTGTTGACACTGGCAAAAAGTTGCCCCCCTCCCCCAATTTAGAATAAAAAAAAAAAATCAAGCATAAATAACACAATTTGGCGGTACCTAAAGTGCTATTTTATCAATTTTCCTTGACTCACTGAAATAGACAGTTACATATAAGATTGATAGTCAATAACACATAAAATATCATTTAATCACAAAAATAAATTTATTACAAAATACTCACTGAAAGTTGGAAAAAATTCAAATAGCGGAAAACCGCAATCTAGCGGAAAAGTGGCACCTATGTTTAAACTAAAGTATTGCCCCACATCTACCAAGAGTTAACATAAATTTCTGAAAATTATTAATGGCTACAATGGCCCAATAGAGCTGATTTGTACATTCTTAAATTTCTCACTCTGTTCAAGTATTGTGTGAAAATGTATAAGTTTTAGGTAGTACAGTAAAACCTCGTTATACCGCCAAGTAAGGGGCAAACAGAAAATTGGCGGTATTACGAGAATGGCGGTACAACGAAAATACCATGTAGAACAAGGGAAATAAGTAATTAAGTAATTTACCAAACTTTGGACTGGCTAACATGTCTAAAATATTGCAATTATCTCCCTTATCTCTCCACTAGGCAAACCTCCGTTGTCAGTTTGAAGTTAACATTGCTTTCATTTGTATTTTTTTTTTTTTTTTTTTTGTGTTTACTAGCTGAGTTGCCTGGCCCAGCCCGGGATAAATCGATTTATTACTTTCAGTTCTGGGTGATTATTATGGACCTGCTTCATTTTGCCTGTTCCTTTAGCTTTATTTATTTTTGTTTGTTTGTTTGTTTTTAGATACGTTTTACTGCTCTCCCTTTGTGCGTTGACATCCTGCGCATCCCGTCAGCATCCGTCAAATGGCAATGATTTGTGCACGGGTTAGTTTGTTTGTTAGTGAACACATCGCAGGAAGTGGTAACGTCATGTGTAGGCGGAAGTGGGCTATTATTAGAAACATACATCAATATCTTATTGATCGTAAATTTCGGATCAAACGCTCTCATGAATTTAGTCTTTAATTATAACCGCATTTACCGATTAACTCAGAAATAACAAAAGGTTTTGTTTGTGTATAGCGATCGGAACAATGTTCGCTATCCCATAATTCTTTGTGCCAAATTTCAGGTCGGTGCGTTGTGTAGTTTCCGAGTCCATAGGACTATTAGGGGTTTTGTTGTAGCTTTATTATACAGATGTGTGTTGGAGTTTATTCATGAAATCGCACCTTAAGAGTAAAAGTATTATGTATTGCAACATGACAAATAATGCTACATTACAATTCAGCAACAAACGTGCGTTGTTTGCATCGTACCCCGCGACCGGTATGAACCAGTTGAAGCATCACCTCGTGCACGCCTAAGTTCGTTCGCAAACTCTCTATTGAACTGTGACCCGTCTTTCCCACCGCATGCCCCATCAGTAGGCCTATCAGGACTTCAAAAGCGAAGACTGTGTAGTAGGATTGGTGTTTGAGTAACAAGCACAGACTGTGGCGCCAAGTGATGTTCCGACTGTTAGCTGGATTTAGGTAGATGTGGGGAGTGGGGGTTAAATTTACGTTGGCGCTATAACGAGCAATATTTACTATACTCAAATTATGAATGTAGTAGTCAAATTGTTGGTGGATGGCGGATGGCGGTATAACGAGATTTTTAGTGATTTTGTATAGGTGTCAGATCCGTATCACGGCAAAAAGCTGGCGGTATAACGGGTGGCGGTATAGCAAGGTTTTACTGTAACAACTAGATGCAATCTATTGCAGTACAGCAGCAGTAGTTGTTCCAAATGTTCAAATGAATTTATGAAAATGTAACATTACATTTACCTGGACACGAAATTTCCACATTGTTCCCACCTCTACACCTGGAATCGGACCATAGTGATTAGAAGACACAATGGTGCACATTTTACTCCTTCCAACACAAGCCATTCCCTGTTGAACAGGAAGAAAATATTTATGCCGTAAGAATGATGCCTTGTGTAACGATGTTCTAGACATTGAAATGAGACAATACTAGCAGTGTTGCAATTATACATGAGCAATACATTGGCAGCAGCAACAACATACTTAATCAGTTCAGGTCTTTGATTTAGAACACACAAAGAAAAGATGGATGGCTGACTGGCTGAGAAATACCCAAAACACAAAATCAATAATTTTTTATGAAATCATGATTTTCACTGCCACAATTCCTCTTAGTCTACAAAAAATTTTCAGATCTGGTTATTACCCTTTACCAGGATCTCCTTAAATATGTTCAGACTAGACCTTTATTTTCACATTAATATCGGCAGTAACAGATCAGTTGCAGCTCAATAAATTGAAAGAACAAGATTACTACAGATTTCAAAAGAAAAGGTCAAATGAAAAAGTATTCAAACCTTTCCCCAGTCTCGGCCACTTGTGCTGTTTGCAGATGCCATTTTAGCTTTCTTTTTGTTAACTTTTAACTTTTCCCCTACCCTTACAATGGCTGTCTCATCATTCTTGCATTCTGGGCAGTACCTGAAAGATATATAATTATGGTCTTTGGTGACAAATGATTTCTAAGAGTTAAGACATCCAAACAAACACAAATAACTGCGCTGATTTAGGTTTTCAGACCTGATATATGTGACACAAAATAACTGTACTGATGCAGGTTTTCAAACCCCATATGGGAGACACAAAATATGTGTGCTGATAAAGGTTTTCAGACCTGATATATGTGACACAAAATAACTGTACTGATGCAGGTTTTCAAACCCCATATGGGAGACACAAAATAAGTGTGCTGATAAAGGTTTTCAGACCTGATAGAGGAGACACAAAACAATTGTGCTGATACAGGATTTCAGATCTGATAGAGGAGACACAAAATAATTGGGCTGATACAGGATTTCAGACCTGATATAGGAGACACAAAATAATTGGGCTGATACAGGATTTCAGACCTGATATAGGAGACACAAAATAACTGCCTTGATATAGGATTTCAGACCTGATATAGGAGACAAAACAATTGTGCTGATACAGGATTTCAGACCTGATATAGGAGACACAAAATAATTGGGCTGATACAGGATTTCAGACCTGATATAGGAGACACAAAATAATTGGGCTGATACAGGTTTTCAGACCTGATATAGGAGACACAAAATAATTGGGCTGATACAGGTTTTCAGACCTGATGTAGGAGACACAAAATAACTGCCTTGATACAGGATTTCAGACCTGATCTAGGAGACATATATAACTGTGCTGATGCACGTTTTCAGATCTGTAATAAATACTGGGAAAAAAACAACTTCAGAATCTTTCCACTTAAGGTCAACTTCAAAGAACAATTAATGATTAGTAGATTACAAACCATTCATCTTCTTCTGGCACATTTTCCAAAGGGGGATTAAGGCAGTAAAGGTGATAGGCTTGATTGCATTCATCACATAATATAGTTTTCTCGGGGTCTTTTTTGTCTCCGCATACAACACATCCGCAGTGTTTACACCTCTTCTTTGGGTCATCATTGCATTTGTCACATTCAGGCTTGTTCTCACCTAAATCAAAAGCATAAACAATATGAACATCAAATTAATGTTGAAAGTATACTCAGAAGAAATAAGTTGACATCATATTATCTTTAATTTGAAGAAACATCCCCGATCACTATCATCAAATTTCCACACATACAATTTCACTACTGAAATTCACTAAAGCATTTGAAATTTAAAAAAGTCACATTGGCAACAGAAATACGTACGTTTTTCAAGACTGACACTGGGATCAGCTGCAATATCTTCCTCAGTTAACTGCGTACCAGCAACTTCTATGCCAAATAACTCCCGAGTAAAAAGAAGACGACAGTTGTGCAGCGGAGTCAAATCAGACCTGAAACAAATATCATGTCACACATTTTAACAGCAGCCAACATGTCACATGTTTAAAACAGTCCCACTATAAATGGCTTGTGTTTTTTGAAATAGCCAACATCATGCGCATATGACCCGAAAGCAGTATCTTTTGACACAGCTTTTCCCACAATCAGCAAATAATCTTAAATCATGTATCAGAACTGTGCACTAGTTTCACCGATAAAGCCTACAACATCTATACTTTAATGCAATACTTTCAGACAGTAGCACACACTTTAAAATTTGTTCCTACGCATATTCCAACTGCCACAGACATTTTCAAGTCAAAGGTGTCAACAAAACGTCTATATAAAGGGTTTTAACCTACTACCATTTCATTGGCAATCCAGTATGAGTGAGCGAAAAGACAGCCATAAGAGTGAGCTATAAAATAAGAGTGCTACAACTTGACTTGGTTAAAAATCCCTGGAAGACCTTTGGGAAGATTGCCATGAGATGTGTTGGTGAAAACATACCATTACCAATATTACCAACCCATAGATACTGACAGTATAAGCATTTAATTCAGAAGATTTGAAAAAAATATACCAGTCTACATATAATTCATGAGTCCAGTAAGACAATCTACAAATTAATGACAAACTCACCCAATGTACACTGTTGCTGTCAGTTCTTTTATGGTGCGTGTATCTTTCTTGTCTGTGACAATACAGTCATACCAGAATCCTCTTGTTTCTGGCTCTTCATAATTATAATTAGCCATAATATGCTGCCCAATTTTCACATCAGGGAATCTAATTAAAGTTCGAGCACGAGGTCTGATTTCTGTACTTAATACTTTCAATACATCTTCTGGATACCTGCAATAGAATATTTAAATGAAATGTGCACATTTTCATGCAATATTTTTTTAAAACAACGACATATTTCTTGAGCACAGAGAGTTTGAGTCTGTGTTTGGAGACAGTATGTTGACACGATAATGGACAAGTTGTGAGAGTAAGAGGCAAGACAACAGACAAACATAGCAGAATGACAGAACAAAACACTAAACACTAAACAAATGAACGAACAACCATAATAATTCATGGCATACATCACCTGGCGAGTTTTTACTATAGGCTATAGTGTCACTTTTCTGCTATTTCATTAACTTCCAAACTTATCAGAGCCTTTTTCATTTTCATCCCTATATCATGTGTAAAACAGGTGAAAAAGCCCATAATGGTAACGGTGGTAGGATAAGGGGTGATGGTGACAAGTTAGTTTCTGCATGTCTAGATAGCACAACTGAAATTGAAGTTCAGACTATGGCATAGTAATAAAACTCCTAAAGATATGAAATAAGTTTAGTTCTATATTTATATGATCAATTACTTGTAGTTTGCACTCCATGCTCTAAGTCTTAACACTTTTTAAAAACAAAATTTGAATTGTTTCAGTAATATATTTAGATTACAGAGATATCTCCCCCACATAAGTATGCTGACTGGGAGGGCTGTGAATGTGATATAAAACACTACATAAAACTAATTCATAATAAAACAATCGACAGGACAATTAATAGGTTTTGGCTATAGGATTATGTGAATTACATAGAAGCCCCATGCAACTCCACACATAGAAAAATGAAACAATGTACAGACTTCCTCAGTGATATTACTTTCTCTTGGTCTACTTCCAGATTGCCTCAAGCACTCAACAGTACTGCTAGTTAAAATTTACCTATTTTTTAAAAGATTGAGTTACCAGATTTGTAAACTGACCAAACAAGAAATCTTATGACTACATGCTTATAAACATGAAATTAACTGAGTTGCACCCAAATCTCACAGAATAAAAGATCAAAAAAGAAAATAAGAAATTATCTACCATGATCAGATGGCCAGGGGTGTACAGAGGATAAAGGCAATCTGAAATAACAGGAGAACTGGCTTACAAGAATAGTATGGTACATGAACTAGAGGCCTGACTATATAACCTGTCAAAAGATGCATTCTGACCTCACTAGCATACAGAATGAGGAAAGTTTTCACAGAAATAAAGTTTTTCACTTCAACCATCTGTAAAGTTTTTATTTTCACTTACTTCTCAAAACATATATGATATGTAAATCCATCTGGAGATCCAAATTCTAATGCTACTGGTGGTTCTAAACACACTGCTTCAGGAGACTGATGGGCAGAGCTTGATCCATCATCAGCTGCTGTACTAGATTCATTTGCTTCACTCTTATTCTTGGCATCATGTGACTGACTTGTTTGACTTGAGTTAGCCTGTGTGTTGGACGATTTTTCAAGCCTGTCCTGAACATCAGCATCAATGCCCTCTTCAACTTTGATGATTCTGGCCTCAAACCAGGCACCCATTGTGACATCCCTGGCATCAGTGATGTCTCCTATCTGCAATTGAAAGATTCCAGTGAATATTCCACATTAAAATTTTGTGTTAGAAACTAACTTGCAAGATACCCTGGCAGGTGCTGACTAAGTGGTTTTGTTACTTTCATTTTGTGACGATTGTTTGCCTTGGAAACTGATGGAGTGCATTACACATTAACACATCTCCAGGCAGAGGAATGCAGTAGGCCTGCATATGAGTGACAAAAACAAGAAAAAGTGTTTTTTTTATCATTTAAAATTTTTTTTTTCAGGATGTGCCTAATGGTGGGAAATGGGAAGTGTTCAAGTTTTTTGTTTCTTCTTTTTTTTTATTTTTACCTGCAACTTTCACATACTCTTGGGGGAATGGATGAGTTAAGGTTAGTCTGGAGATGGCATAATTTCTGCTGGCATATTCATGTCCTTAGCACACAGCAAAAAAAAAAAAAATATCTGAAAAAAGATTTCTCAAGAAAATCCTGGGCAACAACAGGTATCTTGGCTAGTAAAATACTATCAAAGTTAAACTGTCAATAATCCTTAAATCTTCTCCGGAAACTTGGAAGAGAAATTAAAATTGGTCCTCATGGTATATGCTTTCAAGAAATATGACTGTTTTTTTCCTTGTTTTTGAGAAATGACACCCACACCAAGGACTGAGAATATAAAGTGCACAAATTGTTTGAAAGCACCGAATCTTTCACACAGTCATAGACACAAAAGGGCTTCCAAATTTAGCTGTAAGAAAGTGATGGATAATGACGCCAAAGACATTACCTTATAGGTGCTGCCACATACTTTGTCTTCTTGACTTGTAGATGGTGTCAGTAAGTCTTCACTAGGCTGATAAAGAAAAAGGAAAAAAAACAATCTCTGTATTCCACAGCAATCTATCATAATCAAGTAACTTCAGTCACTATCAAATTGAAATATCTGCATACCTCAATATTTCTCTCACCAATGTCAGGGCACAGAGCTGCTTTGGCACAATTCACAAGAACATGCAAATTTATTCTTAATAAGCAACCTCGGCTTAAATTACATTATTAAATATTTTTCATACAATTCATTCAATTGTGTATCACAAGTATAGGGAGCTGTTTCTTTCGGTGACTATGGATACAGGAAGTACCCATGATGGAAAAACCATGGGAACCGTGCATTCATGGTTACTAGTTGAATGCTAGTACTAGGTATCCCAAACTAATTTTCCATTTCATTAAAACACAGTATTTTTTAACTGATTCAGATAGTGCTCAAGAAAACATGGATCCCAGTTTTTAAATCATCAAAATCGGTGAAGAAATAAAAAAGTTATGAATTTTTAAATTATTTTTTTACTTAGAATTTTCAGACTCGATTTTCAAAGCTGCGATGTCCCATGTTTGCGATACCGTAGAACTCACAATAACAAACGAAACTGTGTTATTTTACATGCATTCCAATGACATATGTAAATAAATGCAGAAAAATGAGAAAGAATAAGTAGGTCTTGATCCTGTTTATTTAAAAACCGTGTCAAAATTGAGAAAAATAACATAATTTTTTATACGAATTCGAACCAAAAAAGCTAAAAATGTGATTTTTACAGGTTCATAAATCCAGTGTTTTCCATACAAATCTCCAGAAATTCCTTCTGAGTAAAGTCAGAGTAACAGTGTGAAAGCCCAATTTTTTTTGGACAGATAGTATGAATATTCTCTGAATTATTGCTTTACAAAATTTGTTGAGCAGCCAAAACGGCCATTTGGAAAAAAATTTGACGAAAACACAATTTTCAACATAAAAATTGCAAAAATTAAGATACATGCATGAAACTTTGCATGAACCTGTTTTTTGGGGCATGGAATCCATTTCTGACACTCTTTTTTGGATTGCAAGTGAATTTACCAAGTTGTTAGCAAACTTGAATGCTTGACACTCAATAACTGAAGAGTAAACAAGACCACGAGACACTGAAACACCAATTTATACCAAAATATGCTAACAAATAATTGTACAACTATGCTGATACTGTTAGTTCTCTGCTATTCATTTTTTGATAGAAGGAACAGTAATATATTGACAACATAGTTTTCTATTAAAAATCAGGCAAAATATGACTTATTTACAGAAGTATTCAATTCACACATACATGTATTTTTTCTGTCTTTCCTGTAATTGAAATTAAGATAAGCATACAAGTTACAACTGCCATGAATTTATTTCAGACTAAGGGGTAAGAGTCAGGAAAAGTTGAATAATGTATCCATCACTCTGGACGGGCTCGCTTCCTTGGTGGCATATCATCAGAGGCATCAAAACCTAAATGATTACACAGTCTTGTGTATAAAGTTCTTACATTGCCTGCTAAGGGAATTTTCTCACCCAAGATAATTTTACGGTATCTGATTTGGACCTTCAGATTTTGCAGAGCATTTGGTTTTGCTATGAGGTTATCTAACTCCTCTTTAGTGCAAAGTCCACCTTGATCCAAAACAGAGGTCAATATTTCAGTTCTGTCTTCCATTTTCCTAATTTCTTTGTCTTTCTTTTTTTTCATATTTTCCTTTATCTTTTCCTTAATCTTATTTCTGACATCCACCTCTCTATCTCTACTTCTCTGCTTCCACCTTGAGGCATATTTGCGAGCATGTAGACTGAGCCAGGCCCAAAAAGGAAATGTGCATTACAGACAAGGAAATGGATGGATGGCTCATCCTCACACAAAAGATCTTTTTTATACTGAGCCATTTTTTTTTCCAAAACTCTTCATTACGGCAGCACGGTCTGACATTACACATTTCATTTTTTTTATTGTCTTTGAAAACTTCATCTTTGGGTTGGTTATGAACATTGGTGCAGTAAATTTCAGTAAGGTTATCAAGAATCTCCACAGTTTTAGCTAATAAAGTATCTGCATTATCAACTGCTACTTCAGAGAAACCCAGGGAGAGAGTTGTTTTATCATTAAAAACAATATGCCTCTCAAGAAAATGCCTTTTCTGGGTCAGAGACTCGAACAATGTGTTGTTGACCCCTCTCTACTTCCAACAGATGGCGCTCAATGGCTGTTGGACCAATCGTGGGGATTTTTTCACACAATTTTAGTAACATGACGTAGTCTCACGTGGTATAATTTTTATTTCGACCAACCAATGCTAAGGGTTGGAATTTTCCAATCTAAAAATATAACTCAAAATTTCTGGGTCAAAGGCTTAATTTGGCATCAAGCGGAAGATACCATAAGAAAGCCCATTCAAAGCAGGTTTCAACACACTTAGTTTCATGACGCTAGCACACTCTGCCGCTTAGCGCGAGCAGTTTTTGTGAAGCGACCTCGATTTTCAGGCCTCGAAAAAGATCGCGAAAACCGCAGTTTGGGGCATCGCGGTGACCTATATTCAAAGCAATTTATGTGATTCAAAACAGTATACCGACCAAAACGGCTTGATTTTTAGTAAAAACGATTGTTAAATTTATAAAATTTTCAAACAGGATTAAAATTGGTGAAATATTATGCGAGTTATTGTCGGTTGAAAAGGGCCTATTTTCAGGTCCCGGGCGCTGTTTTCCACCGCCGCGAGGCGTGAGTTTGGGATACCTACTAGTACATGTACTAGAATGAATTTAATCAAATTAATTACTGACTCAATGGGCATCTGCTGTATGCCTGGTCTCATCATCCTCTAACCAGTAACACAAAAATCTTGGGACCCATCCAGGTTAGCAAATAGGAGGCAAGCCCACAATGGAGGGAAATGGATACTGGGAGGGCACGTCCTTCAGTTGGGGAGTTTGTAGCGAAGCCCCATTTCCTTTATTAACTTTTATTTGACAATAAGTCCTTATATACAGTGTTACTGTTGTTACTAGTTTTACTTTTAGTATGGGTAGCAAATTGTGGGGGGAAATACCTCACACACAAGGATTCAGTATGCTGTCATAGCACAAGGTCACTAAATCTGTTCCTGTACTCAAGAGATTCTGGGTAACCACTCTTTCAGTCTTTGGCTTTGTCCAAATAACCATGGGTCCCATCTCAATTCTACTGCATAGTTATTGGCAAACTAATAAAAGCTTTGACATTCACCACCATCTCATTCTCAATCTTACACATATAAAATCAAATGGTTCATTCACAAACTAATTTAACTCTATCGAATATGCCTCAATAAAAATATTTTCAAAAATTCTACTCAACAGTCAAGGTGCATTTATGTACGTATACACCGTGAAAATGGCAGCTACTGGGATCTACTCAGAAAAACCAAAATGGTCATAGAGAGATCTTTGAGTTTTAAAGTTAATAAATTACAAGTGCATAATGTTCTTATTAAATTATTTTTTCTACATTTCTGGCAAGTCTACAAATCCGCAAATATGGGCAAGAAGTTCTATTTGTCTGAGGGACCACAGCTAAACTATGTATTACATTCTAAAATCTAAATAAGTCCCTTTGCTTGCCATTCTCCCATTAAATCTTTGTGACATCAGCTTGACTCTGCACAATATGAATAGAACACAAAATGGACATGTGTCTTGTCTTACCTACACCAGAGAGTATAGATGTATAGAGAGGGTTCACTATTGGTCGATTTGCACTGCGAGACACGGGAGGCTCCGCGAAACCATTGTTAGCATGGAGTGGAAAGTAGGTCGCTGCGGTAAACAAAACCGGTTTGTGCATTTCCATGGGGTGTAAGAACTTACAAACGGATCTAAATTGTTTCAGTCAGCCCAAAAATATGAACACACCACACTAAACAGATATATGCACACTATCTTTGGCGAAGAAGGTCTCTTTCAATTCTTCAATTTCTTGTTTACCGCAGCGACCTAGTTTCACCATTTGGCGGAAGTGAGATCTCTCTATACATCTATACTCTCTGCCTACACTTAGAAGATAACATCAATTCTGTCAGTGTTTGATACTTTTTAAAAAACAATTTGACTGTCATCACAATTTAATCAAATTAATGGAGCTCCACAGAAATATCTGCTTTCAAAGCGCCCTTAGTTATTTTTACACACTTTCGGTTTCAGCAGCAAATGCACCTCAACTTACCTCCTTATTTTCTTTATCTGATGCGCTGCCATCATCATGACTGTCTTTTGTTTTGTCATCTTCATCCTTTTCCACAGGCTCTGACAGTGGTTGTGATGTTACACTTTTACGAATAAGAATTTGAATCAAATCATTTAATCCCACATCATAATCAAAAAGTGTGTGACCATCTTCCATCTGAAACAATACAAGACCAAAAACAAATTGGTTCATGGGATATCAAAACCCAAACAGAGATTGGTATATAAATACAAGGACATGGTAGCTGTCAAGGGATTGAAACAGAACTGAATCAGAAATAACAACAAAAAACAAAAAATCAGAAATCATTATTATGACTCATACTGTTATAGTATTGCATACTGAATTTATCCTGCATGTAAAAAATGCAAGCAAACATCATAATGCCACATTTAATCTTTATCACGAATTAGCTCCCTCTTGTATTCTGTCTGGAAGAAATACCAGTTTGTCTCCCTTGTTATTTTATCATTGTCGTTTCATTTTATCAAATTCTATGTCCTTCTGGAAAGAACTCTGCCACAGCCCTGTTCCTAATGATCTTCATTCCCAATCACACCTGCTGTTGGCATGCTCAGCATAGCACTGACTACCATCTCAAAGCTGCCAGTTCTGGGAAGGTACTACCCCATTCACAATTGCTGAAGATGATTTTCCTGCCCAACAATTTAGGTGATGTGTTATTGGAATCTAGCAAACCCCGTACCTGAGTGAATGTGATTCAATGGCATTGCAAAATAACAATGAGAAAGTGTTTCTATACATCCTGACACTAGTGACAGCTTCGAACTCTTGCAATCAGAGTTAGAGGTAGGATTTTGGGTAAAAAAAATCAGCTCTTGCAGACCAGTTTCAGTATCATGACTAGTACTAGGTCCTCACATTTTATTGGGACATACAGAACTCTTTCCAAACAATGACTGATAATGATATAGATCTAGCTATTACAGAAAATATCCAATCCACTAATCTCTACACACAATCCACTAATCCCTGTCGACATTCTGGGTAGCTCTGCACAAGTTTTAAATCGCAACCCGTTCCTTCTTAATCGTCCCAACCTGTTCCATCTTTATCATCGTCGTTTCATTTTATCAAATTCTATGTCCTTCTTTATCCCTACTGCATAATTCCCCATAATTAGACTGTTATTCTGTTCATATATTGCCATATTTCACATAATTTCTACCTAACCACTAAACAGCAACTGCACTAGATCTAGTGTTGCTGAAAACGCCCACATAACTCCTCGCACATTGGACCCCTTTATTTCTTTTCGAAGTGCTGGTGGAGAGGGGTAGGAGAAGGGATGGGTGGACAAAGAGGATGACCTGCGACTTTAGATAATCATAATGTGAGCATGGAGTGCGATGCATAAGCGCATGGTGGTAGATGTACTGACATGTGTATACTTTCTTTTTCACTAGAAGCATTCATGCACCGTTGGTATTAGGCCTTGACCTACATCTCTTAGTTACTTGCTGTACATGTGTATCACTATCAGTATCACCACTTTGGAAGGAGTACCGTGAGTTACACAACTTTAGTCGGGTATAATTTCATATTCTGAGTGTTAATTGCCGAGCCTTGCATTTACCGTAAAAACATATCCATCTGACCTAGAGGACTAACTCGCCCCCGCTCATGGATGCACATAAAGTCGCGTCCTCCTAGTAGGCTACCCCTATTAGGCCTATGCATCTCAAATGGAACTCCTCCCACTACTTTTTCTGAAGAAACAGCCATATTGCAATCAAAAAGAAAGACTAAAACTTAAAACCATTTGGCTCCCAGCATTTGATGTAAAGCTATATAGCATCTTGCCGATATCGGCAAACATCTGAAATGCAACTGCTCCACACAATAATGACATTGGTGTTCATGATCTGGACAGGACACTTTCCATTACGGTGGTCTCAGATCTGTCCCATTTATTTTTTCTCTCTTCCGTCACTATTTTGTTATTTAGTATAGACTTTCCTTTTGTTCGATGCATTCTGACAGTCTCACTGATGTCAAGATATTGGTACTGGCTATTGCAGTCGCACCATATGGGTTACACAACTTTAGTCAGGCACATAAATCTACTTTCATGTTCTGAGTGTTAACTGCCAGCTCAGCACTGACGGGAGGTCTTCCCCCCGTCCGTGCCACTTACCAAAAAGTTAACAAACATAATATGATTAAGATAAGCTTAAACAACCTGCATTGGAATGGTCAGATGGACCTGGGGACGTGAAGGTCCAGACAGTTTGTATCAATGGGCGGTAGTCAGATTGACTAATCAGGCGAAAAGGGGCTGGGGTAGTTGTGTTTTCTTGACTGGCGCGGACGGGCGGAAGACCTTCCGCACTGACTATTTACACATCCAGAGTAGGCCCTAATTCACCAACGAGGTCTCCCCCTTTTCCTCCGCATTGACACCCCTAAAGTCATGTTCCTATAGAAGGCCTATTCCTATTGTGTGATCCTCTTGCAAAGCATAATACTGGACACCCGTCCCATCAATCCTCTCTGGTCGTCTGGAACCTTCGGTCTGGTAAGTGGTATGCTATGGACCCACTTACTGTGAATCACAAAAATAGGAGATTTTGCAAAGCTAACTGTATAAAATTTGATCTAGAATATCTAGATCTAGATCCAGATTTAGGCCTAGGGAGTTCTAAATTTATGCATCTGATTACTAATGTAAAATACTAATGTAGATCTAGATTCTAGGCCTAAATAACGACTTGCCTGTTTGCCACGGAAGAACAGTCGTTGCTGCTCAGTTGCAACTTCAAAGGGATCCACCAATCGTTTCCGAAGATCTTCAATCTTTGTGAGTTTGCTCAAGTTGTCAATACGCACAGTTTTGGTGCCACTGATCAATCTGACCTGGACCCACATATTGGAGAAGCCTTGGAGAATAGGGCCTATAAACTTTTAGATAAGATTTAAAAATTGTAGATCTAGATTCTAGACCTAGTTTCCTCTTAATGTACTCCTTGTGGTGACTGTACAAAGAGGATGGACGGATGGATAATGTCAATACCATGAAATGCTTTGGCATGGATCTGAGGGTTGCGGTGCTTTAGGCTACAACAGTTATCAACAAGCAGTGAGCACGGCGATGGGGACCGGTGATGGCGGGAAATCTTAGACCGACAACTGATCAGTATCGAGTATGGAGTCGAACCGATTCCATTGCAGGTTTATTGGTTATAAACTGGTCGTGCACCCACACCGTTATCTAATGCAAACTCAAAATTGCAGACAAGGCGAATTTCCAGCAGCCTACCACGACTGATCGGGTCTTAACCCTTTAATTTTTCGTTTTGTTTTTTCTTCAGCTGTTGCAGAAGAGTACTGTGGACAGGTAAGTTAATGTGATGTGGAATATTACTTGTAGGAGAAATTACTCGTGTGAACAAAGTGAATAAAGCAGATTTAAGGAAAGTGAATGTTACAGTTCTAATATATATTTGTTTTTCATAGTTCATATAAAATGCAGGTGACATCTGCTTTTTGAATGCAACTGATCACAGAATTCATAAGTTATCTTTAAATGCCAAACCGGTATGTGTGATGAGGTTGTCATCTATAAAGTCGTGTATTTTGCCACCTTATTTTGACATTTACCATAAAAGAGCTCAACATTTGATTGATGTTGAAATTTAGTCAGTGTTAATCTATAGATCTAGGTGTTGTCAGAATAAATAGTGGTCATTTAAAACTTGTGTCATGGTGTGCTCAGTTATCGGTTAAATACATCTTTTGTCAGTATTCATGAAAGTTCTTGTCTCTAACTTTAGATAACAATAACCCAGCTGATCAATCACATGACCTATATATGAAAACAACATGGTGGATGCAAGAGGGCCTCGGTTGCTAACAGATTTAAGTAATGCATTCAAGAAAGACCCCAACATGTAAGTTTTTTTTTATTGATAAGGCTTAACTGCAATAATTCTTAAACTGTGAAACCGTTACAGCTGTGATAACGTATTTGCATGTCTTTGGCCGCAGGCCTAGATCTAGATTCTAGGGGAGGTCTTCCTCCCGTCCGCGCCACTTACCAAAAAGTTAAACATAATATGATTAAGATATAAGCTTAAACAACCTGCATTGGAATGGTCAGATGGACCTGGGGCCGTGAGGGTCTAGTCAGTTTGTATCAATGGGCGGTAGTCAGATTGACTAATCAGGCGAAAAGGGGCTGGGGTAGTTGTGTTTTCTTGACTGGCGCGGACGGGCGGAAGACCTTCCGATTCTAGAGCCTAGATCTAGGCCTATGACTTACTCACCTGAAAACTGATGAAAAGCTTCAATGCAATTTGCCACTTTTAGTCTGGGGGGTAGAGATTTAACAGAGCACATGTAGATCTAAAACTCGTGTCTCCTTTGATTGTAGACTGCATTATGCACCTCTCACAAATAAGAGATAGACGTAACTGAAATGTTACACAAAGGAGCGCAGCTCAAATGCCAAACGGGGGGCCGGGACCGCATTTATCTGCTAGTACCCACTTTCCATTAGTTTGCATTTAATTTTATCGCATGAAAGTATACTGAAAATCACAGTGCAGTTATGAGCTTGAGAGATCAGCATACCAATTCTAGGAGTGATAATACGGGACCTTCAAAGGAAAAACTTCCAAACGCATCCGATGTCAGAATTGCCAAATTGCTAAGTATTTTAAATTTAATGTAGCCTACTCAGCAGTTAATTGCCAAGCCATGTATTAACTAAGAAACATCCCTATGGAGGACTAACTCGCCAGGGGGGGCTCAGTCCCCTGCCACCTCCCGGGAACAACTGCTCTTTAAATCATGCCCTTAAATCCCTGCAATCTGGCATATTTCATTACTGTAAGAAAATATGGTTATGAGACGCATTTGGAAGTCCACGCCCTTACTGCCTTAGTTAACCCTCACCCTGCACAGGGCGTCAAATGCCACCCATGCTTCCCAAGCGCTCACACCACACGGGCGGCAAAAGTCGGCAAGGTCAAGCTGACGGCACCATGCGGAGCCGTATTTTCACACGTTGGGTCACTGACCGTTTTGAGAAGTAACCACCGTGTTATTGTTCACTGCATCTCTTCTAAATCAAAGGCATTATGACATGGACATGTTAACTGGTGAACCACTGGTCGGAATCACAAAGACTAAGCTTTCAAAGGTTCTCCCCACCACACTTTCAAAAGATGTAACAACTAACATCGACATGCCAACTGTCGCTCAAGAAATTTGCAACATTATCTCATTTTCTCACAAGCTGACCACCATTTGGAGTAGTCTGTATCTAAGAACCAATCAGAAACAAGCTCTGAAATAATCTTTGGCCCAAATGCCCACATTGGTTTATTAGTATGTGTCAGTCAGGATGAAACCATTTGTGTAGGGCGTGGGAGGGCGTGGCTAGTTATCATGCTTCGTTCTCATGAAAACTACAGCTGTCAGTGTGGAATCATAAGTCAGATCATTGGTTAGAGACTGACAGACTAAGGTTTTGCTGGTTAATTCATTATCAAGCGTGATACGGCATAGCAGCGAATGTTTTCATACCGATCAATAAAAACCGAACCACGTGGACAGCGTGTGTGGTCATCTTATAGCGGCAGCAAGGGTCAGTTACCCCAGATAAGATTCTCCGTGAGTAGGTCACTGACCGGACAGCGGGCTTTAAGGCGGGGAGTGCAGGGTGAGAGTTAAAGAATTACAGTGCATGTCACCAGAACCAAACCTGAGGATATCTTATATAATAACTTTTGGCCTGACATTAAATATCTCTTGCACGCACAACTTTTCTGAATTTAAACTTAAGTGCTAAATATTGTACCCATATTAGTACTAACAGGCATTTGGGGTAAATCTTCCCATGTGTCCTGTTAGGTTTTTTGTAGCTTTCTGGGTTAAAAACATAATTTTGTCACACTATAGGAGACTCAATGATCTCAAGCAATTATATAATGGATTACTAGCGAAGCTAGTGGGTTCAAATCCAGTAGGCAATGATGGCTGATTTTCTTTGCCAATTGTTATCTTGCTGTGCTATTAGAATTTAGATTATTGCGGGATTCAGGGACTCATCTGTGTTTGCCACCTATTATATCTGCCAGAGTGTTTATCTCATGAGTTGTATAGATTCTTTAAGTGAAAGCACCTGTGTGAGTATGATTGGTGCATAATAAGTTTTGATTCTAATTACCCACATTTTACTATTACAATTTCAGAGATGAATATGATGTCTTGCCTGTCCTTGAACCGAAACACAACAGGTCACCATTTATATTACAAGATCACAAACTTGGAGTTGAGTCGTGGGCGGTGAAGGTACTACTAAAATACACAGCAAATAAACTTATTGGATGGCGAGGACGTGATGCATCTGAAAAGTTCACAGGTATGACTGGTTTTATCACAGAAAGTCTTTGTATGCTATAAATATATTACGAATATTCTTTGTAAATCAGTGTGAAAATAATGTAATTAAATGTTCCTCTGCTGTTTGAAAAATTAGCAGCAGTGAGTACCCAGAACTGTGAACTCTGTAGAAAATTGATTCCACTTAGGTCACACAATGATATCTGTGTTATTGGTACCACTACCAGCCTTATGTTTTCGTCCTTCATCAAACACACTCTTGTCTCCACTTACTTCATTTAAATCAGTTTTTGGTGTTTCTTGTCTGACATTGAAACATTGCAATATTCTTAAAGCTCTGTTCAACGATTAAATGATTTAATCATCAAAAGAACAATGAAAACTGAAGAAAATGATATAAAAAATGAAAAGCATTATAAGTTTTGAACATCCTGCCATACCTAGCTAGAACATCTGCTTCTTTTACATGAGAAAGAGTCGATGTATTTAAATGTTTATTTAAACTCTGTTTTAGTAACAGCAACACAAAACACATTTCACCCCACCCCATTAATCAAGAATAATATCAGATAAAATAAAATACTTAGTCAGTTACTCTGTGTAGCGTCCTAGTCATACGGGCTAACAATGTTGTCCGCAGCCCTCGGCGATCCCTCGTGTGCTAGTTTTATTTTCTGTGATGTCTCGCTGTGTGATGTAATTGTTTATTGTATATCTATCGAGAACATGCGATATCATTCATGTCGGAGTAATTACGCTAGGTTGGCCTTGGAGTGACGCAATTCTATGACGTGTCTAAGTGCGATTAGATGGCCTTTATGCATCCTGTAGTTTCTGGATTTCCCGTTCGTGAACATTCTATCTAGATGGGTATAATAAAGGATGGCAAGCGAGTGAGTGTGTGTGCAAGAGTCAGTTATTCCACATGTGGGCAAGATCCCATCATTTTGTGTGTGCAAAATCCAATCTGGGTTTTTGTAACTGCGTGCCTTCCTCGTAAGTAAGCTGTGAGATATCGAACGTTCATTTACAGTTATTAAAAGTTAATGTTAATCGTTCATCGGATCCTGTTTTCATTTATTTCTACGACAGTTCGAGACAGTTTCGTTTTTAAAGGGTAGCAGCTCAGATCACCTGACTCTCCCTATCATAACGTGCTGAAATTTACATTCAGAATAAAGGAAAGATATAAACTGTATAAAATGGACTGTACATTTAGCTGACTACATCTCAGTAATTACTAATTGAGTAAATTCTGTGTGTGGCACTGAATGCTTAGTTGAACTGCTGTTGATTTTTGTTGTTGTTGTTTTTGCTGTCTCTGACTGACTTTTTTTCCCCCCTGAAGACATCACTTTATCCACAGCTGCCTTATTACATATCACGACTTAAGTTCTTGTTCGTTCCAGGTTCCAATTCCACTTTTTGCACAAGTCAGAAATTCAATGGTAAAGGTTTCTGGCTTTAGCATTATGATAAGGAGTTAGAACAAATTGGAACTGTGAAGCAGCTTGATATGTGCCACAACGCATTATAAACAAATGTCAAAGTGTGCATTTGTTATACCTCTTCTGCATACTAAAAGATCTCCAGTTTTTCAGAAAATGGAGATAGAACAAACAAGAACAAAGGTTGTGACGTGTAACAAAAGCTTTTTGGGTGTTGTATGATTGTTTTCATGAATTATAACTCGTTTTAAAAGAAATGAAAGTGAAATGTGTCATTGCAAACAACATTCCATATGATTTTTGTTGAAAAATAAGTGTGGGCCTAGGAAAATACATGCAACATTAAGTGCAAACCTTACGGAGAGTCTCTCTACTCCTAAGATCCCATTGAGGTGTGTCACCTTAGCAGAGCAGTTTTGATGTTCAACCCAGACAATTATACTGCATGGAACATAAGGTATGACCCAAATAGGGAGCCATTTTCAGTGCTGTTTGCTTTTCCCAGTTGGTTGTTGATGTGTCAACTGAAGAAAAAGAGAAAAACACATATTTTGTGGTTAGGTGGAAATTTATCAGGAGAGTTTCGTATTGACAGGTCGGTGTATTATATAGTTTCATGTGCTATACATCAATTGAATTTTAAGGGACCTACAGACTGAAAACTGTCAGTGGAATGCTTTTTTTCTTTATTGTTGTCTTTTAAACTGAAAATTGGAGATAAACTGACAGTCAAGAAATATTTAAACAATTCAAAATAAAAAGAGCAACTGTCACTTTAGGTACAATAGGATTATCTTAAATTATGACTCCATTAACATTTATACTGTGTTTGATAAGTAAGTATTTGTTTTGTGTTTCGTGTAATTTCTGTATCATTGTTTTCAACTTATTAGGACACTCTGTTTTATGAACCTTTTCAGGAAAGAGCTTATAGAAAATGGCTACCTCAGTTTCTCTGATGATTTAACATTTGGAGCCCTTATTCTTTCGAAACATCCTAAAAGTGTGGAAACTTTCATCCACAGGTAATGATTCAAATCTAGTTTAAATATTCATTCGTAAGTGTTTGTTAAGCTTGTTTCAGGGAGCCTGAAAGGATATGGGTCTCGGTTTCATATTATATTCGTTCTTGGAGGATATAACTGAAAAGAAAGTCAATTATGGTATTTTTTGTTTTGCGAAAACTGTTTGGAGGGTAAAGACATGTACAGGTATAGTCATCTAAAAAAATTGAAAGTATGCACAGGAATGGCATAGGAGGGCAACCACATATTTGCCCGTACTATCAATGGTCTGTGCAGCTAAGATCATCATAGGTAGAAAAGCTATATCATTTCCGTATATTTTAGTTTGCCCTTGAACTGGACAAATGATGATAGGCAGGATCGAAACTTTTCTTAAAACTTAATGATCATTTTCATAAATTTGAAATCTGAATTTGAACTACTCTGTGTCTCTTGGTTTCGTGCCAGAAACAATGATATTGACAGTGAATGAGATATAGAAATTAAGAATGCCAATTACGTGTTGTGGCATATTTTTATGTCATCATACAATCATATTTTTTCAGACGATGGCTGTTCCAGCAACTCTTAGATCATTGCTTGTCTTCTAGTTCAGGAAGCAATGCATCGTGTTCTGCAGCAGCTGCATCAAATGAAGAACTCATGGTGAATATGGAAGCAATAGATGTAGATGTGAACGCCTCTCCAGAGCCAGGCGTACGGCTAAATGGAGCATTTTCTCTTGAATCCAGTCGGTTGTTAAAATCTCACACACACAGAGAACTGGAGCTGAGTGAGAAGGCAGCGGAGAGGTACCCATGCAATTATCATGCATGGTCTCACAGGATCTGGGTTGTTCAGCATTGCTTAAATTGCTCTATACAGGTATACCTACTTTTCACATTATGTGTGAATGATATTTAGATATATGTACAATTAATGTCCACACAAACAGTGCATTCAAGAGAGATTTGAACATGTAAGATTCTTGTCTGATGGAGTTTGTTTGCAAAGGATTTATACACCAAGCAAAAAATTATCACATGGACAGCAGACTTTTATAATGATTATATTATGCTGCATAAATAAGGAAAGGGAATCTAGAATGTTAACTTAGGAAAAGCTGTAAGGATAGATGCTTTTAAGTTAATATGTAACTTATTTCTTTGAATAATCTGAAGTAATCAGTGGCATCCTTAGCCTCATTCTTTCAGTGTGCAACCTTTTTCTTGTATTTTCCAGATACTCCTTTCTGAACTGAAGGTAACAGAATTGTGGACATCGAAGCACATTTCAGATCACAGTGGTTTTCATTATCGACAGTTTCTTCTCACAGAATTACATCGTGCGCGGGAACAGTTGATGTCTTCATTTTCACAAAATTCAACAGAGCTATTCATAAATGAAATGGCCTACATATGTGACCTGATTCACACATTTCCAGGCCATGAAGCATTGTGGTATCACAGGTTGGTTGACTGACCTTCATTCACCAGAGTATTTTTAGTATTTGTATTTGACAGTCAAAAGAGTAGTATTACAGAACCATGCTTTACTTCAAAACTGGCATTCATACTTTATGGACCCAAATGGACCATTTTATAGTTACATATTACTTAGTAAAGATTTGAATAACTTTTCACTGATGAAAGTATGTTATAGAAATTCCATTTTAAAAGAAAACAAAAGTTTGCTTTTTGGGACAAAAACTATATAGATACTACAAACACTCCCTATGAATACTTCAAGAATTCGTATTGTTCAGCTTAAAGATGCGGAATTTATTAACATTGTGGGGGAAAATGTGAAAACTTAATGTTTGCTGTGGTTATATGCTTTTTAGAATAATCTTCTCAGAATAATACAGACTAGCAAATATGAGGAATGGGAAGGAACATCTGATGTCACGAGCAGAGTTAAGGTATTTGGGGATCTAACTTGACTGCACGAGAAGCAGCTAACTCATACTCGGACACAAAACACACAAGAAATTATTAAATAACCAAAGTAAATGTTTGTCAGGCCGGCCGGGCCGTAGTATTATTAAATAAAATATATTGAACAAAAGCTAATAGAGGTATATTCAAAACAAAGCTTCCAAGCACTAATTTATTCTAATCTATCTACTATATGTAACTATGTTCCCTATCTAATTTACTGCAATCAATAGCCAAGTGGTATATTATTATAAGAAACAAGATGTTAAATTATGGTAACAACCGAGTTGCCACAGGCCAGTCGCCGGGCAAACTCTCCAGCCATAGTATGGGTTCCCAGTGCACACTGTGAATGCCGGGATGGCCCAGTACTTTTCAAAAACCTACAGAAGCACGAGATCTCGGCTTGCAGGTATTTTATATGCAATCACTCAATATTCATCTCAATATCAACGTGTTCGTGCTGTGATCAGTCACAAGCTAGCAATAGTTCTTAAATGTATGGCGATAATTTTATAATACTCTGATGCTCGTTCGCCAAGTCCAAGCTGTTGTTATCTCTGACTTCCTATGAGGCTGTGGGTTTTCTCTCTATCTCTGAACTTCTATGGCTAATAGTGAACAAGATCAGTTACCGTTATCACACCTACTACTTCGTAGGCGTGAATATCAGCATATCGCAGTGTGGACTCTTTAGGTCAGTCCACCCAGACCTTTCTAGAGCTGTCTTTCTCCATCAGCTCTCTCTCTCTAGGTCAGTCCGATGGCAAGGACTGCCTGCCTTCGTACAGCTCAGTTCAGGTACTGGCTCAAACCGGAGATGCGTCACGTGAACGATGCCTAGCTTCTCGTCTGCATTCACTTAATCTTAGCTCTGTAGTCCCTTATATACTAGTCTCGATTTCCAGTGGGATCGCTCCGCAGCCTAACTACTCAACAAGCTCATTGGCTAATCACCCCCAGCTCACTACTCCGAATCACGGACAGCAAAACTTAAAGCGTGATTCTAATATTCTTCAACTAATAATTTCCTACTCAAAAACAACTATTTCAGGAGACCGTTCAAGGCCACCAGCCAGTTTCTCATGGCCCTGACAAGTAAACAACTCACGGCTCTGCGTGACATTTAATTTAACTAGACTCTCGACATCTGACTTTCGATACAAAATCTTTAGTATCAGCCACTACAAGTATTTCCTCAAGATATATGTTGAAAATTAAAATTTTATGTGGTTCATGAAGTAGGGGTTATGTATATTTTAGATATGTCAGTAACTAACTGCCAACCACAAGTACATCATTATGAAAGGAAGGCCAGCCTGTCACAAATCCCAGACTGGGAGATGTAATAAGTTATGACAGGACAACAATCACGAACGAACAAGTTTAACACTTAACAGAACAACCCATCAGACTCACACATTTATTAAACATAATTATACAGATAATAGCGCAATTACATACATTATATTATTGAAATTAACTGCCGTACAACGGCCTTATTCTCACATGCACTCTTCCTCGGATCCACAACCCGGTAGTTACTTCCTAAAGGCACTTCGGCCTCAGCCTCTCCCCTCAGGGTCTTAATAGCACATTAATAATTCACTGGCACCGCAGTCTCTCAATATCACCTTCCTATTGTCATACACCTTAGCATTCCACTAGCACCTCAGCAGGGCAATAGCACATTATCATTTTCAATAGCCCATCAACATGGCAATAGTACATTATCATTTCAATAGCCCATCAACATGGCAATAGTACATTATCACATTCACGCTCATATCTACGTCCCTGTCCGTGGCCTGACTGCCCCGACTTTATGTGCCTCTATTGTCCTGCACCGACAGCCTCACTCTTGGCCTATGTGTGGCCTCCGGCCCTATGCTGGCCTATCCCCTGTGCTCACCGAGGCGGCTCTCTGGCCCGTCCCCGACACCTACAAGAATAACATTACATTGGTATAATACCAAACCAGTTCTATTCACTCCACCTCTCCTTACAACCCATGAAGCGTACACACAATAGTTCACATTTACACACCTCCATCGGAGTACACAATACTTACTCGTGCTACAAATCCATGAACTCACTTTCATCTATCGCTCATGGCGCACATTGCTATATCCAATATCAAGGACTTCCACATTCCTCACATATACTTATTTACATCATGGTAATAGACGAATATAATACATCAATCATAATTATCAATCATCGTTTCACCTACCAGTCATCACTGGAAAGACTCTCTCACTAGTCTTCTGACTGCTCCCCTTATGTTCGCCCACTGGGCTTTCTCTTGCGTCCGTTCAGTAGGACCTTCTAACTTGCAGTGATAGTAATACAGCGCTTTCGCCTCATTCAGACCCCCCACCACTCATAACAGCACGCTTTAACTTACTTGTCTACGTGCGTTAATTTTACTCTCCTCCTTTCCCCCCGTAATTATTAACTATCGCTCACTCCACTCGTGACATCATCCCCCACCCCAAAAAAATTAATGCAATTAATTTCAAATCGCATCAAGATGACTGTCAACGAGTGAGCGTGAGCAATACCTACATAAAAATGACCTACCAATGCCCCTAGCACATAAAATACCGGAATCAGGGGAAAATATGGGGATCAATATGCCCTGCACTATGCATATATGTATCACATCATCAATAGCTAACTAAACACACTGCCTCATACAGAATCAAAAACCAATCAACCTATCAACCATTCTTCATATCATATTTATAATGTCAATATTTTAAAGTCGACTCATTCACACAGATCCTGTCAATGTTCCTGTCCTCCGATGTATAAGCTCCTGAACTCTTCCCCTAGGCTCGACTAAGGTAGTCGGCGATATGATTGCTGGTTCCTGGAATTGGTTGAATAACGAAGGTATACGGCTGCAAAGCCAATGCCCATCTAGACAAGCGTGGGCTGGACGAACGATTCTTTGACAAAAACGTTAGTGGCTTGTGGTCTGTCTGGATACAGAATTCTCTTCCCATGAGATATCGTCCTAATTTCTGGACGGACCACACAATGGCAAGACACTCCCGCTCTATCACAGAATATTTTCTTTCTCTCTGCAATAACTTCCTACTGACATAACATACAGGATGGAGACATTCGTTCTTCTCCTGTAGAAGACAAGCGCCGACACCAGAGTCCGACGCATCCGTTCTGAGGATAAAATTAGATCGAAAATCGGGTAATATCAGAATGGGTGACGATGATAATGCTGTCACCAAATTATCAAATGCTGTGTGACACTCAGACGTCCACTGGACCTTATCGGGTTGTCCCTTCTTAGTAAGGTCAGTAAGAGAAGATGACAAGGAGGAAAAATTTGGAATGAACTTTCTGTAATAATTTAAAATTCCCACTAAGCTTCTGACTTGTTTCTTTGTTTTTGGGATTTGCAACCCTACTAATTTGTCAATTTTTGTTACTTCAGGTCTCTGAACACCTCTACCCACGATATGTCCTAAGAACACTATCTCTGGACATGCCAAATCCATCTTTGCGGGTTTAGCAGTTAACCCAAAATGACGTAATCGTTTAAAAATTACTGTTAGTGTCTGAATATGATCAGACCATGTCGACGTATGACATGCTATATCGTCAAAGAATGACACGACATTAGGTATGTCCTTCAACACTAGTCTCATTAATCGTGCAAACGTCGCTGGCGCGTTTACCAACCCAAATGGCATGACCTTAAATTGGAATAATCCAATGGGCGTTTGGAACGCCGTGTATTGTTTAGACTCCTCAGTAAGCGGGATTTCCCAATAACCTTTCGTTAAATCTATCTTGGAAAACCACGTGGACCCGGCCAATGAAGCTATTAATTCCTCCTGAAACGGAATAGGCTCCCTATCGCCTACCGTAATAGTGTTCAATCTTCGAAAATCAATACAGAACCGCACCGATCCATCAAGTTTTTTCACGAGGACGATGGGTGATGAATACGGCGATGTTGATGGTTCTATCACATATAACTTCAACATTGACTCAACTTCCTTTATAACTCTATCTCTCGAAGAAAAAGGCAGCGGATAAGGTCTAAGAAATACTGGCTTATCCGAAGTCAACTTTATTTGGTGCTGGATCACCGTAGTGCGACCCGGCAAATCCGTAATAACATCCGGGAATGACGCTAACAGGGTCTTAAGTTCCCCACTCCTTGAACTCGTAAGGTCAGGGTTAATTTTTACGTCCCTGTAACCTTGTGTGGGAGTTAACTCTGGCAATTGAATTTGTAACTCTTCCTGCGCCTCGGTGTCGCTTACGTCACAGTCCAACTGGTCTACGACCCCCGTACAAGCAATAGAGAAGACAGTCTCCTCTGGTTTTGTCTGTGCACACAGATACTGTGGTCTCTCATAAAATCTCTGTAGCATATTAACATGGAAAACCTTACTCGTTCCATCAATGTGGATAGCGTAATCTACCTTTGAAACAACTCGCTCAATAACATAAGGACCTTTCCATGTCATCAATAACTTATTATGGTCCGTAGGTAACAACAATAGGACCTTGTCTCCTGGCTTAAAAATTCTCAATTTGGAACCTCTATCTTTATAGTCTTTTGCTCTTTTCGAAGCGATACTAGAAGCTTCTTCTGCTATAGTGCGCGCTGAAGATAATCTTTCTCTTAAATCAACAAGGTACTGAAACACCGAAATCTGCTCATCGTCTCCCGATGATGGCGACGTCATCATGTCCCGAAGAACATCAGTTGGACCCCTAGGACTACGACCATACATCATTTCAAAAGGAGAGAATCCCGTTGACTCCTGCCGTACCTCTCTGTACGCGAATAATACTGCAGGGATATATCTATCCCAATCTTTAGGGCGATCAGCAGCTACCTTACGCAGCATCGACTTTAACGTCGAGTTCAATCTTTCGCACATGCCATTAGCCTGCGGATGATAAGGGGTGGTAGTGATGGGTTGTATGCTGAATAAGCGAAACAATTCCTTCATCATCTCCGAAGTAAATTGCGCGCCCCTATCAGACAAAATTTGTTCTGGTATTCCTACCCTAGCGAAAATTACAAACAACGCTTCCGCGACTGCCTCAGACGTTATGGTCCGCAGAGGAACCGCCTCTGGCCATCTCGTAGCATTACATATGACCGTTAAGAAAAATCGATTCCCCCTATCGGTAGCTGGGTGAATGGGGCCAACAAGGTCTATCGAAACCTTTTTAAACGGTTCCGAAACCGTGGGGATCTTTTGAAGAGGAGCCTGGGGTGTACGACCCTTATGCGTCGTCTTTTGGCACGCACTGCATGTCTTACAATACACTTGTACATCCCTGTGGATGGATGGCCAGTAAAAATTTTTAAGAACCCTTTCTTTGGTTCTAGCTATTCCCATATGACCCGCTAATGGGACATCATGTGCCAAATGCAATACTGTTGCGATTAGCAACGCTGGCACAACGACCTGCTTTAAAATGGAGGCCACCGTTACATACTTACGGAACAGAATGCCCGCCTGAATTACAAAGGACGACGACCCGTTCTTATATTTCCTTGTTTTCTCCGTTCGCGCCTCGTCAAAACATGGACTCAATGATGGGTCCTCCTTTTGCAATGTCGCCAAGCGCTCTGGTGTGATATCCAGGTTGACCGCTGGCGTTGCCAAAGGTCTAATCTTACTTTTATCACCTACCTGTCGACGTGTCTCGACTGCGGCACAAAAGTCAATACCTTTTGATTGTGACCATGCCTGCACATTCTCCTCGGAAGGGGAAACTACCCGAGATACATTACCAATGATGAGCTGGGCGCCTGGAAAACAACCAACGACTGCTTCGACTTCCCCGCTAAGGAAAGGTGTATCTATCACTATTCTTGCCATGGGTAATTTCTCAATGGCCCCTGAAAATTGGATGCACGGGACAGTCTCACCTGTAAGCTGTGAATCCCGAATGCAGTCCCTATGCACTCCCACAACGGTAGATCTTGTATCTCGTAAAACCGAGACCGGTTCGTCCCCAACAAACCCCGGATAAACCCTAAGACCACCTCCTGTATGACATGAATTTATAACGGGGATCTTTCTCCCACAAGGTAAAACACCGGAAGATAATAACTTCTCACAACTGGGACACTTAGAATACTGTCCGCCTCCGTTGTCCGATGTAACACACGCGGCCGCATGGTGAAATTTATATGGGGAACATGGACTGGAGCTACTGTCCACGTTCGCCGCTATCCTACCTGCAGGGCAATTCACGCTGATGTGATCTGCTCTTCCGCAGTTCCAACACTTCGCGGCCCTACACTCGCGTGAAAAGTGACCCACGCGTCCGCAAGTCCAACACTCCGCTCCCTGTGCTGCACTAGGCCTGGGTCCCCGTGACCCATCGCGACCGGAACTAAAGTCCCTATGCCGTCGGTCATCGGCAAAGGTCACAAATCGCCCCCGGCCATTACCGCGACCTAGCCCTCCTGCTCGGTCAAACTTACCGGATCCATATGCAGGTGATTGGTGATAGCCCCTACGCTGCCCCTGGGCTTGCCCATTATAGGCACCACGCTGACGCGACCTGTCTTTATGTCCTGCCGGCGATCCCTCAACAACAGCGACGTACCCAGCATCCTGGACGTACGCCCTCGCGACTGGTTTGGACGGATGTGCCGTACGGTATGCTTCCGCCAACTTAGACGCCTCCTGCACCGTCGCGGGTTCGTTTTCTTTCAGGAAAGCCACCAGATCTTTATGGCACGACGCGTACAGCTGGTCACGGATCATTAGGTCTTTTAATTTAGTAAAATCCGCGCCAACATGCGCCAAGTCTACCCAGTTCGCGAAATATTCCGTCAATCTCGCGACGAAGGCAGCAAAGTCCTCCCTGGTATCCGCACGTGCTCGCCTAAACTGCTCCCGGAAATATTCCTCGGTACGCGCAAATCGGCGAAGCAGCAAAGCCTTCAGCTTATCGTAATCTTGCACGTCTTCGCGCTGTAGCTCTTTAAAGTAGGTTAACGCTCGCCCCTGCAATAGAGACGCCAGGTACGTGGACCATAATTCCTTATTTTCCCCCCATTGCAATTGTGCGTTCAGTTCGAACCTGTAAAGGAAGGCGTCTATGTCGTCCTTCCGGTCGTCGAACGTAGGGAGCTTAATCCTAACGCCACCTTTATTGTGTACCTGCCGCTCAACTGTTTCCGTTGGCGTATTCTTTTTGCTTTCTAATTCCGCAATCTTTACTTGCGCCTCTATCTCCTTTAACTTTAACTCCCTCTCCTGCTCCTCTCGCTCTCTATCCTTAGCACGCTCATCGCGCAACTCTGCCTGCTGCTCTTTAATCCAGCCGCGTAGCTCCTCTCCCTCCAGGCCAATTTCCTTACCCAACTTCATTAGTTGTTGGAGTTCCGCCATTTCACAGATTTATGGTTACGGTATATATTATGAAAACGGCTAACCTGTCGGTATGATCACTAACGACACGACCAGAGACCTGAGATCACACCAGATATAACAATACCCAATTGTCTCAAATACAATTCAGAAATTTACCTACTTCCTAACTAATTCTATATTCATTAAATGTATAGCACTATTAATAATAAAAAAGAATAGAAACGACAAGAATGAAGAACTTCAGAAGAAGGACCACAAGTACGTCAAGGACAACGAACCAGACTAGGACAAAGCTTCTACAAAAAAACTATAATGGGAAAAAAAATGCAACCTAACTGCGCCGATTACACTACAAGGTACGAACAAGAACAGAGTCTGAAAAAAAAGAACGTATCTACAGATAGGTAAGAGAGGGACAAGAGAAACGTCTTCCTAAAACAATGAGGAAGATGGAACGCCACAATCTAAACAAAAATACAGGTCCCTACAGAACTGTTCACTGTGATGAGCGTGGTTCCTAGATTAGCCCACCTCCCGAAGAGGACAAACCAAGTTCACCACAGCAAACCCGCGCCACCGCCCGTACAATCAATTACAACGAAAACAGCAAAAACAGAGAAAAAGACAGAAGAAAAGACAGCCCTCAATCCAGGGTACAAAATTTCAGTTTCACTTAACTTTCAGCCTTATGAGTTTAAGTCCTCCCCTTAATCGGAGCTCTGGCTGCTTGTCTCCTCAGGCTGCACGCACACACACTGTCTCTCTGAAAGTTTAAGTACACATTAGTACATATTTATAGCAATACATGCATCAATACATATTCATCAATATACATAAATCATATCATCATGAAATTTCCATTCATCCCACGAACAAAGACAACACAAATTCCTACCACAAGATAAGTATTACGTGGACAAAACTAAAGTAACAAATGCCCACTGAAAAATACCTACTAACTAACTACAACTAAATATTACGAAAATGGACGAGTCACAACGGACGAGCCCCCAATGTCACAAATCCCAGACTGGGAGATGTAATAAGTTATGACAGGACAACAATCACGAACGAACAAGTTTAACACTTAACAGAACAACCCATCAGACTCACACATTTATTAAACATAATTATACAGATAATAGCGCAATTACATACATTATATTATTGAAATTAACTGCCGTACAACGGCCTTATTCTCACATGCACTCTTCCTCGGATCCACAACCCGGTAGTTACTTCCTAAAGGCACTTCGGCCTCAGCCTCTCCCCTCAGGGTCTTAATAGCACATTAATAATTCACTGGCACCGCAGTCTCTCAATATCACCTTCCTATTGTCATACACCTTAGCATTCCACTAGCACCTCAGCAGGGCAATAGCACATTATCATTTTCAATAGCCCATCAACATGGCAATAGTACATTATCATTTCAATAGCCCATCAACATGGCAATAGTACATTATCACATTCACGCTCTTATCTACGTCCCTGTCCGTGGCCTGACTGCCCCGACTTTATGTGCCTCTACTGTCCTGCACCGACAGCCTCACTCTTGGCCTATGTGTGGCCTCCGGCCCTATGCTGGCCTATCCCCTGTGCTCACCGAGGCGGCTCTTTGGCCCGTCCCCGACACCTACAAGAATAACACTACATTGGTATAATACCATACCAGTTCTATTCACTCCACCTCTCCTTACAACCCATGAAGCGTACACACAATAGTTCACATTTACACACCTCCATCGGAGTACACAATACTCACTCGTGCTACAAATCCATGAACTCACTTTCATCTATCGCTCATGGCGCACATTGCTATATCCAATATCAAGGACTTCCACATTCCTCACATATACTTATTTACATCATGGTAATAGACGAATATAATACATCAATCATAATTATCAATCATCGTTTCACCTACCAGTCATCACTGGAAAGACTCTCTCACTAGTCTTCTGACTGCTCCCCTTATGTTCGCCCACTGGGCTTTCTCTTGCGTCCGTTCAGTAGGACCTTCTAACTTGCAGTGATAGTAATACAGCGCTTTCGCCTCATTCAGACCCCCCACCACTCATAACAGCACGCTTTAACTTACTTGTCTACGTGCGTTAATTTTACTCTCCTCCTTTCCCCCCGTAATTATTAACTATCGCTCACTCCAAGAATGTGTCCAAGGATGATGGGTGCTGAGATTGAATTTAGGTATCATATAATTCATACTCATATCTGTTTGTTTGTCTGTCCTCAGGCGGTTCCTCTTCCACTCACTTCTTCAGCAAGATCACCTGGAGGCAAGGCTCCAAATGCAGTCTTCCGTTGGTCCTTTCCCTGTGGTTGGACATACAGGGAGTAATGAGCTAGATGC
Organism: Onchidella celtica; assembly: GCA_963931925.1. Classification (NCBI taxonomy): domain Eukaryota; kingdom Metazoa; phylum Mollusca; class Gastropoda; order Systellommatophora; family Onchidiidae; genus Onchidella; species Onchidella celtica. The sequence continues at coordinate 25,213,504 of OZ007567.1, forward strand.
CATCAGAGCAACCCTTATATCTCAGGAGATAGACCTCGTGTCAAGCAAACAGACCAACAGTTCCTTCAAATATGATCAACTACTAGTCAGAAATTATGTCAATTGGCTGAAGATGTTGTGAATCATAATCAGTTCTTCCAGCATGCAGTTTTTATGTAGTATAAGAGGTTTTGGTGGACTGATTCTTGTGGTAAATTTGTTTTTATGTGAAAGACACCCGGTTATTTCTGTAATTTGTAACTTGTTCATTTGAGCTGAGCTGTATCTTGCACAAGTTAATGTCAATCAGTTTGCAGTGTAGGTTTTACCTTGTGCTGCTGTGTCCATGAAAGTATTGCAAGCAGTGTTCTTCACATTTTACTTCAGCATCCTGGCTTTTCTTTGTGTTAGCAAAAAACGGGCCCATGGTTACACGTTGCATTGTCAATTTTCATTCATGTTTTGTATTAGTAAATAAACAGAGGGCCTATAAAGTTACATGAAGATCCCATTGATGGAGTTAGCAATAATTCCATCATCACACCCACATCCTCCACACATCTTCACACATCTTCATTCCACAGCCGTCAGCTGTATTCAAAGCGTCAATATCAGTATCACAGGCATACATTAGTCCTGAAATTGTCCAGATTTCATGAACTGGAAGAGGCTTTTGAATCTCAGCAGAAACTGGTCCAGTTGTTATAGAGTGCAATCCAAATTATGCTGAAGTTGAGGCTCTTGCTAAAGTGTGTGCTTTTTTTTGTTGTTGTTGTTTGTTTTATTCTCTCCATGAAGCAATTTCAAGTACATGTAATATTTTTGTACAAAATTAAATTCCTTCCAAACTAATGACACCAAATGCAACTGGTAAAAGAGCAAATTCCTAAGGCTGTCTCAACATTTGAAACGAATGCTCTTATAGGCGGTAATAGATGTTTTTTGCTTTATCAGTAGTCAGAAAAATCCAAAGATCAAGTTGTGGCTGAATATGACAGGTATTTATTCATCAACATTGAGTTGTGACTAGATATGATGACATGCTACTTATTCTAATTTCAGGATTCAATCGGTGCTCATTTCAATGGGGGTGAAAAATGAGTCTGTCATAAAATCTGATACTTTGATTTGTAAATTCTGTTCAGGCACTCAACACGTTTCTTGTAATGGATGTAAAATTGATAAATACCAGTAGTGTGAAAAGGTCTAGTGGGGAATTCAGTAATATAAAGTTTTTCTGTTTAAAGAAACCAGGTGGAAATTCAGTGGCAAATATTAGAAGATGCAGTTTTACAGTCAAGAATGGAAAACGCGAATTCTTTTGGGGTGGCTTCATCTAGTTCGAGTTTGCCAAATTTCAAGGAATACGTGAAGCATTAATCATGAGGTATTATTATTTTATATTCAAGGAAAATAATACACCTGACAACATGTACCACGAATTACCTCCCTTAATCTCTCCATACCCTCCCCCTTTCACGTGGTCAGTTGAAAGAGAAGCAAGTACATTACATGTATATTAAACTGATGCCATATTAAACTGACGCGCGTGGCAATAGCAACACTCGACCTTGTGCCCGAACGCTTTTTTTTTTTCTCTTCTGGAAATGCTTTGGTAAGGATCGTTTCCAAGTCAAGCCCAACAGTGACATAATAAACGAAAGGGCGAACACAGCTCACCATTTTTCTCCTTTCGGTTTTACTCCCGTTCATATGGCAGCGCTTCCTTTTTTTTTCTATTGCGATATGAGCGTGGGGACCCCCCCTCCCCCAAAGGGTTATTTCCTGCCTGAATCGGTCGTCTCGGGTATTTCAGTCGCCATTTTTATCGGGCGGAAGGAGGGGGGCACAACTATATGCACTATCCTGCCACCACTAAGCTATGCTACGGCTTACCGAATGAAGTTTCTGGCATTCGTTTTTTTCCTTCTCTACTTCTTGGCTACTTGGATCACACTCACAGCAGGAAAATGACAAGTCTGTGTCACAGTTCGAGGTTTGCGTGAAATAACTACAAAGAATATTGAGAAATAAATTCGGGACCGAGATCTTTGTTCGTGGGATCCGTGATTTCGACTTAAGTGTGTTCGATTTTCGCGTGCTTGACTGTTTATCTTGTTCAGTAGTAAAGGTAATATTTCTAGATCTTTGCCAGTGCATTTTATCGTGTCTTTTTAACATGTAACGCTTAGTCTGCACAGTGGCTTTTCTTCTCATGTACAACATGCATTAGTTTGAAAAGTGCTTCAAAAGCAACTGTGATATATTATTGACCCAGAAAGGTTTATCAAGGATTCCTGTACACGATTTTGCATTCCCCCACCAAGTAGAAAATGCTGAGTTTTAACTGTGGATGCAATATGATGTAGATTGTTTTGAAACTTATATCTGGATGCAAATTATCCTTCCCTTATCAGGCAGAATTTGCTGTCCTGTTGTGAACATTTCTCCGACCCATTCACTTTGTGGCACAGTGGTTGTCTTTTCCTGGATGTGCACTGTTTGGAATATATTTTTTTTAATATAATAAATGAGAGGAACACTTTTTCTTATATGTACACTGATACAGTATTTTTCCATTTTCAGGTTTGATGGCAGAATTTATGATTCAGTGAACTGATTTCAGATTTTCTATGATATAGGTCATGATAAATGATAAGCTACTGATAGAAGATGAAATATGCCATGAGAAATAAGTTTCAGAGAAAAGATGGAGTACTTTACAATTACTTTGGGGGTGAAAGTACAAAATTATAGGAACATCTACTTCCACCATGATCAGGCTAACCAGGAATTAGTACAGGAAAAACAACAAAGAGGGGCATATTTTTGTCAGTGATATTAAAGGATCCGTATTATTTACAGGTTAGTTCATTTCTGTTTCTGCCTCTGCCTAAGGTTGTAAAGAACCCAAAATAAATTCTAATTTCAAGTATATTTTGATTTAAAGGACATAATTGTATCTAAAAATTATGATTTTTTTTTCATTTCAAATTAAATTCCAGTTGATTTGAAAAATAGGATCACGGGCTCACGTATAGCTTATTGTTAATCTTTCCAAGGCTCTCTTAAGCCTGGGTGGCAAAAGTTAATCTGAGTCTGTTATAGTGGTCTGTTCATAGGACAGCAACATTGGGGAAGGACGTCAAGTAGGTTATTAAAAGGGACCAAGTTTGCAGCTAGTCTTTGTATCTTGTATTCAACGAAAAAGTTTCGGGGTAATTTCATCACCCAAGACTTCAGATAGTTTGCTCTGCTTAATTAAATTCTTAGAATCAAGATCTGATGATTTCACTTTATTATTAAGTTTTTGATCTTTAAACTTACAGTATGCCAGATTACTTTGACTGGGAGCAGATATTTGTATGTTTTTATAACTTTTATGACTGGTTCATGACCTGTGTTGCTAGAAATGGGAAGTCACTGATGATTCTTATCAAAATGTTCAAGTTAGCATGTTAAAAATGGACATCAGCTACCAGTTCTCAGTTCTGAAATTGTTAAGTAGATTGCATGTAAAATTATGTTTTTTGTAACTTTCTAGGAATATTGAAGTCTGTCTTTTATTCTGCAATCTGTGAATTTAAATGGAAGTCTGCATTCACATAATACAATTTTTTAAACACCAAAATGGGAGCTGCAAACAGTTCTTTCAGCACAAAGCATTTTCTTTGCTGAAGGTTTACGCAATGATGAAGAGGTTGAGCATTATCTTATGAAAAATGTCAGGAAGATGAAAATGATTTATTTACAGATGTTTAAATTTGTCAGCTTAATATTCACCAGTTTCAACTATTCGGAATAGAAATACTTTAAATCAGAGTTGTTGTGTGTTGCAGATACATGTGCTATTTGAGTATTCTTTGTAATTGCGCAACCTTATCATTATGTGACACAGGAGCCAATCTATTCAAAGCATTTTGCCAGTTTGTCATTTTCTGTTTTTATTTATTTTTATTTTTTTTACACCAAGCATTGAATCATGTATTATTAGCTGTTATTCTTCTTGACAGTGGGAAATTCATCTTATGGTTTTCATTTTATCTTCTTTTTGCACTCTAACAATCAGTTAGTCTGATAATTAGTTCAGTGAAACGTTAAACTCAAAACGAATATTGAACTTTAGGAACAGTGGTTCAAAATGTTAAACTGAATAGGCAGTCTTGTTCTCAAGATAGTAAAAGCAGCAAACAAGTAATTTCCAAAAGATTTATTTCATTCATCTGTCCATTACAGTACAATTTGTCTGAACTAGAAACAGGGTGAAAATAATGTCTGAAGAGTAGGATCAAATATTATGCAGTTCAGGTTTTCTCTCCCAGAAGCAAGAAATGTAAATGAGACAAAAAATCTGCAAACTGGAATTCATATATAGACTCTAGATCCTAAAAACAGCAGAACACTGGTGAACAAAATGAAAAAAGTCTCCTTCCATTTTCAGTACTCACCTCTGACAGTCAGAATGTGTGTACTTGGAGTACTTTGAGTATAATTATGGTTCAGTTTATTCTCTTGCTCTACATTTTAAATATCACAATCTTTTTTTTCCACAATGCGTAAGGTATCCTGGGGTACTTTAAATTCAGTCTTCTCTTGTGGTAAGGTAATGATACTCTGGTACTGTGGGGTCTCCATTTGCTAAGGTTTAAATGTTTTCAAGTCATTTTAAAACCAAATTCACATCAGAAAGGAATCATTTTGCATCATAGACACTGATTTTATGACTTAAATATTCTGATTGTTTGGTGATTGGATAAAAGTGACTTATATTTTATTAATCTAAAAAAATAGACAACCTTACAGTATGATGTTTAATTCTGTGTTGAGTTCCTCTGGAATATGTAGGGGATCGAGTGAGGTCACTTGATTGAAAAGACAGGATTTAACGCACCATGTAATACACAACACACAGAGAAGGGGAAAGGGTAAAAGATTAGTATTTAGGCTTGGACATTTGATCCCCTATGTATTTTGGAGGCATTCAACATACATGTAGTCAGAATTCAACATCACTTGGTAAGTTTATTTAATTTTTAGACTAGATCTTGTTACCTCCTTCATAGGCAGAGTATCAAATGAGATTATTAAGTGCCTGTCTTGGAATGGAATGCTAGGAAATGGTTGAGCAATAAATTTAGCCTGAAGAACAGGTAACTCTGGATGTGCTCACCAAGGAATTAGGCCAAAGACCTTTGCAGCAAGGACCAAGCTAAGAGGGATGATCTCTTCTGCAGGGGCTTGTTGTAGTACTTTGCAAAAGTGCTCGAGTTTCTCCAGGGAGTAGCTTTTAAATTAATGTCTATAAGCAACACATTTGCTGCTGAGGTGGAGGCAGCCCTTGAGGTCTGGATCTTGAAACGTTTTGTGTCCAATCCTGCAAGATCCATCAGTGTTCTTGTCCACCTTTGAATAGTATCTATTGACATGTACAAGTTTATATGTTGGTCTCCAGATGAAAAATGATTGAAGATAAGTGACAACACAGCTGCACTATCATTGGAGTCATTATCACCGTCCCCTTCGTCCTCAATTATAGCATTTTATCATGAGGTTAGCGCAGCAAGAGTACCTTCCGTTGATTTGGTATCGGCTGTGCACAGGATCTTGTCACACCCACAGGCTTTTTAGGATGTAGGTCAAAAATTGGCAATAATCTTGACTGCACAAGAAATTGATGGATTTTCCTGCTTGACAACTTGCAGGATTTGTTCATTTCCTCCAAGTCCCAGCAGAGGACCTTTGTCTAAGTTATAGTTTCTCGAAAACATCGAATTCGAGTATGCCGATGGGTGGCTTGTCACTCACAGGGGCCATTTTATATTGAAGGAAAAGATCACTTAGAAATAAACTGGATAAAAATGTCCATATTCGCTTCGAATCTTACACTGGTTCCAAAATGTCCCCCATTTCCGAGTCCAGCGCAGATGTGCCAGGCACTGTGGTGCCGATTGAACCCACCAATAATTCTGACTTTGTGTGAGCAAGCAGGTTCTGAAACTGCATGTAACTGCTTTTGTTGCATCTCCATGAGCAATGAGGCGAATCAGTTGAAGTCAGTCTCCAGTTTCAGGGCATTGCTGTTTGAATGAGATGTGGTGAAATCCACAGATGTTTTCAGCCATCTTGGGCTTTCTTTATAGGTTCAGCAGAGGACTGTTCAGGCACTATTGATTTCTTTCCTTTGCCATAATCCTTCTTTTCTCTCTTTTTTTTTCTGTGAGATAATTGTCCCGACAATGTCACTTTCTGCCATCATATGGCATAAGTTGAATTTCAGCTTTTAGTGAGATGCGTACTAGTAGATAAAGCTGTCTTTATATGTACTACTAGTAAGAAACCACCAATGGTGGATATAATGCCTTGGTTCCAAGACTGCCCAAGCTGCGAACTGCAGCAAAAAGAAATGCTTGTAGAATTGTGAGGTTTTTCTTGAAGAGATGAAGTTACAAGATGAAAAGTCAATAGAAAAGAAACATGCAAAAATCACCTATGAAGTCCGCTTTCTCAAATCTACAGTATGTCTGTATCCTAGCAGCTCATTTTATACATTGGCATTTCAATCACCTGACCTCATTTGACATACTACTTTGAAGGAGGTAGCCAGAAATAACTCTATTCAGTATGGCTCCTGATGTCTATTTTGAAATGTCATTTGGGAATAAATAAGTTTGGTGTTTGTTTGAAAGCTGAGTTTTTTGCATTTTTATTGTCCCTTTTCTGTCATGGGCAATCAAAATTTGAAGTACATTTATGAATTAAAGAGGTTTTTCATAGTCAAAGTGATAATTTATTCCATAAATTTATCCACAGAAATGCACTGTGATAATCATGACCTGATATTTTGTGACTAATAAGTGTCAGTATGTCCTTTCTTTCCAGAAATTACTTAGATATATTTAAACTGGTGCATATTAGTTTATTACATACCATATACCAAATGTGCATAAGATTTTTGTCTGTCTGATGGATGTATGTTTCAAAAGTATGATAGTACATTATTATGCAAGTTTCAAGATTTTTTGCAATACAGATCATTCTGCAGTAATTTGCATTGTCATTCAGTAAGTGAATCAGATCTCACCAGGAGAAGCAAGGCAGTTTAAAGAAAAGATGGTTTATTTAGAGAGACAGAAGAGTGACAGTGGTGTAGATAAATGATTAGTACCAAGGATTGAGATCCCTTAGCACATGTATATCAGTTTCCAACATTTTCTTTTTTTTTTCTACAAGAAAGGTTTTTAATAAATTTTTATACGAAATAAAACAAAATTAAAAATCCAGTATTCATGTTTGATTTATTTCCTTCTTCCAGTGGCTTCTTCCAACAAGCTAAACATGTTACTAAAATACAGGTGTTTTTGTTGTAACTTCAATATGATAATATATATATGCATTTGTAACAACTAAATACATGTATGTGAATTATCAGTGCAGCTGTTCAGAGTTAAGAATGTTGTTGTTTTTTTTTGTATGTGTGTCCCTGTGCTGTAGCAGATATGTACAAGCTGCAAAATTATTTGCAAAGCAACCTGATCATATAACAAGTTTTAAACATTGATCATGTCCATTTTCAGTGCTTCCAAAGCACTAACATAAGTGTACATAAGCATTTTTCACATTGGTTTGTTTTTGTCAAGACACAGCTTGTAATTACGCATTTGTGGTTTAACTGTTGCACCTCTTTTGAAAACCATATTCGGAGATGTCAAACTTGGTCAAAGGCTAGGCACAACATAGGAGCTATCTAGGTGATCCAAATCAGCATGGAAAATGAATGTGCAAGAATTCATTGCAATCATTGCACCACGTTTTTTCATGGTCTGGTGTTGAGGCTGTATGCAGTATATTGGTCCACTCCACTTTTTTTTTTAGGAAAACTGGCAATATGGGAAGAAAGTTATCAGATTCTATCGAAGCCACTTGTCTACTTGCATTCATTAACGGCTGTTTGAACCATTCTGTGGGTAATACATGTACATGTATGATCATTACAATTATCAGGGCTTCATGTCATTCTTCAAGGACAACAATGTCTTGGAGTTAAGACAAGGTCATCTCATCAGTTTTGATTTATGGCCATTTTGTAATCTGCTTAGTTGCCCTTAAGGGGGGGGGGGGCGCGCGGGTCCTGAAATAGAAATTAGGCTTAAAAATACCGATATCGCGATTTTGTACTTTTCGGTTAGTTTATCCATTTAGGAACACTATTTTACTAACCAAATGTCAATTTTGAATGTTTATAACCCTGAAATATGCCTTTTAGTGAGGTGGGGGGTCTAGAAAAAGGCACAAGAATCATGCCATTGGGCTGCAAAATTAGCCCTAAATAACATCTTAGTGTCGGTATCAAAACCCCTACTCCTCCGTACACATCTGTCATAAGCCTTTGGTGGTTTGGATATCATTGTTGAGGCTCAGCACACCAGTAATGATGACTTTAGCCATGTGTAACACGTTTCAATAACATTTTTATTTAAAAAAACGTTCAAATGCGATTTTCTCGAAATTGCACTTTTGATCAGTGATTTGTGAACTAGTTTTTTAGTTTTTGACCAATTGGTATAAAATTTGGCTAACAACATGTTTGAACAGATCAAAAAATTCATACAGAAGGAAATTTGTTTAACTTTTCATTTCTTTTTTTGGTTGAATTTTTTTGTGATAGAAAATAAGAAAAAATGGAATTCCGCTACATACCATTTTCAAATATTTATAATAAAAGATCTGTCAGAGATATCAAAATTCCCTTCTGTATAAAGTTTTTAATTGGATTGAATAAGACATAAGAGAAGTTTCAAATAAATCCAGTAAAATTTGGCGAAGCCTATTTGTACTGAATTTGGTACTTTTTGGGCACTCAAAATCCAAGATGGCGGCGCTTCCATGGCAACAATATGACAAACAAATTTTTTTTCTGCTAATTCAGACATCCTGAATTCGATTATAATAGTTAAAATTGTCTATTTCTCATAATAACAAAAATCGCCTTCAGGACCCGCACCCCCGCTTAAGCTTGTGTTTTCAGCACCTTAGAGTGTACAGGTAAATTCAGGAAATGACAATTTCAAATACAGTACATTCATTTGGAGTTAAGAATTTAGGAAAAAGGTTTCATATGAAATACTGTACAGAATTTTGCCATGATTTGAAAGAACACAAGAAGCAGATTAGATTATCGTAACTTGGAAAATTCTTGTTGTGTGAACTAATAGGAAAGAGAGAATAAACTGTAATTTTGCTGATCATTATGTTCTATTACATACTCCACATCCATAGATCTCAAATGCCCATCTAGAGTCGGTGTTAAGATAAATTTACTGAGTTTTTTTTGTCTTACTTCTTTCTTTTGTTTTGTGATTATAGTCTGGATATACAATACATGCATTTGTTTTTGAAAGTTATGTTGACCTGTGCAATCTTTGGCAATTCAATCATGTAATTGTTTTCTATATTCCCTTTGGAATTGGAGAAATACACGAATGTAACATACCTGTGCATTTTCACTGAAGAAAATGTATCATTCTTTTGTTGAATTGGAGATTTAAAGTTAGTTGTCGCTTTTTAATGAACTGAGCTGCCGCATTAATAAAGGCACAGGGTTGAAGACTTTTGCATCATTTTGGTCATAGTTTATCAAAATTCTATATTTTGATGTGAAGTGTGATGTGTCCTTGTTGTCAATTGGAGACATGCTTTGTTTTTTTTTTCATCCAAAATAAATTCTAAATTTCACATTGTGAAAGTGTTAAGCACTGAAAGTTGGTCCTGTGGTGGGTGAAATGTCGTGTTGCATTTACACTTTTGACTCATTTTGCCCACACTTATGCCAGACCTGTGCTGTTAAGTCAAACTGTGAATATCCATTTCATTTATCTCACGATAAAGTACATGTAACCTTCTTTTTATTCTTCATGAAGCTTATGTGCAGTGAATTTTATTTTCTGCATCCTGAAAGTTACATGCACTTTTCAATGATTAGAAGTCAGATGTGATTAATACTCCATTTTCAACAGAATTTATTTCTTCAGGTCATGAAAGTACCAAGTAATTGTGCTAGACATTCAGGTCACTGTTTTTGTTTATCAATACTTTTGTGCACACTGCATGTTGGAAATGTCATCCAAACACCAGCATTACTTTTGACATATTTGAGTCTCATTTCAAATGTAAAGGAGATGTATATTTAAATATAAAAATTCTCAATCCAAACTGTTGTTAAGGATACAAAAATGAAACTGAAGCACCTAAAGACGAAGAAATCTGTTTTGCAGACAGTGTTTTGATATTCTTAAGCTGCAACAAGAAGTACAATTTAAATCAGTGAATTGGTGCAAATACATGTATATTCACCAGTTTTACCAAACTGTTAGTACAACTAAGCAGTTTTTAGTGCTGACGATGTGGTTTGCACAAACTTTTTTTGGTTGATCAGAATTTTTTATATGGATAGAAACTACATATCTTTTTTCATGTTGTCATTACTTTCCTTGTTGGTTGGGCAAACTGGAGGTTTCCTTTTGGTAAAGCCACATAATTATTGTTATGCTTGTTATTTGCATGCACATGTTTTTAGACTATGCTTACATTCAGGGATCTACATTAATGATGTACAGTCATATTTTCAAAGACATCGAAGAGTATCTCATTTTCTTGTTAATCAGTATTCATGTTAAACTTAGTTTTCATCTTTGTTTTTCACTTCAACCCTTTGATATTTCCAATGTCATTTTTCATCACTTATTAAATGTCAATTATTCAGGATGAAATTTACTCTTCTGCGTCATTATTATCATACTTTACATTTTGATATACATGGACTCTCTCTCTCACTGTGTCTCCCTCTGTCTGTCTCTCTCTCTCTCTCTCTCTCTAACTATATATATATAATAAGTAAAAAAAAAATCTATGCAAAAAAAAAATTTAATATACATTTCTTTTCTTTTTTTTTTGCCCTTGCCTCTGATTTAGATTTCTCTGCAACTTAAAACTCATATGAATGAAAATGTCTTAGCCAACATTGATGCATCTTCCAGCAAACTTTCAAAAGGTTAAGACATGTCGGAGGTAAGGGGAACTCAACATGTACTTTGTCCTATCTTTCAGGAGCAGCAGGTTTGTCCTGTTAATGCTGACTGATATACATGTATGATATACTTGAACTTTAAACCCTAGCTATACAGATTACTGTCATTGCATTAACAGAACTGCAAGGACTGGCTTTCATAAAGAGGAGAAGGTTTTCATGAATGTCGATGCACATTCAAAGGAAATATATGAATGATATAAACCCCCTGTCCATGCATGTACTGTCTTCTATAAAAATGGACATCTAAATTTTACGTTGGGTGTGGGGACCCCCTTTCTCTTTTAGTTCGCCTCTCTTCATCCATTTCTATTCGAATAAACAATTCTTTAAAAATTCAATCATCATCATCATCATCATTGCCTTTCTCACCCTGGATCAGGGTATAGGCCACCAACAAACACTTTCCATCCCTCTCTATCATGGGCCAGTCTCTTTACATTATTCCAAGTCTTTCCGCTTCGTTGCACATCATTTTCTCTGGCTCTTCTCCACGTTCCGCGCGGCCTTCCTCTTGATCTCTTGCCCTGGGGATTCCAATCCAATACCTTCTTCGTGATGCTGTTTCCTGGCCTCCTGAGAGTGTGGCCGATCCATCTCCATCGCCTCCTACCAATTTCCTCTCTGACTGGGCTCTGTCTTGTTCTTTTCCATACAATTTCATTGCTGACCTTGTCTGTCCATCTGATCTTAAGTAGCTTCCTCAAACATCTGTTGATGAAAACTTGGATTCTCTTTATGCAGGCGTGGGACGCATTCTAAGTCTCACATCCATACAACAGGACTGACTTCACGTTCGATACAATTATATAAATTTAACTTTCCCCACATACGTTATACGGATCCACATCGAACAGTCTTCTCTATCAGTAGTTCTGATGTTTCAAAGCAGACCCACCATGTCTTAATGGGGTCTCAGGCTGCAGTAATCAGAAGAGCATGAAAACACTCTCTCACACACGAATTTATTAATAACTCAACATTGTCCACCAAAAAGCTCATCCTCCCGACGTCCTCCTATTTACTTGGAAAATGAAACATTCTGTTACAGTTATACATGTATACGTCTCAAAACAAAAACAAAAACCTGTGGCTATTGATAATGACCCAGACGGAAATGAGGCAAACTTGACAGTCATTAAACGCAGGAGTTATATTTATGAAACAACTCTACAGTCCACTGAGTCTGGGGTAGACAAAATTAATTGCGTTTAATGTATTTTTCATTAAGTACGTTCATCTCACAGAATTGCTTCAACTGTCAGGAAGTCCCAATTGGCAAATCCCACGTACACATTAAAATCTGGTCTTGTTGGTCGAACCAAACCAACTTCAATCAAGAGAAAACGAAAGTACGTTTTATCGAGGACAAGTGCAACCAACAAGGGAAAGGTTTCAGAAATCTTTGTGCGCCACACGTACTGTTTTTGCGAAAATACCTGCCATGTAAAGAAATTTAACATAGATCTAAAAACAGCGTGTCAAGACTGGGAGCGAGGGCATGTGTCGAGATGTGCCGATCAATTATTGCATCAAAAAAATAATAGATCTAGAGTCTAGATCTAGATCTAGATCTAGATTCTAGATCTAAGTGCAGTTTTATTATTATCCTATCTATCATTTAGACTAAAGTTCATCCAGACATTTGAACTTTTATCATGTCTGTTGACACCACAGTAATTACGCAAGAAACACAGATCAATGGATTAACACATGATGAGAATGCTGCACACTGGGAAGCGCCTGACTTCCCTACACTGTCGTCAATTTTGGACCCATTGGACGAAATCAAAGTCCATCAACACTTGGATGTTGTGGAAGGTAAGTAGTGTGGGGAATTCTGTACATCCTGACCATCTGATCAAGATTGTAGCTTTTATTAAACCAGATCTCAATACCCAGTGCCTTTTTATAACCCTAAACATAATTTTATTCCTAATCCCACCCCTTGTCATTTCAAACAGAAAAGATTTAGGGTTGGGGATAAGGACTGGGTTATTGATAAATATAGGGTAACTTGACTGGGTGGTGGGGATGTACGGTATTTCATTGAGCTGCTTTAACACATTCAGTTTTTATAATAGGAAACACCAACACTTGCATTACTTACAGTTGTTGCCAGTAGCCTATAGTGATGAGTGAAATGTACAGTTTGGGCTGAACCAAGACCAGTCCAATTGCCAGCATTGAATTACCTTTTATGCCTGGTCAATCATTTTGATTTTGATGTAACTTCTCATTGTTTTGTCTTTGCCAAATAAATTCCACGTGGTTTGGAGCTCTGTTCTGTTGTGCACTATGTTTTCATGTATGTTTTTGTTTGTAAGTGTGAGCCTAAGAATGAGATTATTAATTATTACAAAATTGGTGTCTCTGCCTTCTGCGCAGAATCTAAAAGCTGTATTCTTTTAATTTTCAGTGTGTCTTGGATGGGAAAGGAATAACAGATACAGCCTGTATGATAAAAATGGACAACAGATCTTGTATACATATGAAGGTAAGAGGATTAGTTCACTGAAATATTACTTGATACAGCCAAAAAGTAAAAAGTTAAATAATGTCACAATTGAAAAATAGTCAAATTTTTTGCATGTCAGATTAAAATGTCATCATTATGTTCAGCAAATCCAAGTTGAATGCCATTATTACATAAATATTTAATTCAAATATTGTCAAATTGTCCTCCCCAGCGGCCCAGTGTTATGCACGACAGTGTTATGGTTCCTTGAGAGAATTCACTCTTGTGACCACAGACGATGATGACAATCGATTGTTGTACCTTCAGCGACCCTTGCGATGCTCATCAAGGTGTTTTTATGCATGTTGTTGCCTTCAGGAAATGACAGTATTGACTCCACCTGACAAAATCCTTGCTGTTATCCGAGAAAGGTGAAATCTTTATGTGAGACATTATTTTCCATATTTGAGTCTTGCCACCTTTTTATAGTGACTGAATTTCATTTTAGTCCGGATGTCATTTCATTTACATGTTTTAGGTAATGTGAAGGATATCTCTTTTGTTCAAATGATATAAAGAAAATTTGATGTTGTTGGCCTCCTTCTGTCTCGAGAGACAATGGGTTGTGTGACTGTAGTCTGGAGAAAATTGTAGAGTATTATTGGAAATTCACATTAACCTTTGGAAAACAGTTTCATCTTTCACCTAGACATTGTCCATCCGCTGCAAGTTGTAGCCTCCGACAATGACTTCCATTCCTTTCTGTCTGATGTCTTCCTCATCCAGCAGTTTACTACTACTAGTGAACAATTTTTCAGTTGCAGCTCAACTGGCTGCACTCCTTTGCACCAAGTAAGTTGTACTTGTACATTGCTTGCACTTAATACATTTTCAGATGGACATGTTGCCTGCCAGAGTATGATTTAGAAGATTCTCAGGGGAATGTCAAGTTCTCTTTGCAAGGCAGCTGTTGCCATTGCCGCTGTTGTTGTGACATCAGTTTTACGGTGAGAAGATAGATGCTATTTTCATAATTTTGCCTGAACTCAGGTTCTTATTGAGCCATAGAATGATTTTCAGATACTTTTGTTTCACCATACATTTAATTAAGATTATATTTTTTGGAAGGAATTTTAGGAAAGATGTAGCAAAGACCACAAAAACACTCAGGATATCATTTAATTTATGTATTATGTTTTTTGAAGAATATATCTGTTTTGTCCAAATGATCTATTGTGCCATAATATTCAAAAATTGTGGAGTATCTTATTGGATATTTCACATTGAGGAATTTACGTTTCTTTGAAGTGTGCCTTAGCAGAATGAAAAAGACCAGAAAAGTACATGATCCACAATGGCACAGACCTCTTAACGCAGCAGTTTTCTCTCTTTCCATGGAGTAAATTTATGTGTATGTTGCAATGAGACCATATGACACTAGAAGTTTTTTGCATTGCATGAAATAAAGATGTGGGCAATAAATTATTCAGCCCTGCCCCAATGTGCTTCTGTTCACTCAGAGCAAAATCAAAGCAAAAGATCAGAATTCACCGGTCTCTCACAAAAATGCATAAAACCAGCTGATTGCACTACAATATCTAAGGTCCATACAGGATATGTATTTACAGAGAAATTGAAAATGGAAGACTGACCATTAATCATTTGGCTTAGTTAGGAACTGTGAAATGAAGGTGTCATTGATAAGGCAGTTTTGTATCTTCTGCGTTGTTAGCAACGCAAACAAGACGTCAAGATTATTTTCTGGATCTGGGCAGATAAGATGTGGATGAGTCATTTAGAAAATTTATATTATAATTGGACTTTCATCAACCAATCATATGACATTTAGACTTTAAGAAAGAGATCTTGATCCTAGTCTTTCATCATGGGACTGATGCAACAAAAGTTTATCAAAATTAGCTTTGACTGACAGAGCTCAGGAGATGAGGGAGCATTTTAAAATTGTAATACAGATTCCTTTATGATATTTATTGTGCGGTCATGAGCATGAAAAAAAAACTGATGAAGACTAATGGCCTTTCTTTGAGCAATATACATGTAATTATTAATATTTTTCAGTTATTCTTTTTTGGTTGTTTTTTCCTTCTGCTTGTGTTCATTGTAGGTGAAAAACTCATCCAACGAAGAAGTTGCTTCAATACAGAAACAATGGAGTGGTTGTAAAGATATTATTGGTGCCAGCAATGAGTTTATCATTGAATGTGAGTATTGATATAACGCTTGTCTTAAAAATGATGTGTTGATGATATAAGGGGGCAGTGAGAGATGGCTAAACCAAAACTAGCGCTAAAACGAAGGAAAATAAGAATCCCCTGTTTTTTTCCTCTTTATCTTTGTTAACAAACTAGCGCTAAACCGAAATAACCCTATGGTTAAACCAAAAGAAAATTGCTGGATTCAATGGCCAGTCCACTGTGATTTGCCATACATCGAGCCAAGTCACTGTATCATCCCGCTACACCTCCCACCTCAAAAAATGAAAGCAGAGCATGCTTCGTTCTGCCCGGTCTACATGGGAGCGGCAGCACTATGGGGATGGGGAAGAGGGAGGGAGGCCCATAACCTCACGGGTCCGAAATCAGGTTGCAGCAGACGTTACATTTGACCCATTGCGAGTGACCTTTCATGTAAAATGTATGACATCAGAGGGACAACACTAGTTAATCCGGACAGCACATTTCATTCCACCATGTAGGGTAACGGTATCGAGATCGGCAGGACAGCGGCTCTGTACTGTCCGTCCAGACACATCCCTCCCTGTTCTGAGAGTTACTCCACATTCACCCGCGTATCCATGCTTCGAGTTTGCCTAGGCTTGAGCAATCGCCCATCCTCATTCTCAGTCAAAATCACAGAGCAAGCAAGGAAGTGTTTAGCCTGTGCATTTACATTATTTGCCCTCTATGATAGTGATTTGGGCTGCCTCTCTTGAAACTGGCTTTTTTCAAGCCTCCTATCGCTAAACCGAAACTCTGTCTAAACCGAAAACAAACTCATGGTCCCTCCGATTTCTGTTTAACCGTTGTCTACTGTATAAACAAAGCCAATGATGAGTAACATAACTGGAAAAAAAAATAAATAATATTGATGGTTAATCAATGTGTTTGATTTAGACCACCGCATCTGTTACTGTTGCAGAATTAAAAAATATCTTTAGTGCTATGAATAGGCTTCATTCTTGATTAATAGAGAGGGGTTTTTTTCTCACAGAGATATTGTATGATCACTATGACATAGATTCAAGACCACGCTGATTTTATTTGGACTTTGGAGAAATTCCAGGTTAAATGTTGATGATTTCTCACTCTCTTGCCCTTCTCTGTCCTTTTTTACTTTAAGATGTTTAGATGTGGAAAACCAGTCTTTTGTGTTGGGGGAGTGAATGTCAGTCTTAATGTTTCATTGGATAAAAGCTCAAAATGCAGATTCAGATTGTTTTCGTTATTTTAGAATCAAAGGCTTCTTTACCTTACTCATGAAAAGTTCAAGATTAATCCCATAGAAATTGAAGTGGCATTTCCCCCTTCTCCATCCCATCCTCTTCCTCATTTCTCCATTATGTAAGCAGAAAAAAAAAATGTTGACTGACATTCTTAGCCCTTCAATACCCAGGCATTTTTATTCAAAAGTTTAAATAATCTTGGTTTCATATTTTTTTGGCATTCAGATATCACAGAGAAATATCAACAAAAAGAAGTTAATTAAATATCATGACAAACAATTTTTTTTAATCAGCAGAATGCTTTAGTAAAGCATGAAAGGATTAGTAATTCCCATAACCCACATAATGTAGAAATAGTTCAACCCCATGACAGAAATAGCTGTTGCTCCCACTTGCCGTGTCACAGGAATAGCACTGATATCTATTTATGTTAGGACAGAAATAGCATGTGCTCTTAAATAAACCTATCTGGCATAATCCACCAAGTTCCATATATATTCATTCAGGTATTTTCATGTCAAACTCAGAGGCTTGATTAACTACAAATACACATGTTGATTTCTTCCAACTCTTTGGTAGAATTTTTTGGTTTTTTTTAATCAAGAAGAGGATGTACTGTGGAGTGAAAAAAAAAAAAGCTCATTAATCATCTGCTTAGGTAACTGTTAATGTAAGTTAAAGAATAAATGTTGATTTTGTCCATCGCTTTGGTGAATTTTTTTCTTTTTTCTTTTGTATTTTTGTATTTCTATACTTCTTTAATCCCATTTGGAAAATTTGCCTTTGTGCCATTGCAGCCCAATTATAGCTGGAGCAGGCACGTTGTCATTTTTGGGGGTTGGGAATGAGGGAGGAGGGGGGGCAAGGTAGGGATGAATTTTATTTAATTTTACCTGGGCAGCTGCCTGTTCGGCCTGCTCTTCATGATTTCCAACTGCCAAGGTATCTTTAACGTGCACATGGGCCCTCCGAATTTTTTTGACCTTATCCAAGAAGACTAGGTACTCGATCCTATCCCCCCAATAGGATCAGGGACACGAAAATATGGGAAAAATCCCAAACTTCCAACATGCCTGCACCGGCCGGGTTTTGAACCCAGGACCCTTGGCATGAGAGGCGAGCACCTTGCCTCTAGACCACCTTGTCCCCTTTGTAACCAGGAAGAGGATTTTACTAATTACTGTGAAGTGAAAAAAAGGGGCTCATTAATCACCTGCTTATGTAACTGTAATGTACGTTTGCATAGTGTAATGTGTTTGTGACCATTATTTTTTTTAACTGTTTTCTTCAGATGGTGATGGACTTTCAAGTGAAGAGAAAGTTATGATAATGGGTGCAGCCTTTTTGTTGGATTTCAACTATTTTGAAAGACATGGGAAATGCTATTAATGTACAATGAAGTAATGGAATGTTACTTGTAATATGTATTGCTCTGTGATATAATCATTTGGTTGTACTTGATAATCATGTTACTGATATTGATGTGGGCTGTGTATACATATATGTTTAATATAAAATATTTATTTCTTGAAATATAAATTTTGTCGGTCTACTGTTGAAACCTCGTTAAAACTAAACTCTTCTAAAATTGCGAAGGACCCGAAGTCTAATTACAAAGCCAGGTAGAGAAAATACTGAGTTGTATTCACTGCTCAGCTATAGCTTTCTATATAAATTAAGATGGTCCTGTAACAATAACCTTTCAGTTCAGTTTTAACGAGGTTCCAACAGCCAGCTGACAATGTACATAAATAGAATTCATGGCTTTGAATACAAAAGAATTCTTTATTTTATTACAAAAACTGGGATGTCTAAATATTAAAATATGCTTTCCAACATTTATTGTAACTTTTTACATAACTAGTTGAGGTCCCGGCCCTGCCGGGGATAAATCGGTTTGAATATTGGTTTCAGTTCTGGGTGGTTATTATGGACCTGCTTCATCTGGCCTGTTCCTATTTGTTTATTTTATTTTTGTTTGTTTGTTTTTAAATAAGTCTTACTGCTCTGCCTTTGTGGGTTGACACCCTGCGCAACTGCATGATTTGCGCACGGGTTAGTGTGTTTGATAGTGAACACATCGCAGGTAATGATAACGAAACCTTAAAATGGCGAACCATGACTCGAAATAGATCTGAATGATGGCGAAACAATAAATTTCCAATAAAAAAAAACTACAGCGATTTGAGACTTGTATGCCTACCGATAGTACGTTTTTTAGGGGGCATGCTGCATCAGTGCATGCTAGATCTAGCTCTCACAGACACTACTGTGATTATGAATCGAATTCCGGGGCCGGAAGTGAAAAAGGGATTAACAAAGAAAGAGGTCATAGGTTAACGAACGTATAATTCGGATCAAACGCTCTCGCAAATTTACTGTTCCATTCTTATCGCATTATTGGAATAACTCACGAATCCCATAAGCTTTTTTATGCCTATGTACATAGGAACACTGGTCAGTATCGTACAATTGTGTGTGCCAAATTTCAGTTCAATACGTGCAGTAGTTTTTGAGTCCATAGGGAACAAAGGGGTTTTCTTACATTTTTTTTGTATAGAAGTGTTGTAGTTTCTGTAACCATGATTCCTTTTGCCTTTGAGGCCTTTATAGATCTAGGATAAATTGTAGCTTTCTGGGCAAGACTATTCCTTTTGGACTGAATCTTTTTTTTTTTTTTTCTCATATATAGTAAATATCATAAACAGTATATAATATAAATATGAATAATATCATGGAAGAGATATTTGAAATATCAGAATTTTATATTTTTTTCTATTGTAATAAGTTTGCTTTTGCAATGGAGATGTTATTTTAGTTAGAGATTCATCAGTTTTGAACTTTATCATGATACACATGTCTGGGAGGATATAAGCTGGGTGGTTTTTCAGGAGACAGAGATAGTGAAGGACAAAAAATTAATTGTGATGAAGAGTCATCATAATGGCACAGACCTTTACCATATCAACTTGTCATTTCAAATCCAGAGGCAATGGCCTGCAATGATGCTGTCCTAGATTCAAATGCATTGTGCAAGGTAAACATGTTCGCAAATGATTTCTTGCGCTGTCAGTCCCCTCAGCACCTGATTCAATAGACAAGTTTGAATGAAGAAAGTAAAAATTAATTTTAAAAATGTTGATATTTATGACTGGAGGGTTTTTTTTTACTTCTTCTTCTTTTTTTTTTAAACCATGCTGCCATTATCACAAGGATGCAACTCTGACTCTTAACTTTGATTCTTGTCTAAGATATTGTTGTATTGGGAACAGTGATGGAACTGGCTCCATTTAAATCTATTTCCATTTGTTTTTGTGACTCCCTTTAGAAAATTTATATCAAAATTACACTGTGCATGAGATGTCAATGAATATTTTCATTTTTTTTTTCATGGGCTGGTTCCATCTTGCATTTTATTGTATTGTTTTGGTATTATTTCTTACGCAAGGGTTTACTACATACAACTTTTCCTTTCAACCATATTTTGACTTTGCTGCAACCCTACAGATTTTCTGTAGGTTTTATAATAATTATTGTGGCAAATATGTATTTGTGTACAAAAATTTTGACAGTTTGTATGATTCAGGAATTGTCTGGTCAATTCATGGAGATAATAATGCCTTACTTAGAATGAATGTACTCTTGGCCATCTTTCTGTTTTTTAGTTTGTGGATTTGCTCAAATGTGTCTGCATATTGAACGACATTTTCTAAATTGTTGAGATTTTGAAATTCTGCAAGAAAACATGTCTTATTAACTCACATTATTGCCTGCTCTGTCACTCCCTGTGACTGTTTGTACTTTAAACATTTTTCTTTATGTTCAACGCTGGTCCTAACAGTCTAGATATTGTCCTTTTCTTGTCAACGAGTTATTTGAAAAGCTTTACCCTTTTTTCTTTTAAAGAAGAAGTGTGCTTAAATCACTGGAATGTATTTGTAGTTTTTATGGAAATTTATGGAAGCTTTGTTTCAAACGAACAGAATCCAAAGTGAAAAATCATGCAATAAAATGCCCATAAGAAAGACATGCTGAATATTTGTCTGCTGTTTTAGTTTGCTTTGCCATGTTGTTTGTTTGCCTTGTTTTTACTGTGACGGAATTTGGAATGCGTAAAAAGTTATCACCTTAAAGGAGAAGCGACGTGCATTTCTGATTTTTTTCACCATGTCCATTAAAACAATTTTTTTTTAAAAGTCCGCAATGGTTTTGTTTTGTGTACTTTTACGAAAGGGACGTCACCCGTATTTTTCAAATGATAGACATAAGCTGATAATAATGAGTCACTCCCCTTAACTTGTTGTGTGGTATGACTCATTGTTTTGTTTTTGCTTCCGTTCGTCTAGATACCATGACCCACATTCATGCCGGCGGGAGCATTCTCGGTCAACAGCATTTCCTGTCAAAGCGTTGAATGATGATTATTTCATATCTCATAAAGTTGGGCCGGGGGGGGGGGGGGGGCATGTTAGACTGTTATTGAACAGCAGCAGCACATCCTGTCTTTATTTAAATGTATACCATAGCAAGCTCCCTTGTGGCCTATTTAATTAAATTCAATTTGGTTCATCACTGTCACGCTCGCCCACACTCGATGAGCTCGCTCTCTCTCTCTCTCTCTCTCTCTCTCTCATTCTCATTCTCAAGCTGTTATTTCTCTCATTTGATCTATTCTGTCTTGCACTCTCCTTCTATCTAAAAGTAACATTCACCCAAGCACCAGCAGGACAGTGAACTTTAGGTACATGTATCATGAAATCGAATGCAGGGTGGAAAGTCGCGTGGGCGGATGCCTCGGCGGACATCAATTTGTTTCGGCGGACGTTTGTCGCCGCAATGTCGCGCATAACAGGTGTGTGATCTGGCTGTCAACTGAATTACATTACTATCCACATTAACTGCTGTCACTTACAATAAATGTTATATATCAATTTTCCATTGCATTGAATGAGCGTAAACTGGGTTGTTGTTTTTTTTCTTACATACTCGCAGTATTTGTAAGTGGAAGGAAAAGACACTTGTGAATTAGACGGATGACATTGTGGAACGACGTGATACTCCAGTGGACAGTGAACGGCGACAGTTTTGTGTCCTCTATTTTAATCAACATTATTTCCCTACATTTCCTTTGCAGAAATTCAGTTCGGGTCTTTATTCTGGTCTGATTCCTGCAGTGTAAATGCCGTAAGAAAAAGTTCCATTGAACACCCCCTTTTGTTTTAACAGTTCACATAGTATGGCCTTTCCGTGACTAAGGTTATATTTTTAAAAAGGTCAGTTACTTTACAATGGGAATGAACATCATCAGAAACGTCATTAAAACACCAAAGCTGTTAAGTGTTAGCCTAGTTCATAGATATACACTAATAAACGGTCTAGTTGCAGATATGCGACTTTGATGTTTTGCTGTCGCGACATGCGCCGGCTTTTTTTTTTTTTTTTTAATCTAGGCGAATTTAATGGAGATGCGCATACATGCAAGACACGGGCTCATCACAGAGTCAATGGGAACATGAAACAAAACATGACAGCAAATCGCGTGTGTGCGCCTGGCAATGAAGTAACGTAACAAAAACCAGGGTTGCCAGATTGAAATTTGAAGTTTAAGCCAAACAATGCTTTAAAAATAAAAAGCCCCCCCCCCAAAAAGCCAAACTAATTTCAGTACAGTTTTCATTCTAACATCGGACGAAAACTCCTGAACCAGGTTAATACCGTCCTCCCTACTAGAATGAGTGGAATGCTCATGTGTTGGGCTTAAATATTGGTATCTGAATTTTTTTTCCAAGTATTTCTGGCGATGCAGTGAAAGCCTTTGCAACATTTATTTAAAAGCAGTATTTCTGCCCCGATTCTCACAATAGCATAAAGATGATTCAGCTGCATTCCGCTTTAGTCTTAGTTTTAATGGAGGATATATGAGAAAATATCCTCAGGTACAACTTTGCTGACTGGTGTTATTAGGGGCCGTTCAAATATGATATCACGCCTGGAAGGGGGGGGGGGGTCCTCATGTGAGGAAGGGGGGGGGGGTGTCTCATGGAAAAGTGATATCACACCTTTTAGCCTACTTCAGTGTATTAGAAATAGATAGATTAAAAACTAAGATTTTTTAAACATTTCGAACTAACTTTCATTTGCTCTCGTGTAAGTATATCTAGAATCTAGGTTATTTGTGTAGTTGTTGTATGTCAATTTCCATTTGAATACCTACAGTACAGCTATTTCTTTTTCTTCTTTAATACATTCCATGCTCCCCATTGCCTACAAGTCTAGATTAGATCTAGATCTTTCCTTCCAGATTATCACAAATCTCTAGGCAATTAGAGAGTTCATATACTTATAGTTATATAGGCCTATAGACTATGGCAAAATTATGTTGTATGTTGTGATTTCTTAGGAATTTGTTTTTAAAGATATAGATCTAATAATAATAATAATAATATATTGCATTTATATAGCGCCCAACCCCGTCGATGACAAGCTCTGGGCGCTTTAACAAACTCTTACACACACACACACACACGCATACACAAAAGAAATTCAAAAATATTTACTATTGTTGCTGCCGAAAAACACCTAGCCTAGTTTGTCTGAAAGAAATGGGTCTTCAGATGGCGTTTGAAAGAACCAATGTCATTAATTTCCCTGGTTGTCTTTGGAAGAGTGTTCCAGATGGTAGGGCCAAGAAATGAAAAGGACTTTTCTCCTACAGTGGACAGATTCATTTTAGGTACTTTCAATTTTGTAGTGTCAGATGATGATCTTAGTTGACGAGATGGAACATAGTAATCAGTTAAATCAACTAGGTACGATGGAGCAGTATTATTGACACATTTGTGACA
Source organism: Onchidella celtica (assembly GCA_963931925.1). Taxonomy (NCBI): domain Eukaryota; kingdom Metazoa; phylum Mollusca; class Gastropoda; order Systellommatophora; family Onchidiidae; genus Onchidella; species Onchidella celtica. The sequence continues at coordinate 25,237,332 of OZ007567.1, forward strand.
AATGGATGACAATTTGTACATTATTCTTTTCTCGACTGGCAGCCAGTGCAAACTCTGCAGAAGTGGCAGTGCTGAATCTCTTTTCTTTTTCTTCAAAACAAGTCTCACTGCATTGTTTTGAGCAATTTGGAGTTTTCTAATATTTTTTTGTGAAATTCCAGCCAAAAGGGAGTTGCAATAGTCAAGCTTTGAAAGTACAAAAGAATTTACTAAAACAGCCGCAGTTTCAGTTGAAATAAGATGTCTGATTTTACCAATTTTCCAGATTTCCATGTATAGAATACGAATGAGGTGACTAACCTGAGATGACAGAGAAAGATTTGAATCAATGTAAACCCCTAGGTTTTTTACTTTTTTTGAAATTTCTATTGAATTAGTGCCAATTATCATCTCAGTTCTGTCCACTTCTTGCAGAACCCGCTCACGGCCTAATAAAATAACCTCAGTTTTATCCTCATTTAGTGCCAGTTTGTTTTGGTTCATCCAGCTTTTAATTTCTGTTATATTTCTGTTATCTAGCAAAATGTCTAGGTAGTAGGTAGGCCCAAAAAAGTGTTGGCACTCTTAGTTTCTTTTACAACTAAATATAGTGTTTTTAGGGATGTTTTAGTTGTGTAATTTAAATTTTGTAATAAAAACTCATAAATGTATTTAGATGATTTTATCATGCTGTTTTAAGTCAAATAAGTCAACGCAATAAAGAAAACACTGAATATGCTGAAAAAACTAGATCTTCTCTAAATCCATTCAAGAAAACAATAAATTTAGTTGTGGAAAAAAAAGAGTGGCAACACTTTTTGGGGCCTACCTAGCCTTTACCTACAAAAAAGTGTCAGACCTTAAGGGGAAGTCACTCTGCGGTAAAGCCCCCGATTTTTTTTTACGAGAAATTCTTATCAGCAAAGGATTATTTAAATTTCAATAGTCAATTCAGCTCACAATAGTCCATTGTCTCAGCTATTTCTATGCCAAATATGCCTTTGCATCTTTAATTTATCAATGCATTTACTATTTCGAAGTAGTCTAACATTTAACGTATAATGTCTTATATATTGTCAAATGTGTGATATCGCGGGGGGGGGGGGGGGGTCTGGCAAAAATGTGAGGAAGTGTGAGAAGGGGAGGGGGGTCTGAAAATCCCCCAAAAAAGTGTGATATCATATTTGAACAGCCCCTTAGACAAACAAAGACAAAGGTGATCAGTTCTTCATGGTGAAGTAAATCAATCCAGAACCACAGTGTGTGTAGAATGTCCTAGGGTAGGTGACAGTCTTTAAAAAAAAAGGCGTAGCAGTTTAAAAAATATAAACCATAGAATTCAGTGTCAACTGGACACTGACCTTTGCCGGCTGGCTCTTTCTTGACAACAAGCGGCAGAAATCTTGGCACATGTACATATGACTGAATGTAACTGACCAAAACATGTTTCCTCGATAAAAAGTATTTCAGCAAAAGCATGCTATGTGTTTTTTGTGCAGATATTTTATTTTTAATAGTATCGAAAAAAGCCAGAAAAAAAAGGCAAAAGCCAACCGAATTTTCTGGCGCCAACCACATCCAAAAAAACAAATTTCTGGAATTTGCCTTTAGAAAAGCCAATCTGGTAACCCTCAGAAACTAGTGTCTTTCTCGCTATGACATTGCAGGATAAGAAAAGTCGATAGGCCGTAACCTTAAAAAAAAAGAAAATTCAAACCATTTGTGTGTGTGTGTGTGTGTGTGTGTGTGTGTGTGTGTGTGCGTGTGTGTGTGTGTGTGTGCGCCTAACTTAATTATCTGTCCTGCAATCCAGGGAAGCCAGCACTCGCGAGGGAAATGTTTTGCAAGCCGGAGTAAAAAAAAAAAGGGGGGGGGGGCGTGATTTTACAAACTTGGGTCAAGGACGTTCAAACGAAAATCACCAAGAATATTATTATGCGTTCTAAGCAGTTTACACGTCCTGACATTTGGTGACGTTGACAGCAGTAAAATTGTGGCTGCATGTTGTCTTTGATCTAACAAAGTTGAGCAGTTACACCTTTACGAGCCTTCTTGTTTGTATGCTGTGCGTATAATAATGGTTATCAATGGCCACCGACATCCGCTCTGCAGCACACCAAATGCCACATCCGTTGGAGTATCGTCCACCATACCCCCTCTTCTCAGCTATCTCGTGCTTGGAAACTCAGCGGCTTACTGTTTGTCGAGCACCCATTTTATACGCATCGTTGTGTCGGCAAATAATTTTTTTTTTTTTCTGAAACACCTACAATTTTATTATTATAGTCATTAATCCAGTTCGTGCCCGTACTGTGAACATTAAAAAAAAATTGTTTGCAGACGGTACTTTATTCAAGGTCTAGGTATACACATGCAAAATTGACAGAAGAAGTTTTAAGGTACTATAGGACAGGTGACGGTCACAGACTCATCGTGAGGGACATGTATAAAGTACATATGCACGGGGGCAGGGGGTGGGGGAGGGAAAGCGGGGGGGGGGGTGACTCCAGCGTATGAAAAGCGTTTACGGGGAAGGAAGGCGGTTTTGGTACGCAGGCTTTTCAATTATGGTAATGAATTGAGAGGATTTCGTTTTATTCCCCCTCCCCCCAACAAAATAGTTTTAGGATTATAATAAAAATATAAAGATTGAATATAGGCTGTGCTTGTGAATTAAACCAAATCGTCGACGCAAAGTGTCACTTAAAAGTCTTAACATATGAAGGCCGTAACATGGACATTCATCTAATGGTTGTAAGCTCAGGAATGGGGGTAGCTGATGTTTGAAGCCAAGCTTACGAAACGCATTCGTGAGAGAAAGGGGGGTGGGGATCGCAAAAAAATGCCCAAATTGAGGGTACTTACTTCAGGGATGGCCCCCTATGTGGATCTTTCCTTCCTTCACCCTCAAATTATCCCTAGCTTTATTACAATGTCTGTCAAACCTAATGGACACTTTGAGTCTTCCCAGTTTGGCACGGCACTGAATTCGTAACCACGTAGTGAGATTGTTTATGAGTATGCTACCACGACGTCTGAAAGCTTGCTGTAAACAGGGACTATTTATTTTCTGACGGTTAATAAATAACAAACTCTTACCGCCCACTTCGCTGCATCGGTGATTTCTGCTGCATACGCACATGTAAATCTATGATCTAACATATTTTTAATGTCCAGCACATCAAACATGCAGAAGTTATTTTGAAAAGCGATATTTTAAATGAGAAAATGTATAAAAAGCAACAACAACAAAAAGACTTCGCATTTCAGGAAAAGAATACCAGTTTAAGCTCGTTTGGTTGGAACCAGGCACCTGTGCCATTTGTCTTGCCAATATTTGTTTAACTTTTTTACTCAATATCTCTCAGATCCAGTAGTTTATGGGCATTCATGTTAAGCATGTGCCTGTGCGACATTGATGTTAACTATTTATGCCTGTCTCTTGTAAAGAGTTATACCCATTATTTCGCACGTTTTAAGCCTCTGGGAAGTCCCCCCCCCCCCCTGCTGTGCTGCAGTAAACTATGTGGGAGGTATGCTTATGAAGAAAAAGAGTGCCATAAACACTAGGTTGTAACGGAAATTATTATACATCTTTACCGAATGTAGGTCGTGGGTGGAGAGAAAAACTCCAGACTGCCGTAAATATTCTGACTTGTGAGAGTGCTATATTTAACTTTTGAGGCAATTGCTAGAGTAAAGATGCTTATTATTACTGACGAAGTCGAAAACGAAGAGGCCTCAGAGATGATTAACAGAAATATTATTATTTCTTATACATGTATGTATTACCATTATAGTTGTGTTATCTTGCTCTCGATTCGCTTCTTGGTTCGCAGTAAAATAGCTTTACGAAAGGATCCAATGTTCACCTCGTTTGTTTTCTTGAATGAATGATTGCACGGACACTAGATTATGGTTGATGGAGAGGAAGTGACAGGAAGGAAAACAAAAGTGTAAGGGGGAGGCGGTGAGAATAGCAATGGCAATGGGAAAGTGAAAAGCATGTTAAGTTCTGAGCGATGAATTAATTAACCGATTTAATTTCGGTGTGGAATTCAAAAGCACTCTGATAATTGCAATGCGTGGGAGCAGGTTTTTTAGTCCATAGCGGATCGAACGCTTCTGGGAGAAAACAAAGCAGCGGTCAATATTAATTGTTTGTTTTACTGGCGACAATGTTCTAGTCATAGTTGGGAGACATGTTGATAAGAGCAGATAATGACAGTTTTCATTTCCCCGGTATCGCTCATCCGTTTCCATTATTCCTCGAAACTTGTTCTGGTTGATATCAACACAGCTCTAAAGTACACTAGATGACAATCAAATGAGACCAGAGAGCCCAGATAAAAAGCTCTTTGATGAAACAATCATCCAGATCGGTGTTTCTCAAAAGTTGGTTTGGGGGGGGGGGGGGGGGAGGTATAGGTGAAGATGATTCGCTTTTTTCAAAATTGCCTGAATTCATTGTACTGGTTGATTGAGTGACCGTCGTGCTTCAGAACAGCGTGTAGGTGTAGCATAAAAAGCCCCCAATAATTAACAAAACTTTAGATCTACACCTGGCGTCGTTTTATGAACGCATCTGCATAACGATGTCTGTGTATTATACGAGAAGCGCTCGACAGTTTGGGGCTGCAAACACTAAACAGCGAATAAGTAGGCGTATTGGGGTTGGATGTATGTAGGTGTAATGTGCTTTTATCTTAAGACTATACCACGGATTAAACGGATTTAGCGCCCATTTGTATATAGGGAATTGGTCACCAAAAACCTTTGTCTTGGTGACTTCCTTAGGTGGGCTACTTTGGTCCCTAGGGACAATAATCTCTTCCAAATATAGAATTCTGGATATAGATAAAAATTCCTTCGTCTGTTCGCTTGGGAGGTGCCATTTTGTTTCTTCCAATAAAAATTGGTGAAAATTTGTCTGATCTAAACGTAAACTCACATTATTTGTCTCTCCCGTCCTCTTTCTTCCCCTCTTCGTGGTAAATTAAACAGTCAGATGAACTAATAAAATACCCAGGTTTTAGGTTCATTCATCCAGTTTGCATCTTGAGTGCGAAAACGTGCATCATTAATTGATGTATGAAGTAATTTTGTGGCAATGGGTGGCAATGCGAGGCAGGCCATTTTTAGAGATTCTGATTCAAATGAATGCAGTAATGTGGACATAAATATTCAATAATAAGATAATTCTTTGAATTTGACACGCCCTCTACAATTCTTAGTAGATCTAAAATCAGCCTTCCTGGGAACGGTAAGACAAAAAGATAATTATCGAGTGGTTCCTATTGTGATTCGTCATGCTTTTCAAAGGGGCTGCTGGGGATAGTTCCAGTTCTGCACTGCACGGTCCTGCGCGTGGGCGTGCCGGACTATGCCTGGTGTGATTCGGCGTAGGCGGACTGGAATTAATAAAATTTGTTTTTTTTTTGTCTTTGTTGTTTCCGCTAGTGCTTGGGATGACAGATGTCAGTCATGTGAATGATTAAATAAATACGCAGGCTTTTCACTGCCATGTGATTGTGTCCTGTGAGGTGTTATCGGCGTTGCTTTCGACGCGAGGAGTGTCCTATGAGTAAAAGCTTTGTTTGTTTGTTTCTTTCTTTCTTACTTTCTTTCTTTTCCGCCATCTTTTCTTTCTTTGCTTCTTTCCCTCCATCTTTTCTTTTTCTCTTTCTTTCCCTCCATCTTTTCTTTCTTTCTTACTTTCTTTGATTCTTACTTTATTCTTTCTCTTTCTCTCTTTCTTTCTTTCCATCTTTTCTTTCTTTCTTACTTACTTTCTTTCTTTCTTTCTTACTTTCTTTCTTTCTTTCTTTCTTTCTTTCTTACTTTCTTACTTTCTTTTTTCTCTTTCTCTCTTTCTTTCCCTCCATCTTTTCTTTCTTTCTTTCTTTCTTTTTTTCTCTTTCTTTCTATCTTTCTTTCTTACTTTCTTTCAATATTTTTTCTTTCTGTTTCTTTTTTCTCTCTTTCCCTCCATCTTTTCCTTCTTTCTTTCTTTCTTTTTTTCTCTTTCTTTCTTTCTTTCTTTCCATCTTTTCTTTCTTTCTTTCATCTCTTCTCTTCTTTTTTCTTGCTTTCTTTCCCTTTTCTTCCCTTCTTTTGTGGCTTCTTCACTTTTGTTATTGTCGTCCATGAAGTACTGAAGAGATGTCCTAGGACACGGGTCGGCAAGCAACTGCCCGTGGGCCAGATGCGGCCAGCGAGGGGATTTTGACCGGCCCGCGAGCAGATATTGAGAAACAATGCTTACCCGGCCCGAGAACGATTCTTGAAAGCAAAAATTAATGAGGATGCCTCACATCTTCATAATCCTATCTGACTTGCAACTTCGGCATTTCTTGTGGCATCCTTGGTTTTCTAACATCAATTATTCATGAATTTCAGGCAAAACATAACCAGAACATTTGGGAGGAAAATTCCTATAACACAAGTTTGTTTTTTTTTTTTCTTTTTTTTTTTTATGGCATTTATCTGGCCCGCTGTCCATTTATTAATAAGCAATCAGGATTCGCAGAAGCAAAAAGATTGCCGATCCTTGCCCAAGGATCTCTATGAAAAGGACTAGCAACTACTAACTCAAGCATGATCTGCCAGTCGTAAGTACTTCCCGGCGTTGTTTTATTTTTCTTCCCTCATACATCGCCCCCCCCCCCTTCTCTCTCTCTCTCTCTCTCTCTCTCTCTCTCTCTCTCTTTCTCTCTCTCTCTCGCTCTCTCTTTCTCTCATTAAAAAAAAAATTCTAAGTAAATCGCACAAATCATGATGAAATTTTTTCACGGACAACAATTCAAAAAAAAAAAAGAAAAACGGAAATCGGCCTTTGGTTTTCAAGGGTTTAAAATGGGGTTGCGGCTGGAAAAAAAACAACAAAAAAAACACACGAAAAATAAGCATAATATAAACAAAAAACACCTGCTCTGAGTAATAATTTCAGTTTAGATTGGAGTAATTTTCTTTTATTCTTTCCACCCACGCCGATATAAAAATCATTTTTAGTGGGATGCAGAAAAACATGATAATTTTGTTCCCGCCACAGTATTTTCACCATCGGATAACAGACAAAAACAGGCAAGAAGGATGTGAACAATTAAAAACATCAAAAGGTTATTTCCTCTCAATGGCAGAGGTAGTTCAAACTCCAATCGATAAATCTCTCCTTTAAAACTTGACTTTCACTGCCATTATTATGATCTCTTCCCCGCTATTCATCCGCCACTCTTTGAAGATGGAAACACACACAAAGACACGCAAATAATATGTACATTTACGGACAGACCCACGGGCGTACATAATAAACAATAATTATTGGCGTTTTCGTGGGCGAAATGTTGTAATCTGCCGCTGACAGAGTGCATGAAGTCCAGGCATCTTCAGCGAAGCTGAGGAAGGAATTACGTTTACCATCCACTACAACAGTGGTTCTCAACCTTTTTCAGGGAACCGCCCTTAGGCTCCAAGTTTGTTTTCTTCGCCCCCCCCCCCTCCCCACCCAAATCTCCGCCCCTACTCAAATCCGACAGATACATTTCACAGGACTACACACAAATTGTGATGTTAAGTTTTCCAAAACCTTATTAATGACAAGAGGTGTGTCGACGATTCATTAAAAAAAAACAACAACAACAACAGAAAGTATTTTGTATCAAATGTACCATAAAAAAAATAGACCTTTTCTGTTCATAAAACCCATCCACGTGTGTTGTTGAACAATCAATGGCTGTCCTGCAGGCCATTTGCCCCCCCCCCCCTTCCCAAGTCGTCCTCCACTCATGTTTTTGCCCCCCGTCGACCACTTTCATCATTTTCACCCCCTCCTTGACACTCTTTTCTTCGCTTTCACTCTCTTAAATATCAAAATCGTCCTGGGGAAAAGGGGGGCATATCTCCCTCGTTGAGAACCATTGCACTACAAGTTCTCTAGTCAATTTTGTCGTGCTACGGAAGAAGACCGCAGATGCTGCCTTGGCTGAAATTCACTTTTTAACATCATCTCCAAGTATGAAACGAACACTGTCATTCTTTCTGAGTTGCAATTCTGTATGATCGTCACAAAAATGGAAACTGAACAGTGAAAAAAAACAACAGAAAACAAAGCGCAATGCCTTTTTTCCACCCATCTTTTGTAAGATTTTGTTTTGGGCTCATACAGTCTTTATTAATTTCTTTCGGCAGCACGGACAAATTGTAGAGAAGGAGAAATGGATAGCAATAAACACGTGGTTGACTGAAATATTTGTTGAAACAGAATAAACAAGCCCCCCCCCCCTCCCAATCTAATAAGAGCAAAGTCATTGCCGATCATAGAAAACCATGATCTATTGCCACCTGGCTAATAAAAATAAATGTTGGTTATTATTTTTTTATTTTTTTAGTCAGGCTCTAAGTGGTTTAAATTAATTTGTACTTCCGTTTCCTTTTGCGTTTTATTGTGTCAGTTCTGCATTATTTCTTACACGAGGCTTTGCAAAATACAACTTTTTTCTTTTTGCCACATTTTGGCTTTGCTTCAAATCATGATTTGTGCGATTTACTTAGAATTTCAAATCTTGCTGTGACCCCACATATTTTCTTTTTTTTATATATATACATATCGTTTTGCCAATTTAAATCTTGCTGTGACGCCACATATTTTCTTTTTTTTTTTATATATACATATCGTTTTGCCAATTTAAATCTTGCTGTGACGCCACATATTTTCTTTTTTTTTTTTTATATACATATCGTTTTGCCAATTTAAATCTTGCTGTGACGCCACATATTTTCTTTTTTTTTTTATATATACATATCGTTTTGCCAATTTAAATCTTGCTGTGACGCCACATATTTTCTTTTTTTTTTTTTATATACATATCGTTTTGCCAGTTTAAATGGTTTAGCGCGGAGAGACAATACCAGAGAAAGTGACAAGTACAAATTTAACAACGCAGTTATCAAGAAACATGCAACATGACAGACTAAACATTTTTCAGTTTTGGCCATCTGTACTCAAATGCGTGTGTAAAGAAATGTATATCTATCTTAAATGTCAGTCACCATCCCCTGTTTCATCAAATTTCCAGATTGTCCAGAAGCAAACAAAATAATATGCATTGAAGCAAACAGAGAAATATACAGAAGATGGTTTTTGCCCTCCGCAATTCGCTCAGCAAGACATTATAGCTAGAGGTGTGTCATATTTTACGAGGGTTCCGTGCTGTGTTACTGTTATAGAGTTATGACGCGTTTACGTTAGACGAGTGTGCCATGTATATTGTGCCCTTATACACTCTGTGAAAGTGAAATTTCCCTCATGGGATAATAAAGTGATTCTAATCTTATCTTATCCTTAGATTAGGTGATCATAAAATTACCACATTTAATACAACAGGTTTAACGACATAAAACCGAGGGCATTGTACACCATAGGGCATTAATCTAATGGGTATTGTATTACTGAGAAAACTCCCGTGGGCCTTTTAACTCAGGATTAAACGCCATGATATGACTCATTTATCTGCATTCAGCTTATCAGGGCTTACCTTTTATGGCATACAACAACCGTGTGCAGGACTGAAACAGGTGGCCTCAAGTCGTAGTACACTGTGATATGTAAAATGTGTGGGGGTGGGTGTCATTATGGTAGGCGTGACTTGGCCCAGACTGTGCAAGTTGGGTGGGCCTGCTAGATATGCCGATAAAATGGATTACATTTGCGGCACTCAAAGTAAAAATAATCCAAGTCACCTGCAATGAAAGGTGACAAATGAATAATTTACGCCTTGCTGACAACCTTTCCTTTCCTTCCCGACAAGGCATTCACAATAAAGCCCTTCTGAGTCACCCTTTGCGCGATATGCTATGCAAATAAACCTTTTAAATTATGCAGTTGTAAATGAATCTATTATAAAAAAAAAACTCGCTTTTTTTGTAAAAGCCGTAGCTCGGCTATCTGTGCACCAATCGAGCTCAAATTTTGCATACAAATTTCTTTTGGTCTGAAGTTGATTCCTTGCTACACTCATTGCTGAACACTCTCCGTAAGTATTTTTTTGAACTACGCAAATTTGCATTTCTTCCAAATAAATACCATCCGGGCGTGAGTTTTTATGTGGCATGACGTCACTGAATTTGCGGTCCACCGTGCGATCTCAACGTCCGGTTCCCCAAATTTGAAACCGTGCTTCCGAGTCCATTCATAACATTCGTGGTTCTTGCTGCACTTTGCTGTGCCAACGGTCAAGTAATGCTCCCTCCATTGCAGCCACCCCCAGACCTACTCACAACACTTTTCACTTCCCCCCCCCCCCCCGCGAATTTCGCGGGTTCAATACTTGTAAGAAAAAAAAACAAACACCAACATTACGTGACAAGGTCACGGGAGAAAAAAAAAGGGGAGGGGGAGGAGAAGAGAAACGCAAATAATGAACGTCAGAGGAGATATTCACTGAAAAAGTTAGCGTGACCCTGAGTGGAGCTAATGTTACAGCTGTCGTTATCTATCCCCCACCCCACGGCCAGCCTTTGCGAAGTCTTCACCGTTTACCAAATGGAAGGCCAAGGACTAAAAGTTTAATATTTGCTCTGTTCTCCTGGTGTAAGGGCGAAGGTTTTGTTGGTCCAGCTGCGAGACAATCTGTTTATCAATAATGATGCATTAATGATGACGATCTTCCATCGTTCACGATGATGACCATGACTTCATCTTTTATGTCCATTGGATCTGGACGAACCGGGACGACAGCGTGAGCCTGATGGTGCGCGATTCTTCCTCACTTTAAACAACCTAGCAGCGCGTCATGACTTCAAAGATGCAATAATAAATGCAATAATAGTAACGAGTAAAATTAATTGTCACAGGTGGCAATTTCTGCACCTGTGAGATAATGGTTTCATCATTGCTGTCAAACTACCAATTATGTGATGCACGAACGTGCTAAAGTGAATATAGGTAGCCTACTGACAGTTAGTGCCACTGAAATTTCAGGAAGTAAGTGGGACATTTGTTATGAAAATGCCACACGTGGGTGGTTTGTTATTGATCGTGGGCTGGAGATACAATATCAGTAGCAACTGCTGTCAGATGTCAATTGCACAGTTTAAAATTAAGCTTATTATGCGGAGTTCGTGGACATTTGTTATGGGGCTGTCGTGAATAGAGAAAGGGAACTGACTGGAAACACACGCCCATATTTTTAGAGTGAGGCCGGACAAATAAACAAACGAGCAGATGTAGATTATCTCTCTAAGTACGGCAAAAAGAAAAAGCTGTATCAAAGATAGTAGCGTCACTCTACTATCTGTGGCTTTATGTATGTAGCAAAGAATGCAAAGAAAAAGGGAATTTGCGTTGAATTGTATCGTCGGTGTATTATAATTTCTTACTCGAGGCTTTGCTACATACTGGTAACCTTTTGTTTGCCATGTTTTGACCTTGTTTCAAGCCTTTGCTTGCGGTCCCACAGATTTTCTGTGGTTTTTATAATATTTCGTCTATCTCTTATGGAAGCTCTCCTTCTCTCGTTGTTAAATGTTAAGATTAATTCTCGATGCCCTTTGTTTCCCTCGAACTGTGTTGGAATGTTATGTATTCGCCTCCCACCCCCAACTCCTCTCTCCTGTGTAGTACATCACAGCGGTGATCTCATCGACCGTCCTGGCCGAGATAGAAGATAATGCAAATAAAAAAATAAAAAAATACGTCTGTCTGTCTCATTTAGATCTGGTTCATGCCTATTTCTGGCCCGGAAACGAACATATAATTATTATTTTACACAGTTAATAATGTGAACCACTTGACGGACAATTAGCCACAATACAATGAATAGGTTTGATGTGAAACTCTCACTGACAAATCTAGGAGCCGGGCTATACTTACGCTCGGGGGATGGGGGTGGGTGTCACCAGCGTATGAAATGCCTACATGAGGACAAAAAAAGGTGTGTGTGTGTGTAGGGGGGGGGGGGAGTATGAACGCTCAACAATTTGTAGCAAGGAAATAAAAAGTTTGGTTTGTTTATTTCTTTTTTTTTTTCTTCTTTAGCGTATTAAGTGACATTAAGTTATACTTATGATGAAACCGTCAATTAGCTATTGTAAAATGCCACTTAAAGTTTCAGGAAATCCAAACTTTATCCTGGATATTCATCATTCTAATGGCCATACACTCGTTCAAGAAAGGAGGTTGAAGGAAAGGGGGGGGGGGCGAGGTGTTGAAGCCAAGAGCACAAAAATCATACGGGGGGGGGGGGCGAGGTGTTGAAGCCAAGAGCACAAAAATCATACGGGGGGGGGGGGCGAGGTGTTGAAGCCAAGAGCACAAAAATCATACGGATGGGGGGGGGGGGCGAGGTGTTGAAGCCAAGAGCACAAAAATCATACGGATGGGGGGGGGGGGCGGACTGCCAAAACTGAGCGTGTCCAAAGTTTGGGTCAACCCAAGTGTCTGATTTCACCAGCACACCAAACAGTTCCTGAACAGAACAAAGCTTTAACAAATCAGTTACTTGTGTGTATGCTTGGTACATCTCCCCCCCCCCCCCCCCCCTTTCCAATTTGTACAAGTTGCAGAGTTGCCAGACTGAAATTTTAAGTTTAAGTCAAACAATGCTAGAAAAAAAAAAAGCCACAGATATAACTTTCAGTACAGTTTTCACACTAATCTCGCCAGAAAAGCTTCAGAACCAGGTTAATATCATCCTCCCCACTAGAATGAGTGGGAGAGCTGGCTAAAATCTTCTCAATTGTGATTTTTAAATATTTTTTAAAGCATCTCTGGTGTTGCAGTGAAAGTCGTTGCAACAATTTTTATTTGAAAGCTAAAGTTCTGCCCCGATTCTCACTATCGCATCAAGACGTAGTTTTAACGGAGGGAAAGGGAGAAAATATCCTCTTGCATACAGCATTGCTGACTGGGCTTATTGGGCAAACAAAGACAAAGGTGGCCAGCTCTTTAAATGCTTCGTGGTGAAATATATCAGTCCAGAATCACGGTGTGTGTAGCGAGTTGTAAGGCTGTGACAGTCTTTCAAAAAACCGTAACAGTTTTAAAAAAATATAAACCATAGAATCCAGCGGAGACTAGCTTTGGCGGTTGGCGTTTTCCTGGCAATTCACAGCAGAAATCTTGGTACATGCACATGTAATTGACCAAATGTTTTAGAAAAGGGATGGTATGTAGTTTTCGTGCGGAAAATTTTAGTATGTTCAGAAAAAAAAAAAACAGGAAAAAATCCAAATACATTTTCTCACGGCAACCACAACTTAAAAAAGCCAAATTTCTGGAATTTGATTTAAGAAAAGGCCTATCTGGTAACCCTGACTAATTGTAAAAAATAGCTGCCGAAACCGCTTTCTGTAAATCTTGAGGCTGTCTTGAGTCTCTTCTTCTTGATATAATGATGATATACCACGCTATCATTTCAATACTCCACAATCGTCAGCAATGGATAAACCATAAGAACCACCATCCATGTCCCAGAGACATAATAGTAATAACACACTGCGAGTGTACCATTTCTATTCTTTAAAGTTTTAACAGTAAAGTTGCTTATTTTGTGTTTGAATCTGGCAAAATTTTTAGATCTCTTTAAAAAATCAAAATATAATATTTCTAAGACGATTTCAAGTAAGATATTTTATCTGAATGCAGATCTCAACTTCCAGAGGAATTTTTTCCCGATTTCGCCAGATCCACTGATATTTTATCTTTTTGTCATGTCCTTTTTGTGTTCGGATGATAATTTTCAAAATGACCAGCCTTTCCGAGACTGATTTTTATTTAGACTTCGGACTTTTATTATCCTTTTAAACTGAAAATGGGCCATGCAATTTCCAGGTCGTTTTGTTCATTTTTGTTTCAGTGTTGCATACATGAATATGGAAACGGTGCAGCGTCATTTATGTTGACCTCAAAAACTTTTTTTTTTCTAAACAAAGTACAGTTGTGAGACTATAAAAATCGTTTCCAATGAAACCATCAAATAACCCATGCAAAATGCTACTTAAAGTTGTAGAGCATGAATGCCTTACAGTGAGCATGACCGTTTTAATGGCTGTATACTGGTACAGGTCAGAAAAATCTGCTACTGGTAACATGTAATCCAGTACAACCTGTTTCATGAACTGGTACGCTAGCATGGTATCAGTGGGCGTGCACCTGTCGGTGCAAACGGCCAGGACGGAGGAGGTTTCATCTAACCCAACGGCCACATGCTAGGGCACAATGTGACCCTAAGTACTTGAGTCCTTCATATTGGCCCCCGGTAGCGGTGTGGTCATAGGCTTGTTTGCCTAAATCACAGACGAAGAATTGAGCAAACTTCCCGGACGCAGCTTCGAAGCTGGCGGCAGCAGGCCAGTGGTTGATTGATAGGGCAGATGGCAATATACCGTCACTCTGGCCTGGATATCGTGACACAGAGCATCCACCAGTATTGGTGTTCTTTGGTTTGGGTCTTTCACCCTAGTCAGTTGGGACTGCGAGGCTGTGGAGTAGCCTACAGGCAGCCGGTCAGGCAATATGACTGTCCCTCTGGCATCCTCCTGCACCTGAATACATTTCCAGTCGTCTTGACCCTGTCTTGCCACTTGGATAAGTTGTGTCCAGGCGAGAGAGTGAGTCTGATGTTTGCGCAGCTCTTTCTCACTAAAAACAAATTCTTTGCGCCAGTCTTAACACTCACCTCGTCTTCTTTCATCTTTGTCTCGTCTTCTTTCCTCTCAAAATTCCAACGGCGATGGGCGAGTGCGGTGGCAGCAGGTTTGGATAGACTGGAAGCTGTTAGCACAGACCTACACGTTGGTGGCTTGGGCTATGGTCGCTTCATCGTCGATTGAAGTGGAGGCGTGGGGAGGCAGCACCCACAGTAGCTGAGCAGCCTTATTTAAGGATAGCACTGCTCACCTCAACTGAGGAAGGGGCTAGAAAAGGTGCCCTAAAGAAAGCCCACTTCACATCACCCTGACTGGTATACCGCGACCAGTGGGGATCCCTTTTTGCGGTCGAAACAAAAAGAAATTCAGCTTACTCAGGCTAGGAGCCTGGAATATACGCACACTACAGGACAACTCAAACAACCCGGAAAGACGCACTGCACTTATTGCCATTGAGCTCAGCAGGTACAACCTGGACATAGTGGCACTCAGTGAGACCAGACTCCCTGATAGTGGCCAACTCAAAGAGCTCAGTGGTGGATACACCTTCTTCTGGAAAGGCAAGGGTGCAGTCGAACCGAGACAGCATGGTGTTGGGTTTGCAATTAAAAATGACCTTGTCAGAAACTTGCAGTCCATGCCAATTGAAATAAATGACAGGCTAATGACACTCAGGATCCCAGTTGGGAAAAGCCAGTCAGCCACCCTCATTAGCGCATATGCGCCCACCATGACAAACCCAGATGAAGCCAAAGACAAGTTCTATTCTGATCTAGAATCTGTCATATGCTCTGTCCCGGCAGCTGATAAGCTGATTCTCTTGGGGGACTTCAATGCTAGGGTTGGCTCCGAAATCTCAGCGTGGCCAAATGTTTTGGGCCCTCATGGAGTTGGTTCATGCAATAACAATGGGTTGCGCTTACTTACTTTGTGCGCTGAATTTGGCCTGTTCATTACCAACACAAATTTTAGTCTCCCCGTGAGAAACAGAACGTCATGGATGCATCCCCGCTCAAAGCATTGGCATCTCATAGACTATGTCATTGTGAGGAAGACTGACAGAAAGGATGTCCTTGTAACAAAGGCGATGTGTGGTACCGAGTGTGGAACTGACCACAGACTCATTGTTTGCAAGCTCAGACTAACATTGAGGCGCAATAGACGCCCTCAAGGGAAAGCGCCACCTAAACGCCTAAATGTTTCAAAACTCTGCTCAGCTGAGAAACAGAGCGAGCTCTCATCAGAACTCTCCTCAAAATTGGATTGCGTGACTTTTGACCCTGAGAACATTGAACAGAGCTGGACTGACCTAAATACGACTGTACACTCTTGCGCCAGCAGCACAGTTGGTTTTCCTGTCCGCAAGCACCAGGACTGGTTCAATGATAATGATAATGAAATCAAAGTGCTCATCAAAGAAAAAAATAGTCTCATCCAAGCTCACTGCAGTGACCCCTCTTCCACAGCAAAAGCTGATGCACTGCGTGCATGTAAGGGTGTACTCCAGAAGAAGCTGAGGAAAATGAAAAATGACTGGCTTGAAGAGCGAGTAAGAGAAACTCAGAAATATGCCGACACTAACAACACTAGAAAGTTCTTTGAGAGCCTCCGAGCTGTGTTTGGACCATCCCGCTCTGGCACTACGCCACTTCTTGCGTCAGATGGTTCAACACGCATTGTTGAATTGAATGCCATAATTCAGCGTTGGGCAGAACATTTCGGAGGTGTGCTAAATCGGCCATCAAATATAAATACTGAGTCCATTGACCGCCTCCCTCAGACTCCTATTAATGCAGCTCTTGCCAAGCCATTCACATCAAATGAGACCCGAACTGCCACAAATCAGATATCCTTTAACAAATCACCAGGCGTGGATTCAATTCCTGCTGAGGTGTATGCCTTCGGTGGAGAAAAGCTTATTGAAAGGTTGACCGAGTTGTTCAATCATATGTTGAAAGCAGGGAAGCTGCCACAGGACTTCAAAGATGCTTCAATCATCCATCTGTACAAAAACAAAGGGGACAGCCAAGTCTGTGACAACCATCGGGGAATCTCTCTACTTTCAATTGCTGGCAAAATATTGGCAAGAATGCTTCTGAATCGCCTTCTTGATCACCTCTCGTCAAATGACTTGCTTCCCGAGAGCCAATGTGGCTTTCGTAAAGAGAGGGGAACGGCGGATATGATTTTTGCTGCCAGACAGATTCAGGAAAAATGCATGGAACAAAATAAAGCGCTGTATATCACATTTGTTGACCTCACAAAAGCATTTGACACAGTGTGTCGTGAAGGCCTCTGGAAAATCTTGGCGAAGTTTGGGTGTCCACCCGAATTCATCACAATAGTGCGCCAGTTTCATGATGGCATGCAAGCTGCAATCAAAAGCAACGGCAGTGTTTCAGAGCCCTTTGCTGTCACAAATGGGGTAAAACAGGGTTGTGTCTTAGCCCCAACTCTGTTCAGCATCATGTTCTCTGCAATGCTACAAGAAGCCTTTAGCTCTCCTCCTCAAGGGGTAAGCATCAAGTACCGAACTGATGGCAGTCTATTCAACCTCAGGAGACTTCAGGCAAAAACCAAAACCAAAAGTACTCAAGTCTGTGACCTACTATTTGCTGATGATTGTGCACTTCTGGCACACGATGAGGATAGCATGCAAAACTGTGTTGATAAGTTCTCTAGTGCCTGTGACAACTTTGGCCTCACAATAAGCACAAAGAAGACGGAAGTGCTCCATCAGCCTACTCCAGACGACAAGTATCCTGTGACCCCAAATATCAAAGTCCATGACAGTCTTCTGAAGGTGTCGGAGAACTTCACCTATCTTGGCAGTACACTGTCTTCCGCGGCTCGTGTTGATACTGAAATTCTCTCAAGAATCAGCAAAGCCAGCTCTGCATTTGGCAGGCATCGAAAGAGAGTATGGGATGTTGCCGGCATTCGCACAGACACTAAGCTGAAAGTGTACAATGCTGTGGTCCTTCCCACCCTACTCTATGGGGCTGAAACCTGGACAGTGTACCAATCGCATGCCAGAAAGCTAAATCACTTTCATCTGGCCTGCCTTAGAAAGATCCTAAGGATCAAATGGCAGGATAAAATTCCAGACACTGAGGTCCTCAATCGTGCCAAGGAATTGAGCATCTTCTGCCACCTGAAAAAAATTCAGCTACGTTGGGCAGGACATGTTGTCAGAATGCCCGACTCCAGACTCCCTAAGCAAATCTTCTTCTCTGAGCTCTCCAATGGAACGAGGAATGTTGGGGCCCCAAAGAGACGTTACAAAGACACTCTCAAGCAATCACTGAAGGCCTTTGCCATTGATGTGAGTGAGTGGGAAAAGCTCTCGCTTGATCGTGCAAATTGGAGGGCGGCCCTTACCAGAGGCAGCAAAGCATGGGAAGCTGACAGAGTCCAGCAGGCTATCAAAAAAAGAGAACGGCGCAAGAAAAGGCCCAGTGGTACTGAACCAACGGAGCACTCTTGTCATTTATGCGGAAGGGTCTGCAGGGCAAAAATAGGACTTATCAGTCACATGAGAAGCCATAAGTCATGAAAGAACAGTCTTTGCATTCTGTCCTCTGTGTCCTTTAGTTCTCTTTATTGTCCATGTGTTGAAATTCTCAACAATTTCTGTTCTTTATTCCTCTGGTGTTGTTAAGGTCATCATCATACCTGATGGACGAACTATTATACTGGTACAGGTGGGAGGGATCGGCGCTCCTAGCGTATGAAATGCGGTCAAGGAATGGGGGGGGGGGGGGGGGAATAAAAAAAAATCGCCTAGATCAAACAATAATATGTACTATATGGCTGGCCCATAACAGGATATTTCTGAATACATGCCGGCCTGCCCGTGCGAGTGAAGACACCGAAGACATTAGAGAATAGCTGGGATTGAATACGCGTATACCGTTGTTTTTAGATTGGGATGGGACAAACAGGCAGATGTAGACTGTCTCTTGTGGAAATAAAAGCAAAAAACTGTCCTGGAATGTGGAATTCTGCTTGTCAGACAACGGGAAGATGCAGTTAGTGGGAACTAAAATACTTTTCACACAGTTATTTCAGGAACCTATAGGAAAACAGTTACCGATTTTATAAAGTTGATTCCTAATAGGCTCTATTATGAACTCGCTGTCACATATTATTTACCAATAGACCTCAGCTACGTGTGTATAATGAGGATAGTATATACAAGGAAACAACTGAATATACTCCAGTAAACAATGTCTGCTATAAATGATAATCAATTCGACCAACAGCCTGTTTATTTCTTTCCTTTGCCTCCCCTTTTCGTCTTATTCCTTCTTGTCCTTTTCACCTGAAAATGCAGTCTATTTATCTATCTACCTACCTACCTATATACCTCTCTATCTATCTATCTAATTGTCTGTTTGTCTGTCTGTCCCTCTGTCCGTCTGCCTGTTGGTCTGTATGTGTGACCGATTGACTGTCTCTCTATCTATTTTTCTATCCATCTATAAACATAATGTTTAGCATTATAGCATTTATATAGCGCATATCCATTTTAAAATGCTCTATGCGCTTTACAGAAACAACATGTCAACCACAGAGCAGAATGGAGCTGCCTGCGAAGCGCTCAACACACTGCACTGCTTCTTTCTCTCTCCCTGTCTCTCTCACTCTCTCTCTCTATCTCAGAGCAAATTGTAACGCAGCATGTTAGGCGCAGTTCACAACTCGCAACAGTTCACAGCTCACAGCAGTTCACAACTCACATCAGTTCACACAACACACAACTCAAATAATATTTGAATATTTATTAATAACAATATATATATGATTTTGTTGTTGCTGGTTGGGGGGTGGGGGCGGGGGGGGTGGGGGGGGGGGTGATATGGATAAATTTTAATCTATTAATTTCAATTTTCAATTTTGCCCGGGCAGCGGCCTTTCGGCCTGCTCTTTACGATTTCCAACTGCCAAGGTATCTTTAACGTGCGCAACGTGCACACGGGCCCTCCGAATTTTTTCGTCCTTATCCGAGAAGACTAGGTACTCGATCCTACCCCCCAATAGGACCAGGGACTTGAAAATAACTGCACTCCATACATGATTCACGTAAGCTTATTATAATGCACAGAAATAACTTTGGTCAGTGTCATCGGGAGCTAAATCTGGCCGAGGACAGAAGAAGCAGGCAGTGAGAGTGAAGGGGAGAGGGTGGAAGTAGGACAACCAGCAGCCTATTTCCTGCGACCAGTGGAACCCAAAATAGAAATGCAAGCTTTACTGACTGCATTACTTTCCTAAGGACATTCTAAAACAAAACAAAAAAACTAAACAAAAACCACCGAGGTGTAGGATTTCGAATGCCAATTATTCAGGAGCAGCAAAATATATTTAGGTTTCTGACATTCGTTTCAGGAATTATGTCGATGGCGCAGGTGCGTTAAGTACAAGATGTCATATTTTATTACACACTACCTCACTCCCCCACCTCGTTACTGCCGTTCTTTCATTTCGGCATCCTAAAAGCTTTATTAGACTTTACTCAAATGTTGTGACAACCAACAAACAGAGAAGACGTGATGGAGGGCCTGGGCATTATGGAACTTTCAATTTAGCTCATATAATAATGAGTCTGCCCTCCCCCACAATCCGCATCCATACTCTGTAGCCTTGAAACGTTTTTCTGTCTATCCCACCATTTTGTCATATTGGGCCACTCGCTATACTGTTGTTTTGTGTTGTTGTTGTTGTTTTTGTTTTGTTTTGTTTATGCTGCCATACTGAGGGCTTGCTTTTAGCATTGCCAGCCCAGAGTTAGGTCCTGTAAAGATAAAAACTTCTTGAGAAACGTGACACCAACTTTGTTTGTTTTGTGGCATACATAGAAGATTTAAAAAAAAGGCTGTTGTATGTGTTTGGGGGGGGGGGGGGAAGGAGGAAGGGGCGCGTAGCCTAATTACAAAACCGAATAGAGAAAATTAATACTGAGTTGTGTTCACTTGTCTGCGTTTGGGGGGGGGGGAAGGAGGAAGGGGCGCGTAGCCTAATTACAAAACCGAATAGAGAAAATTAATACTGAGTTGTGTTCACTTGTCTGCGTTTGGGGGGGGGGGGAAGGAGGAAGGGGCGCGTAGCCTAATTACAAAACCGAATAGAGAAAATTAATACTGAGTTGTGTTCACTTGTCTGCGTTTGGGGGGGGGGGGGGGCGTACGCATAGGTACTATCCCCAGCTCCGTCCTTATCCTCAACCCTAAATCTGATCAAATTCCTAACCCGGCCCCCTACCCTTTCAACACCCAAAGAAAAAAAAAAACAGGAGGAAAACAAAACGAAAATTTGAAAGAATAATTAATCATAATTAATTAAGACTGTTGTTAGGAGCATTTCTGGAGGAGCTCTCAAGCTCTGGGGTCGCAAAAGACGTTAAAATACAGACCCATGGGGCAAAAAACTTGGGGGACGTACGTACTTGTAACAACATTCAATAAATAGTGCACAAACCACTTAATGTTAAATACCTGGGGACAATAGGGTCAGCAGCTGAACAAATCAATGAATGAGTAATGCACAAAACTCAGTGCAGTCAACACCATTTCCTATATAAAGCCCCTGGCAAGAAGTCGGATTCGCAGTAAGATGCGTTTTAATGTACTGTCACACTCAACGGCGAATCAATTTGTGAGGACGCCATCGTTGTGTGGCAACAGGGAGGATGTCAACTAGTTTTGCTCCTAAATCTCACTCAAACAGTTATTCGTGAGCCAACGATAGATTCTTCATGAGCCCACCTACAGATTTCTAGTTAAAGCTTCTGTGTTAAAATTAATGTTAACTGGCAAGACAAACACAGTCATTCTGCAGTCTACGAAATGCTGACATCGCGGACAAATTGCTCTATTGTCGGAGGCTCAAGTGACAGTACAAGAAAAAAAAACAAAAAAACATTGACAATTCTGGCAGGTTGCCCAGTTAGGAGTGAGAGAAAAATCCAATACAATACCAAAATGTGTATTGTCCTCTTCAAAATTATTACGCTCAGATTCTTGTCATGGATGGGGCTAGGCGAGGGGGGTGGTGAAATGTCACCAGTGTTCTGTCAAGGGAATGCCTATATTTAGATCTAGAAAGTGTAGGCATGGTATGAACATAATCAAGTTACTTGAAGCGGACCACCCCTTGAGACGTGAACTCTTGAACAATACAAAACCCTTCTCTTATGGTGTAAGTTTATAATATGTATTATGTGGGTGTGTTTGTGTGGATTTATGTGTGTTTGAACCACGGAAAAAAATATGAGAAGGTTGTAAGATTAAATCAGCGGTCGATGTGTATTATGTTAAAGAGATGTTAATTCCTCTTCCTCCCTCCCCCCCAAACCAATAAAATTAATCCGCTTTGAGGCGAAGTAAAACGAAAACAAAAAGGCTGAAGGGGGGAAGGGGGGGGGTGTGGGGGCGTCAGAAAGTCTTATCAGGACAGATCCGTTTTTATGTTAACATATTCCAGATGTTATGGCACGAAAATGAAAAAAAAAGATAAGACCAAAATCTATCTATCAATCCTTCGGTCCGACTATCTGTCTGTCTGTCTGTCTGTATATGTGTCTGACTGACTGACTGTCAGCCTTGTCTGTCTGTCCACCTTTCTGTCTATCTATAAATATTCATACAGGGGGGAGAGTTTTATCAAGACAGATCCTTTTGTATGTTAATATTTTGCAGGTGTTGTGGCACGAAAATGAATACAATATCTGACCTAGATCTAGGTCAAGCTAAAGTTTGATTGTGATGTTGTTTGAAATACCGGTGTTAAAAACAACCGACGAAGGTGGGCCTACAATATAGGTTGTCGCATAATGCCAGGACATGTTTCCTGTGGCATTGAAATGTTCTGGCAGAGAAGAGCTTGTAAATCTGAAATGACGAAATACAATAGCATTGCAAATATTTGGAATGTGGATTAGACTTTACCCGCGTTATTCTCTAAAAGGTGACTGATATTATGCCAAAATACTGTTGTTTTTTTTGTCTGTTTCTGACATGTCAAGTTGTTGTTTTCCGACCTGGATCCGCATCGCATCTTGTCGTTTATGGAGGAGACCGAAATCTGCAAGTTGATTTAAGAGATTATCATATTTAGAAGGTTCATATAGACATGCTTTGCAGTACGGGCCTTTTCCCATTAGATGTTTAACTTCACCGTTATTTGATCTTATCTATAGGATCATGAGGGCTGAAAGCTAGCCCAGGTTATAGATAATGAAAAAATAAAAATCGTGAAAGGCGCCAAGTGGCCGTTATTGTGCCCACGCGCTATTAAACCCAAACTCAAACTCATAGCTGATAGTGTACTGCTTAAGTTGTTATCGTGCCTGACAGCGAAGGTTAGTTTACTTCATGTTCACATACGGCAGTTCAATCCACGGCATTTCACAGCTTACAAATATTTGCAAATTTAAGACCGGAAATGAATACGGCAAAACAGTGGTTCTCAACCTTTTTCAGGTAATCGCCCCCTTAGTTTCCAAATTTTCTGTCATCGACCCCATGCCCATTCTCCCCCCCCCCCCCAACCCAACAGGTACACTTCACAACAGGACAGACTACGCACAGATAATGCTGTTAAGTTCTTCAAAGCTTTGTCAATGACAACAGGCGTGGTGGTAATTCATTATAAAAAACAAGTAGGCCATTTTTGTTCATGAAACTCATCTACGCGTGCTGTCAGCTGCTGCCCTGTCTCCCCCCACCCCCCTAATCCTCTATTTATATTATCTTCGCGCCCTTTTCTTCTTTCACCCCCCCCCACCTCCCGTGGGGCGATATAGCCCATGTTCAGAACCACTGCGGTACAAGGCAGTTGACAATGTTTGATTTCTATCACGGTTCTTCCTTTTACTTACATCCGGGGATGAGGGACGTTAAATTAACTGCACAGATTTAGGTCACTAATTGCATCACGTACGTCCGAGTTAATACATCGTTTAGCACCTAACCAGGATAAGATCGTCCATCACTCTGTCATTCTTACGTTCACGTGTGTGATTACTTCCCTTTGTGTCTCCACAGCTACCGCAAGACAAAAATAGCACACAAGTAGATAAACGTTGCCAATCTACGACATAGCTACTCGATTACGATATTACGTATTGATTCATCCAGTGTTCTTTATCTTTGCCTTCGTCAGATGACAACTCTCTGTCTATTCAAATATATACTAAAAATATAATGGATTTCACACGTCTTTCTCCTAACAAAAGGCAGAATGTATTGATTTTGATTGGCGGGAAAACAGGAAATCCTTAATGATGTCGTATAGGTCTTAAAGTAAAGATGTCATTTCGCTACTGTTTTTCAGTGCTTTTTGCAGCTTTTTTTTTTTTCTTCCTCTGTGGTACAAAAGATGGCAAAACCTACGAAACTTGCATATTCTTTACTTCAAGCTCTTCATTTATTGATTTATGTGTTGGTTGTCAAGCAGCCAGCAGCCCGTCTTGTCCTTTTTTTAGACTTTGTTTATGTTTGAAGTTTGTTTTTTATGTTTCATTGCTCTTGGTCTCCGGTTCTTTCCCTTGTTATTGTTATTAATTGTAATGTTGTTTTGTATTGCATGATGGTTATGGGGATCATCATTAGGCTCTTGTTTATATTGTCTTTGCTTTGTTATCATTATCTTGCACATAAGCAACCTGTAGTTTTTAAACCCCGTAACATTATTTTGTTGTTGTTGTTGTTGTTGTTCTGGGAATTTCACGACAGTATTCAATAATTCGCTACCCCCTGTAACAGCATGAATGAAATGATTAAATACAAACCGTTATCATCACAGAGTATGCCACGCCCATGAAAATCATAAAAGAGGGTTGGGAGGTCGCCTAAACAGAAGACTGTTGGCTGTCTCGAGAGATCGAGACTACAGGGAATTTTCAGAGGAGGAGAATCTGTTCACTTGCAGGCTGTCCCCAATTCAAGGGTCTGAAATATCCAGGTGCCTCTCATTCCGTTTTTGCCGTGTGTCATGTTTTGCGATTATTATGATAATTATATTTTGTGTATTTATGTTGGTGTTTTTTTCACTTGCACGTTTGATAGAACATTTTCTCTGTGACAAAATCTAAGAGACAGCCACGATGAATACTGAAGATTATGCCTAGGTGTTTCACCTCAAATTCTGCCTAGATTTTTCACCTCAAATTCTGCCAGTTCGTTTTCTGTGACATTTTATCGGCGTCACAGTTATCTGCAACACACCCCGCCTAAATCTGAGTGAATAGGTCTGTTTTTAAAATCCCTGTCTTTTTTTGCATCTGATTTTCTTTTATTCTCCTATTCAGCCCCCTCGCCCACATGTGGAGTCGCTGCATTCTAGCTGTGGTTTTACAAAAGTAAGGGAAAGGGTGGAGAAGGGAGAGGGTTTGAGCCATTGTAGGCTCTTTGGTACGAGTCAACGCGATAAAGTTGAGACGTACACCATAAAAGTAACAATAGATTCTTACACGTGTACAAGATCATAATTAGGCTGCAGACATAATTCTGCTGATATCCCCCGTTTTGGGGGGGGGGGGGGGTAAAATGATCTCCTCCCCTATTTCCCTCTTCCACTTGTGCTAATCTTTCCTCCCGTCAGTTAGTTTAGCGGTGTGCCCACCTTTCATCGCTGATTCTGATCTAATGCTCTTGTTATCTGGGCCTTAAGGATTTGCTATAATCTTGTTTCATTTTGCCCCCCCCCCCCTTCCCGTCTTCCCACGCCCGCCCCTTCATTCAATTCAAACGATTTTATTTCCCTTCCTGAGTGTTTATGTGTGTGTTCAGGAACACTGACTCCAGGTGCTGAAATCTTGTTTCGAGTAGATTCAAAAGTGCGCGCCGTTCCCGCCAGCAGGAACGCTTGCAAACATGGACAACTTGTCAAGTCTTTATATTCACGTGCCTAACAATTCTACGAGGTAAATGTAAAAAAAAAATTCATTACGCTCTTGATCGGGACGTTTTGAATCAAACTGCAAAAAGGAAAGCTTAACAGGAGATGTGCTGGTAAAAGGGATAACAATTTAATTGGGTCAAAGATATTACTGGGATTATGGTGGTGATGGCTGAGGTGTGAAGAAGTGATGGCACTTTCATCTGCTCCAGTACTGTATCCCGCTCCCCCCCCCCCGCCCCCCCCCCTTTTTTAAACGCCCAGGCAATTTCGTATCCCGCATGTCTCACTCTTTTAGTATCTGAATAGAGTGACCCATAACATGATGTTGTAAATTTCAAATTCAAATGGAATTGACAGGCCTTCGCGAGAAAACAATAAATAAAAGACCTTTATTATATAGTTGGGTGGCTGTAAGTGGCGTGTGTGGGCGTTTACCATGTTGCCTGCTGTTAGTAATAGAACACTATATTAATGAAACTGGTTTTTTGTTGTTTTTTCCATAACCTTCCGTTTATTGGCAAGTTGCCCAAGAGTGACACAACACAGGTTTGAAAACAAGTTATGAGACGTCCATCTACAGGTAAAACACGGTTACTTCTTGTTTGAGCAAGCGGGCTGTGACTGGAGGGAGGGGGTGGAGTAAGAGGGTGGGGAGGTAGGGAATGGGGAGGGGAGGGGGAAAACCAGGCACTCCTTTGACAAGATCACAACAGTATTCAAGGTCTTTATTTGCTTAACAATATTATGTTGACGAGATGTCAGAAGAATGGGCTGATCTGAGTTCAATAACTCTTTGTGCAAACAGACCCGGTTGGAGCGGAGCCATTGGCCGTTTGAGTTTGAGTTTTGAGAAAGCACTTCGACCCCTGAATGGTCACATTGTGCCAAGGAAAAAAAAAAAAACAAGACGATAGACAGATTCAGGATATAACAGAATGATAGGACAGAATCACCCACCCGAATGCGGTTGACCATAGGTTCGATTCCTCACAGTTCCCTACCATTAATATTGTGTCTTCCCGTCTTCTTTATTGCCATCCTTTGCCCATTTGAACATTTATTTGAGGTTATTATGCCTTTCTGAACTTGTCAAGCAAATGATACATAGCAGGTACATTAATTATTGTGCTAACACTAGATCTTCGTGTAATCGGTGAAAGATCTAGACTCTACGTACTAATCGTACAAAGGTGAAAATAAAATACATGTGGGTAGGGAATGGTTGCACAACCATATCTCAGCAGAGCGCCCCCCGCAAAACCTTCGAAACGGCCAATGATTTATAGACCCTGCCAATGCCAATGAACAGTGATCACTAAGTCTGTGTTTGGGTCTCCTTGACCCTCGCCCCCGCGCGCCCTGCTGCAGGAGTGGTTCCTACGGATGCAATTAATGAGGGACATGCAAAAGTACAGAAGATGATGAAGCTAGGTGATGAAATAGACGAAAAAATTGCAAGTGGGTGGTGAGAAGTGGTGAGAAGATGCATCGTGATTACAACAAGCCTTTATACTTGTACATGCAGTTATTATCACAGACATGTGAAACATAATGATGATCATTATCATATCCAATATCATCCACAACATTATTGATTCCTATATATTATTTTTTTCCCCCTAATATTCATCATAAATGACAAGAGAGTTATGATTAAAGACAGTATTAACATTTCAAACTTGTATCAAATATCTCAGAGCACTAAATTAAAGTTTGAACACGAGCTTTTCAATTCCAAACGTTGCGCTTTATGTTCAAGCATGACGAAGTTGTGTGCAAGGTCTGAATGTAGGACAGGACCAGGTACACTGGGTAAATAATGAATGCATTCGTAAGCTATAAAAGAACATTTAGATTGGTTTGCTTTAGTTCAAACTCTGCCCGAAAAGGTGGGCGGTGGATCGCGATAGATAGGACTAAGTACAAGGTCACGATGAGTGAAAGAAATTTAAAAACAAGGCTGGGGGTGGGTGAATTTGAGGAATCTCATAGGAGTGGACGAGTACTTTAAGGTTAAAAGAAGACCTTGACCTACCTGGGAAAGACGTGGGCTCTTCGTTTACGGGCCCTTCTTCAGGTGCATAATATGAAAAAACGGAGAGTGACACAAAGTAATGCACAGATTGGTGAATTGGGAAACAAAATGAATTAAGATAAAGTATAGATTAACTCAGGTAAGTGAGGACACCAAATTGCAAAGGCACCAAAGTGATAGAAAAGAATGAGGAGGAAGAGGGAGAAAGGGGTGGACTGTAAATACGGCTATGCGGTGCTGGGCTGATGTAAGGGATAGGAATAAAAGAAGGCAGGAATGAAAGGATGACTGATTTTATTTCTTCTCCCATTATAACCCTCCTAACAACCTGGAAAACAAAAGCAAAAACAGGACACTGTCGTCACCAATCACATACAATACCGTAAAGAGATGCGTGTAGAGGCCACTGGCAACTCCCACACAGAAATCAAAGACCTCAAACCCACACAACACAGAAGAAAACAGTGATCATAAATAATGCATAAACAACCGATAGACACGGTTTAAGAGACGGTGGGATGGGGTATATGGAACTTTACAATGGAATGGAGAATGCTGTCTCCAGGTTTCAGGTACCAAAGGTTTTCTACTGCATTAGAAATTATCCAAAGCATTCATTATGTCAATCACAATCATCAGTTTCAAAACGATATCACCTACATGAAACAGAGAGTTGTCCTCTTGTCTCGGTTTTCGTGTGAGTTGTAGACTGTGGAATTAAACGAGACCTGCCGCACTGGCGAGACTGAACCAATCTGTCTCACTAATTGGTACGCGTCAAAACTGTCGCGAGACAGTTGAGGGAAAGAGAAACATGGCGCACTGAGTTGAAACAAACACAAAACAGACTTGATTCCCATCGCCTTCAGCCGAAAACGACGTGATAAAAAGTGTGGTCGAAGACGAAAGAAGAGAGATGCTGAACAAGTCTATTCCCTTATCTTTTAAATCAATGTCTATTTCTAACCCCTTGTCATCAAATATGAGAAACAAAAGAAAACAAAACAAAACAAAAAATGAACGAATTTGGACTAAAGGCAATGAAAGTAGTTAAAAGATACTCTAATCTAAGTTTTCAATCCCAGTCTGTTAATAGAGTCATTGCATTGGAGGACTTTTCAAAACGAAAACATTATCAACTCACAGAAATTATTTATTATCACAATGGAATACATGTAATTGTAAATGAATGAGCCAACCTAAATAATCCAATAACTTTGTTTCATAGTTTTGTTCTCACTCTTCCGAAAAAAATTCGCTCTCTCTCTCTGTCTCTTTTTCTCTCTCTCTCCCTCTCTCTGTATGTCTCTCTGTGTGTCTCTTTCTCTCCTTCTCGCTTCCCTCCCCCCTCCCCCTTTCTCCCTTTCTCTCTAATTATTATCATTTGAAATTTTTAGCAGTGTAATCAGTGCGGCATTGAACTTTAGAATTTACATTTGAAATCAGTTTTGTGATATTTTCCTATAAAAGGTAGTGCTAATTTAATTTCAGTGCGTCAGTAATCGTAAATATATTTAGCTGTAACGGATTATCTGTCGGTTTATCCATCTTTGGTTCAGCAACACCAAGCCAAGAAAGCAGGACATTAAACATTGCATATTTTCATAATTTCCATAAACGCGTCACATTTGATTGATAAGTCCCAATGAACTATGATATTAAATTATGGCAGTTCGAAATAACAACCTTGTCGAGGTCGAAATAATATTAACACAAGCCATAAGTCCGGCTGTATTTTGTTAGGGTTTCGTGGGAAGATCATTATTTTCTCTTAATATGATTGCACAATCACCTTAAGTTCTTGAAACACTTTGAGAATTTTTAAATTTTTTTTTAAAGCACTGGAAACGATTTCAATACGAAAATTTCAAATTTCGTCAGATTGAACGCCCTCATTCAACCTACAGCATTTCAAAATCAACATAGATTCCTGGGACACTGACGATTTTCATTGTCCAAAAGGCCTCCGTGAAAATGTAAAGTTCCGAGAGATCTTAAATTCCCAATATTTCAAAATACACAGCGGCGCGAACATCAGTGTTTCAAATGGCATTTAAATGACGTTCAAGATGATATCTGATACATCGCAGAGATCCTCCGAAAACAAGATCTCAGAACAAACATTATCTGATACATCGTAGTGATATTTGAACACAGCATATTGATGTTCTTTGAAGCAAAAACAAAAACACCTATCTCAAAACAAACAAACAGACAAGAAAACAAAACAATCCTCTCTTCCCTCTTAGTTTACAGAAGATATTTTGTATAGCTGTGGTTCCGTGTAAATTTAGAACATTTATAATACGCTATAATTTGTTCGTTTATTACGAAGTTTGACTCTCATAATTATTTCGTCCTTCCAGCCTTCCGTACGAGGACATTAGCATGATGTTTTTCAACAGCCCACGTAGAATGCAGTTCGCTTCTTTTTAAAATAGAAGGTAATCTT
Organism: Onchidella celtica; assembly: GCA_963931925.1. Lineage (NCBI taxonomy): Eukaryota > Metazoa > Mollusca > Gastropoda > Systellommatophora > Onchidiidae > Onchidella > Onchidella celtica. The sequence goes on from OZ007567.1 coordinate 25,267,349, forward strand.
CCTTTATTGAATATCGTAATGTTATTATGTTTGAGTAACCAGCCGCTTGAGGTATGACGTCGACCGCCTACTGCTATTTATTCGTCTCTGTTACTTCGCCAGTATTGTCTGACAATCAGAATATTATAAGTGATAATCGCTGTGACAAATACGTCAAGGGTTCATGGCGACGCCAAGCGTCTATTTAAAGAAGCAACGGGTTTCCTTCATGGTTTCTAGTTCTTTTATACTGTATTGACAATTCCATTCACTTTCCTTCACTGGGAGCAAGATAAATACTTCCATTTTAGAGCGAACTTAGGCATTAAAATCGATGATGGCAGAGATCACGTAGCAATATTGTTCTCTCAAGGAAGAATGCTGATTCGATACCGCACATGAAACGTCGGTGAGGTGTCGAATATTCTGTTATGTTTGAATTGTCATTGCATGCCATGTTTAGCTTTCAGTCTTGAAAATAACAGATACTGAGAAGAGACTCCACAAATAGGCATACACTGATAAAATTAAAAATATTTTTTCATTGCCAGCAATAATTAATAGCTATTATGATATGAGGAGCCAGAATGACTTTCGTTTGTAGAAAGAAGGTTTCGTTATGACGAAATAGACAAGGACGAAGTTGGGGTCGTTTTAAACATCAGAAAGCTTACGTAATTATGTATTCTAGCAATGGGTTTTCCCATTACCCAAATCTGTCATGCCCCCATTCCTACTCCACTTCTTTGTGTGTGAGTAGGGAGAAGGGTCATACCGAGACAACACGACTTTTAAAGAGCTAACATAATGCCATTGTGAAATATATTTATGATTTTATCACTAAATACGAACTCTTTCTCTGTAACTGATTTCACTGGAATGAAAACATTTACCAAAACATTGATTCTAACACTTGCAAAGTCCCCTGTGTTTACCAAAAACATATTAGAAAACTTGTTTTTGCATTGCGAGTAAACACATTCCCGCGATACCTGACAATAATAAATACGCAGTAGGTATCGTATTTTCCGTTTGCTTAACGCTTCAACGCCTATGAAGTCATGGGGAATAATTAGCGCTGTCTGCGTACATCGTATTGACTTGGTTCAAAATAACGGCCGGCGACGTCATCTTCTTCAGTAGAGACATAGGCGTACGATGAGCAAGAGAGTGAAGCCAAATTATCTCGGTATAAATAAACCTAACATATTACAAGTAATAAGCTTCTGTAACTTGAAATTGTAGGACTAAAGGCTTAGGAACTAATTTAATCTTGACGAATCCCGTGAGTTGAAGTGACATTTGAGCTTGAAATTGTGCTACGCAATATCAGGTTCCAGTATCGGCGTAATAACCGACTTCAAAATAATCTGGTTTTGCACTGGTTCCATGACATATCGGAGGAACGCAAAACTCCTTGTTTCAGATTTCATATAATTTTGAAACTGCATTATCTCATGATATTGCTGTATTTTAAATGCCGGTTCTGACAATTCTCTCCAAAACAATGAGATTCACGACACAGGATGGCGAGCTCAGTATTGTGTCCTATGGATGAGTCAAACCTGGCCAAAAAAAATAAATGTTTCATTTCAACCAGCTTTTAAAAAAAAAATCAGCCATGTCTCGAGTTGGCACATTGTTGCCACCCAGTACTACTACTGGTGTATTAAATTGTCGTTTCTGTGACAACTTACATGACTGTCTTTGTAGATGGAAAATGACTCTGCTTGGCGGCAGTTGAACAGATAACGAAGTGGGGAAGAGGAGAACAAGCAGGGATTTGGTTAGCAATTTAGCAAACACCGCCGAATGTGACGTCACTCAGCCTTGTTCATACTTATTATGTTTCACACGTGCCCCTCAATTATCTTACTGCCTCGGGAAGTAAAAATAATTATATACTGCTTTAATTCGAACCGGAAAAGGTCATTTGTCCCTATTTTCAACTTGCTGATAGAATAGAAAGGGGACAAGAGCTGCAGTGCGTATGTCAAACTTAATACTAATTATGACGTATGTTATTTACACATCTAGTCAGTGTGTCTAACTCTTCATTTTTTTGGGGGGGGGGGGGTGATGAGGAGGGGGTGTCGCTACTTGACGGCACGTGAACATCTAATGTAGTGGAGAATATTGCTGGGAATGGGGGGGGGGGGGGGGGGAGTGATCTGGTTAGCAAACCACATCTTGTTTAATATTTAAACATATAATCAGTGTGTCTAGCGGGTGAAGTTTTAAACACATTTTTTTTTCTAGGACATGTGTTTCTGATATCTTTCCTTGGATTAAACTTTGTATTATTTTATGATGTCATGAAAATTCCAATTCCTTCCATAATGTTTGTATTGTCGCCCGATAATGACACGGCCCCAAGGCCACTTGATTTCAGTCTCATATTCCAGCAAGTTCTATATAGGAAGATTAACTACATCACCCGAACTTTGTTTCCCATGTTAAGAGGAACTGCCGAGACTGCTCTGAGAGCCAGTATACTAAGTCTGATACAGAATTTCATTCAGGACCAAATCTGAAGAGTCTGAATGAAGTCCAGTTCTGACAATACCAAGAACCAGTTCGTGTTAAGTGATAATATAAGACACTAATCAGCATTGTGTTCCTTTTACGGAACAAACATTAAGTTGAAATGAATATTCTGAGAAATCCTTAAATGGCAATAAATCACATCAATATTTTAACTTAACAGAATACACTAGGGGGTCATGCAGGATATCAACCACACTGATAGCTTGACACAAAAGAAAGCACTGAGCAGTATCACGCCACCAATGTGTAGCACTAGCTAGGCCTAAGGAATTTTCTCGATCCCCTAGAAAAGACATCGCGATCACCAGAAAATCATAGTATGCTTTAAAATCACCGTTGCTTCTCTTGCTGCAAACAGTTAAAAAGTCATCTTAAGTTCAAAGTTTCTATTGGAGATGAGGTTTATAATGATAAACCTATTGTAAAATTCAAATGTTTCTTACTGATTGCATGATTTTAAAGAATTTCCAACTACCTCACAATTATTTATTTCTAACAGTATGCCTTTTTTCAATATGAAGAATAGACTTGCGATTACCAAAATATGAGTGGATCTGGCGAAATTGGACTTAAGGTAAAATTTTATACCTCTTAAAAAAAATCAAAATATTTCAAAGACTTTTTCAAGCAATATTTTTTTAACTGAACGCAGAAAAATGGCAAATCTTTCGTTTATAAGCAAATCTTAAATTTCATACAAAAGTTTTCCCATGCAGATGGGTTTTCTCAAGAATTTAATTCGCCTTCAGCCCGATTTCGGCAGAGCCACTTACTACATATTCTGACGCCGTTTCTTGATTCCTCTGTTTTCCCGCAGGACAGAATACGCATATTCCTGTACCTTGACTGGACAGATATATATGTGAGAGCCAGCAGATACTCACTTTCACCTTCTTCAAATTCTTGGTTATTTCCAGGTTACGACTGACACGCTGTGCTCTGGGTGCTACTGCACAGGTGCTGAAACAGCTGGTGGACCAATCCCTTAGTCAGATGATTTTCAAACCTCCTACGTGAATGTTGCTATTTATTATCTATACAGTAGTCTTCCAAGTGGGCTATATGGAATCCCCCCCCCCCCACACACACACGCAGGCACATTCACACTTCAGGCAGAAGAGTCTTAATTCTGAATTTAAGTGTGTGGGGGGGGGGGGGCGGTTGAAAACATGATGCTATTCTTGAATCTCGAATCCCTCCAGTGCCGTCAGACGTCACATAGGGCCCCAAACATCCTCCGCCAGTCGTCTCTATCCTATGCTGCCATAGTGTCATTGTGAAATACGTTTATGATTCCATCCTTCAGTACAAACTCTTTCTATGGAATTCAACTCACTGGAATGAAACATTTACCAAAACAATAATTCTGAAACTTGCTTGGTCCTCTGAGTTTACCAAAACAAATTAGAACACTTCTTTTTAACATGGGGAGTAAACAAAATTCCCCTGATATCCGAGAATAATAAATCCCTTGGGGGTAAAAACATTGATTGATTGATTGATAAATTGATTAATTGACTCACTGTCCGATTGAATGGCTGAAATAAACCCTTGTGAGACCATGAAGGCTCAAGATTTCATGGAAGGGTCTATGTTCTGAAAAGTTTGGGAACCTGTCATTTACAGGTGAAGCTGGATAATTATGAAACTAGACCATGATAATGAATTTAAGGTAATGATTTATCATAATTCAACGTCCAAATGGCGCATAGGCCGAGTCTATGGCCTTACCTTCTATCAAAGTGGCGCGATTCTTTAGGAAGACAGAAGAAGTTAAAACTATTTCAAAAGACATAATTTCGCAAGGGATCTGTTTGTATTCACCCAAGGTGTGTTAGTCATTGTCTCTTTCCTCGCATGGGTTGAGCTGAAAACCGTGGCTGATGACGTGTGTCTATTTTTAGAGACAAGGAGTGGATGGGCCACATGACGTGGTGTTAAGGGTTGGAACTTTCCACGGGGAATGACCTATTTGATCTGTGATCCTTGCGGACACACCAATCACACCTAGGCTAGAAGCTGGTGAATTATTGGGAATATCTTGATTACATTATTGTAATTACGCCCCAGGTGGTACCGTAATGAAACTTGATTGGTGTATTTTATGTCACTTCCCCCACTGTTTACTGTGGCTTGCCTGAATGGGGGCGTGTGGATACATTCTGTCCATCTGTCTTTTTATGTTTATGCTTATCCAGATCCAAGCTATACACCCACTTTGAAATATCACCGGAAAATTCCCAAAATGTCGTTGCGTTTGTCCTCCTCATACTACTACGAGCATAAATCACCAATCACATGCTCATATAATATTTATAATATCATTTGCATGACAAACATTTTCAGTTAATCCGTTCTCCCACGCCTTTTCTCACACCAACGAATAAACAGTATTAAACACAAAGAGGCATTTGAACATTCACATGTAAATACCGGTATGCAAAGAAATTCACACGGACCCACGCTCTCTTTTACACACAAACATGCGAAGTAATACCGTGTTCGTACATTTCATGAACTCCCTATAAAAACAAACTGAGACACGGATAAGTTCTGTCTACGCTGTGTCAACAGATTACAAAGACTACTTCTCTTGATCAACATTCATGCCCTCTGCTTCGTTTTTGTCTGTACCACCCAAAGATATCTTCAAAAGTAGCATGGAATTAAAAATACCAAAATGCAAAAGAACCAAGTTCAATGATAATTTGAAAAAAAAAAAAAAATCAGGGATTTCTATGTGAAGAGAATAATGAAGAATTTCTTTAAAAATTGTTTCAGTGAGATCCTCTTCAAAGGCAATTGGCAACAAAACAAAAACCAACATACTTTAATTTTTAGTGCATACTTCGTTTTGTTGAGGCAACCTTCAGAAAACCAGGGCAATGGAACATCGAGGGGACAAACAGACATACAGATCAGTCATAAATGGTGAAACTTTCGTGACTGATTCATCTTTTCATTCCCAGGCATATCGTTGCACATAAAATTGAGCTAAAAATAAAACTGTACGTATGTGGTTATGTGTGTTTGAGTGTATTTTGTTGTAGGGCACCTTTAAGGTCAGACACTATGGGGAAATGCATGGCTTAAAAGTGTGATGCAATCAAGCCCAATCATACCCCCTTTTCGTCTTTGGTAAACGTGACAGGTAGCACGAGATTGTGTCAGAATGTGACCACAAAAAAAAGTTCTCAGTTTCTCGAGGGCTTCAGCCTGAGGCTGTTGGCTCTAACATTGTGTCCGATTCACCCGACACACCCTGTTTAATCCCGTTTTTCCTGGAAAAAAGGCGGGCTGAATTTCCAGTGTAATAATGAACTACAATCAGTCAATATTGCCTGTCCATGGCAAGGCAGAAAATTGAAATGAGTCGGTATTTTGGGTATAGGATTGTATTATCAATACCTTTGGCCCTAAAACTTACAGGCAAGAGCGAGCGGGTTTAAATTAATTATGTATTTTACATTGTTTCATGTTCTATTTGATGGATGAGTGATGATTGTTGCCATGTCATCCTTTAGTGAGGTGGATTCTCCCACTTCGAGTCGGATGTATTCATTTCGCCCGAGAAATTTCTGTCTTGTAAAATGTCGTGATTTGGGAAGTGGCAACCTTGCTTCTTGCTTATTTTCCATTGTCTGAAAATCTGGAGATCTTGTAGTATGTAAAAGAGGTATAGTGTAACAAATGCACATTTTAATACTTGTTTAAGAATGCGTCGTGGCACTAATCAACCTGTGTCACAGTTCAGATTTATTTCTAACTCCTGACCATAATACTAAAGCCCCAAACGTTTAACGTCGAATGTCTTAGTTGAGCAACAAGTGGAGTTGGAACAAACAAGAATTCAGGTCGCCAACTGAAAAATCAGCACCTCCTCAAAATACAATGTAATAATTATCTTGTTCTGTATTAAGGATTGGAGAACTGTTGAACGAACGGGTTGACGCGTTGGAGTTTGGGAGATACTTGTTCCAGCACTTAAAATGAAATATCTACAAATTCCTAAGGATACTCAGTAGGCCCCTAATCCCGGGGGGGGGGGGGCTGTGAAGAAACGTTTTTTAATGAGTGAATTTTGGATGTTGCCCTTTTGTTGCTGGTTGCGTAGGGGGCAGGTCCGCCACTGACGACGTTTTAACTGTCCGGTTCAATCTGCCAATTGGGAAGTTCCGGTTTTGCACCACTTGAGCTAGTGGTATGCGTACAACGTAAAACTGGCATGGGATGAGACTACTCACAGATACAAGGTTTGGTGCATGTTTAACTTTAAAGACGAACAGGTAAACTAGGCCGACAGATTTTAATGAACAAACGAAATAAAACGCAGTCAGTCAAGCCATTTTGCATCATTGAGATGGTCGCGCCCAGCTTTGAATTTTTGTTTAATGCCCTCGTTTTGTTGTTTTGCTTGTTTTTAGTTTTTAAATTTTGTTGTTTTTCTATCTCTGTTATGTGTTTGTCCTTGCATGCCTTGTTTCTCTCTTTTTGTTTTTTAAACCCTCTCAACTTTGATTCTCCTCTCCCTTCATTTAATTAGACGTAACATGAAAGGCAAGGCTTATACACATATAAAAAGACGGAAACACTGTGAGAAAAAAAAAAAAAAAAGAATACATGAGTGTTTTAAAGTGCAGGATAAATTTGACCTCTAGGCCCTGGGCGGGCTGAGTCAAGGCTGCTTTGCCTTGGTTTTGTTAAAGAATGTTGTGACAGGTATGTACGTCCCCCAAGTGTTTTGCGCTACGGGTGCGTATTTTAAAGCCTTTTGTGATCCCAGAGCTAGAGAGCTCCTCCTGAAATCCTCCCCATATCCCCCCCGAAATACTCCCAGCAACAGCCTTAATTAATTATTTCTTTAGAGTTTCTTTTGTTTTCCCCTTGTTTTTTCTGTTGTTGTTGTTAAAAGGGTAGGGGACAGGGTAAGGGATTCGATAAGATTTAGGGCTGAGGATAAAGACGGGATTAGGGATAGGTACGTGTACCTACGCGCCCCCAAGCTCAAAACGCTGGTGGACCGTATGCGCTTAATAACAGCAGCGTTGTTAAACGGGGCTTCCCGCGTCGGTGAGGCGTGGGCAAGTCTGTCTAGCCAGACGATTGAAAAAGAAGTTTCAAGTCTGAGTCAAAAACCGACGCAAAAAAAAAGACCTGATGACAGTCTTAAATGATCGTTACTATTTCAGGCATTTCATCATCTCCTGAAACATCACCAGCACTCCCCCCCCCCACCCCCCTACCCTTTCCTCGTCACCCATTCCTCATTATCATTAATTTATAAAGTAATCTCTGGGACTTTTGTAAAGAGATGTACATGTAAATTTTAATGTAACTACTGTTTATTGCCACTGAGAAACGGGCCTGGCCCTGTTTGTGACATTACTATTCGGTGACAGTTTTCGTACTTCCATTTCACCGCAGTGTGATCACACAATGAAGATAGATAGATAGATAAATAGACCGACAGACAGACAGACAGACAGACAAACAGACAGACAGACAGACGGACAGACAGACAGACAGACAGACAGACAGATAGAAGTAGGTAGGGCTAGAAGCGCGCTGAGTCAAGTCTATTTTGCGCCGGATTTGACTCAGATTCGGACCTACTTTTGAATCAACAAGTGAGTCTTGATTTGTTTCAGTCTCACTCGAAGGGAGGTCCTGTTGAACACCATTGTACACAAATATGGGGCAAAGCAGTCTAGACAAAATGCACCATGGCCCTAGGCCCTAAATATCGAGTAATGTTTTAATTCTTGACATCATGTTTTATTTCGGAGGTATTATTTTGGTCCTTCGTATCACCAGTACCAATTATTATCATCAACATTATGATCGCCAGTGATTTCATTGTTAAGCTTATCATCATTGTGTCTCTGAAAAATAAGTGCAGGTTTTGAGAGGTTAGTAAACTGTTGTTAAATAATATTGTAATACAATTTATATATTGTACTTACGTAAAAAAAAAAATACAGATATAGAAATTTCTAATAATGATCTTGAGTTATGAACAGCAGGCCTAATCAGATAAAACATTAAGCCTACGGTAGTGAAAGTATTCATAAATCGCAATAGATGACAACAACAATAATTTGTCTTGCTATAATGGAGCTAGAACATGTGAGCAGCTAAAACTCTATACGTGACTAAAACCTATAAAAGTGTGTGGATCGCGTCAACTTTTGACAATAAGTTACGGCCATGTATATCATATTCCTTATTTACGATATTTTTTTTACTCGCAAAAAAACCCCAAACAAACAAATTAGGAATTCTCGTCGAGTCCAATGGAAAAATATCATCGGAAAATTCGTTGTGAGCACGTGACCACCGTACGACATTTTAGCTAGTTATAACAACTGGGAAAACTTTACAATTATATCCCAGAATTGATTTGAACCGGAAATAATTAATGGCGAATTTCATTTGTTTGATAATTAAATTTAATTATGAATAAGAACACTGGTGGCTGGTAATCATCTTAAAAACTTAGCTAGAAACCTATTATTACTAAATAAAACTTTCTTGATGGTTGCGTACGCTGCCCCCCTCTGAAACACCTGTGCACATCATGTCAGTGAAACAGGCCTAGCCCTGTTTGTGATGATTACTATTCGGTGACAGCTTTCATACTTCCATTTCACTGCAGTACAGTGTGGTCACACAATGAAGAGCTTTGATAAAAGGGATTGGCCCTTCCATCACCACCAGTTGCTCTTCTCAATAACCAGTGAATGTGAGTCATCATAAAAATCCGGTATCGAATGTTGTTTGTGATTATATGTATGTGTGTGTGTGTGTGTGTGTATGTGTGAGGGGGCGGAGAGCGGGGGAGGGGGAGAGGGGAGGTGGGCGGGAGAGAGAGGGAGAAGGGGAGAGATTGAGAGAGAAAGAGAGGGAGTGAGAGACACAGTGAAGGAGGGGTTAGATAGATAGACGGAGAGACGGACAGGACAGACAGACAGACAGACAGACAGACAGACAGACAGATAGATAGATAGGAGAGCGAGGGGGCGGGGGGGGGGGGGGAGAAGAAAGAGAGTGGACAGAAACGGAACGACTCAATAAAACATTCACTTTCATTCGTTTTCCTCTTCGATCCATGCAGGTACACCATTTCGATGACATTTCATCTGAACACAATCATGATGAATAGTCGTCAATTCAGAAGTGGTGGAACCATAACTTCTATGTACTAATCGCGGCTGGGGGGCTACTGAAACATTCCATACTGAAGTGACAGTTAAATTAATTGTAGTATTATTTGTTCTAGCATCGACATTTTGCTGTCAACGTTTAAATAAATTGTAGCTTCATCATTCCCAGGCTTTGACAAGATAAGATACCCCTCCTTCAAACAAGAAACTGTCTCTCTTTCTCTCTCTCTCTCACTCCCCCCCCCCCCCCCGTTCCTTCTCTATCTCTCCTTATCTCTTTCTGTTCCTCTCTCTCTCTCTCTCTCTCTTTCTCTTTTTCCCTCTTCTCTTCCCTTCCCTCCCCCTCTCTCTCCATAAATCCCCCCTTTTCCCTTTCCCCTCTCCCCCCCCCCATCACACACACATACACATAATAATATAGACACAAAGTGTGAAATGAACTTTAACGCTGCATGTGTGGGGACGTTTTGGGGGGCCAGAACGTCCTTACTCCAGTATAGCAACTTGTACAGTTAACACTAACTTGTAGTAGTGGGCAATGCAGAAAGAAATTAAACGCTTCACTTTGCTTGGCGTACCTTATCAATAAAAATAAAACAAACAAAAATAAAATCGCCCACCTTGTCCTGAATTTGCTGTGGTCGATGACTGACAGGTGACCTGATATCATAGTTGATGACAATATGGATTATGACAATATCATTAACGCCCACTCTCTCTGTGGTCTGGAGGTGGGGCTGGGTTCGGAACGGGCAAAATCCCTGGTATTGATAGATAAAGTAAAAAGTCCAGAGAATGGGATGGGGAAATGGAGCGAAGAAAGGAACAATGCCCTAGAAAAGTCAGCACTGTTAATGAAACTGTGTTAGAAAAACAAGACTGTAACAGGCAAAACTAGGTGAGATTAACTTTTTAACATCATTTAAAGAAGTGGTTCTCAACCTTTTTCGGACAATCGCCCCATCAGGCTCCAAATATTCATTCATCCCCCCCTCCCCCCCACCCCCCATGTTGTTAAGTTTTTTTTTTTATGATATCAATTGCAGCTGGCGTATTGATTAGTCATTATCAAACAGAAAGCATTCTTTATCAAAAGCACTAAAAAAAGGCCGTTTCTGTTTTCACCCCACCCTCCACCCCTATCCACCCTCCTGGAAATGAAAGAGGTTGAGAACCATTGTTTGAAAGAATGAAATGTGCTCTACTTTTCTGTCTGTGGCGCAAGAGAAGTGGAGGCGGTGATGTTTGTTCGATCTATCCCGTCGTCAATATTAATGTCATCTAAAGCTTTTCTGTCATTGGGACAGATATCTGATGAGTAATATCGTGGCCTTTTTTAGCCATTTAACGTACACTGGAGCAGTGACATTGTCATCTCTTATAGCTTCTTCCCATGCTTTGTTTAACTCCTTGTTGTAGCGAATCTAACTTGTTTTTCCTTTCGCCATATCGTTTCTGTTCCCACCCGATCGATCTTTCAAATAGTTACAATAAACGAAACTGAATAATTGTTTAGGTCCATATATTATTTTGGCACTGAGCAACTGTCCACAATTTTCTAATGTGTCTCTTCGCGTGGCAAATGTTAAAAGTATACACTCATTCCGACGTAGAATAAAGCTAGTTGATATGTTGAAATTTTAAAAAGAAAAAGGAAACTCTCTAAGAATCTGCCTGACAAGGACGGTTTACTTGTTAGCATTACTACTTATTAATTAATATTATTACTTTTTATTCTTACTTATTTATCACTTTTATTGTTATTAAGTAAGATTTTATGGATTGTAATTGCATAGCTGTTCTACATCTGTCACCTTATTATCAGGCCATTAATATTGGACTAAAATTAATTTTACAGCCTGGAGGTCAAAGAGCATTCGTTATCAGCTCCAGTGGAGTGCTGTGTACCTGACAGGTCACCAATCGGTTCTAATTATAGTGGATAGTGGTGGGAGATTTTCATAACTTACTGGACACATGCATACACTCGCCAGTGGATAAACGAATATGAATATGTTCTGATGTGTTTACATGATGACGATGATGGTAATCACTATAATCTGTATTACTATTAGCATGCCGTTAACTCCAAATACTTTATTGGTGTTCATTATGCGCTCTCTGGCCCACAAGTTCAGTACAGAATTATTATACGAAACAGTAACAGATTGTGGATGTGCGTTTTTGAAAACCTAATGAATGAATGGATGAGTGAGTGAATGAATGAATGAATGAATGAATGAATGAATGAATGAATGAATGAATGAATGAATTGATGAATGGATGAATAAATGAATGAATAAATGAATGAATGAAAGAATGAATGAATGAAGAGTGAATGAATGAATGAGTGAGTGAGTGAGTGAGTGAGTGAATGAATGAATGAATGAATGAATGAATGAATGAATGAATGAATGAATGAATGAATGAATGAATGAATGAATGAATGAATGAATGTCATACAGAACTGGTTGGTATTTAAAATTTCTACAAATTGCATAATTTAACCCTTTTATAGCATTCGTTCTATTCACCACCTGCTTGGAGTCTGTCGACCAGTAAATAAGCCTATAATCCCATGTCTGGGTCAGTGGCCAGTTTCAGATTGGAATAGAAGTTTAATCAGTATAATGAAGTCTGGTTTCAAAACCAAATAGATCGCATTCACCTGTAGCCAAAAATCACTTATCGTATGTGATGACTAGATACAAAAATGTCCTCCACGATTAGTACCGGTACTTGGATTGGTCTTTTGTATTCCGTCACTAAGATAATGTGAATATTTATCTCGCCCACGCCACGAATCGTGATGCATAGGTGGGCAGTGGGGTTATTTGTGTCGATAATCCTTTATGAATGGGCATGTCTCAACACCAGGGATACAACATCCACGACACAATCGGGTCTTGGGGGCTAATTACATGTACTGTTTGGCTGAGAAATAATTATCCGCATCGCTAATTGTCATTTCTTCCGCCCCACCTACGTTTTTTTTCTCCTTTCTTTGTATTTAATATACTATCTAATCTCCTTTCCCTCTCTATGGTCACGTTTCCTCATATCCCCATAGATAGAAGATAAAACCAGTCATGTTCGTCACCATAATTAAAAGCTATTGTTAAAGACCACCCCACTGAGTTCATCAACTTATTGTTCAGCGTTACTTGTTCTCATTTTCATTTTCCCACTTCTTCTCTTCCCTGGTAAAAAATTACCATCCTAACGACTAGCCTATTCTGTATGGTTCCCATTTTATTCACATCCACTGAATTGTGACTGAAGGACTCTGTTTGCCCATACCAGTACCTTGTCATTAGTTCAGAATTACTATCCTAACGATTAGCCTATTATATATAGTACCCTGTTTATTTAGATCAACTGAATTGTGACTGGAAGAACCCTGTTTGCTCACACCAGTCCCCTATCAACAGTCCTGTGTTTAGACTCCGTTCTAAATGCTTTTTATATCTTGAGAATTTTGGCTTGTCTTACGACTGTCTGACCTCATAAATTCCACGTTTCCTTACATGGAAGTATTCATTCAGGCACGGTCAAAGTACCGGGCATACAGTATACATGTGGGTGTGGGTCAAGCCTTTGTAAGGAGTGTTGACATGACACGAATTTCAAGCGGCCTGTCTTTGGTTATTGTCACATGGGGGCAGGGCCTGGATTCTTGCAGCTAGTAGAGACAAGAAAAACGGAATCCCACTGCTTCAGATGCTGCCCTACATCTCCCCATACCTTTGTACTTTTAAAGTACTGTTGTTATTTCGCACAGAAGCGAACGCTGAGATGGCGGGACAAGGTGACTCTTATCGCCCTTGAATTTCGTGGCATGTAGTGAATGGTGGGTAGGATTTAGATTGATGAGATTTAGATTTGGAATGAGTTTTAGATTTGGAATATATTCAACTCTGGCCTCATTGAAGACACAAATTCAGGTTAACAAAGGTTTGACGTATGAACTGAATGTTGTCTTAAGTAAGGTTCTCAGACTAATAAGCCTGATGATCTGTTGAAGATTAAGGGACTCTGTTCAACAGTTATTTCCAAAGTCTGTTCAAACAATCTGGATGAGATTGAGGTCATACACAGTTTGTACAATGTTCTCCAATCTCATTTCCGAGGGTTGGAAGATTGTTTGTTCGTTTGTTGTTGTTGTTTTTTCTAAATGTAATAACAGCATTTCTTTGTGGTGAATTGGATCGTTAATATTATCTTCAAATTTACCCAAAAGATTGTTGAGAATGTACAAAAGAATAGTGTAGAACAAGTCAAACTGAAATGACACAGATGATAAAATACGCCATAAACGAAAATGGGTGTGGTCATTGTTGACCGAACAAACTGAACAGAAACACTGACTGGATGAATTCACTTGCATACCGTAATTCGGTGAGCCCACATCGTGTACTGTCGTTCAAAGCAACTAGACAAATCAATTAATTAATTGATATTACACGATCTGATCATACGGGCCGGTCAGTAAGGCTATTTAGGCGATTTGCATTTTATAGTTAAAATTGTTTAAATTGGAGTGTTTAGTGTTCTGAAAAGTAGACTAGTGTCGGTATGCGAAAAGACTTGGCATGAACATTACAATATTATGCCGGTGGAACTTGCTAACCAAAACAGATACGTTAATATTTGTATTTATGACATCATAAAAGTTTGCAACCTCTGGTTCAATATTTGAAGTTGAAGACTTGTGTCACTGTCAGAACTTGCACCCTGGCAAGTAAGTGTGACCGAAGGATGAATTAATGTATTTTTATCAACAGATATTTCATACTCATTAAACGAGCACGTCAAAAATGTATTTACCCTAAACCAACCATGTCGAGAAGCTAACAGCTTATAGAAATGTGTCTTCTTTTCCAACCAAGGGAGGATGATTTATATTATGTAAAATACTATGTCAATCAGCATGTCGCTGGGCCTCAGATCATAAACCGTTGATGTTTCATTTCAAGTTGGTCATAGACCCCGACAAATCTGTCAATATTTAAGCTTAGTTTCAGGTTGCTTCCATCAAAGCATTCGGATTAGCTGAAGGTCTAAATGATGTTTTTGTTATTTGATTCTTGTCATTTTGTGAAATTATTGGGGAAATCGATCAAGTGCTCAATATCAAAGGCATCACTTGAAAAACTTCCATCCCAATGGCTTGTACTTCTTCAGATTACGATGTCAATATTCCTGAAAATTAATATTTTAATGCTTTGCTTTGATGAATTCATAATAAAATATATCAAACGGTGCTTATGTAATAACCACTGTACGAACTATTTACATGTATCATCTGTCAGGACATGAAATGCCGTTCTCATGAGAAAACATAATATCATACTCGCACATTTTCACTGTGTTTCCTTATTCCTCTTCCTCCTTTGGAATATATTTTCTATTCGATGGTTTACTTTAGTTCTTCCTTCTTCTTCTTCTGCGTTCCCCATCATGGCGGACGTCAAATCTTTACTCCAATCCTCTGCAAGAAAGCAGCTGTTCTCTTCAATTGTTCCAAGCTGCCATACAGCTTCTCCCTGACAGGCGTGGCCTCAGGCCAATGGGCTTCCCTTTGCATGTTATATTTTGGACAAGTCTGCAGGATGTGTTCTGCATTTTCTGCTTCTAAGCCGCATTCGCATACACTGCTGTTGCCAATTCTAAAGATGCGATGCATGTGATCCTTTAGCAGATTGTGTCCTGTGCGAAGCCTGAATATCATAACCTGTTCTGCTCTGTTCAGTTGTCTTATTGAGTCTTCACCCTGGAATTTTGGATGGTTATTTTTCCATTGCTTTTGGTATGTGGCTTTTATGATGGTCTTTACTTCTTCGTGGGAGACACTTCCATCTGGTTGTTGCTGCTTAGCTCCCTCCTTGGCCAGATTATCTGCAGCTTCATTGCCATATATACTGCAGTGTCCAGGAATCCATTGCAGGTAAACTTCTCTGGCTGAGTTTTTCAGTTGCATTAGCTCTGTAATAAGTTCATTGTGTATCATGCAATCTGGATTTTGGAGAGATTCGAGCACAGACCGTGCATCTGACAGGAATACAACTTTGGAGTCATATGTGCCTTCTTCCTTGTAGATGGCCTTTGATCCCTCTAGCAATGCCAGTGCCTCCGCTTTGTAATTGCTGCATCTCTTCCCTCCAGGCATTCTGATTTTCTTATTAGTTCCATTTGGCCATTCAATGAATATGCCAGCTCCTCCGTCGGTGACAGCTTCAGTAGCCGATCCATCTGTATATATTCTGACCCATTCGTCTCTTGGGTATTTCTGGTCAAGGTACTGCAGTGTCACTCTTTTCAGTGCCTCCTGGTTTAGGTCTTGTTTGGAGGAAATGCCCTTCACACTGGTTATAATAGGTGGCAGCTTTGTTCTTGCCCATGGTGGACATCTGTTTGTTACTTCTCTTACTTCCTCCACCGATAGTTTTGTTAGGTTGTGATTTTTTTCTAGTCTTTGTGCATTTTCCACAAAGTTTGTTCTCTTCAGCCTGTCAGTGCCTTTCTCTTTGGATCTCGGGTGGAGTGGTTGATGGATCTGTGACTTTATTTTAGAGTACTGGTTTAGTATCTTCTTGTCTCTTCTTTCAGGTAGAGATTCCAGTGTAGTAACTGTTTCCATTTCTGTGATGGGTGTTGATTTTATGCCTCCCGTAATGATTCTCAGGCTTTGGTTTTGTACTTTGTCAAGTTTTCCCATTTGGCTTTTGGCACATGTACCCCAAGCAGCCATTCCATATTCTAGTGCTGGTCTGACATATCCCTGGTAAGTATGCTTTAGGATTGTCATACTTGCTCCCCATTTTGTTCCTGCTAATTTTTTCATTAATCTGGTTCTTTGATATCCTTTTCTTTGGCATTCTGCTATCTGGTTTTTCCATGTTAATCTGGTATCAAAGTGCACACCAAGGTATTTGGGTGATTCATTTTTCTTAAGAGTGTGTTGGCCTACATTTAGCGTGATGTTGTCCAGCTTTGGAGAAAGGCTGAATACAGTGTAGTTTGTCTTGTGAGCATTTAGTTTCATACACCATGTTTCTGTCCAGTCTTGTAGGTGGTCCAGGGTGATCTGTAATCTCTGTCTGGCCGCTCCCGCATTACTATCGGAGGAGAGCAGAGCAAGGTCATCTGCGTACATCACTGCTTTTACTTCTCTGCATAGTGTTCCTTTCAGGTCGTTGACATATAATAGGAACAATGTTGGAGATAAAACCCCTCCCTGTGGCACTCCATGCCTCAATTTGGCTTCTCTGCTTAGGGTTCCTTGAGATGACACTCTAGCTTTTCTTCCATACAGGTAACTGCAGATCCATTTTAGCATATTGTGCGTCACTTTAGCCTGCAACAGTTTCAGTATCATTCCATCCCTCCATACTCTGTCGAAGGCTTTCTCCATATCGACCCATACGGCTACCGTCTTCTTTCCTTCTTGGAAGCCGTCTTCTATGACCTGTGTGATATAGGTGATCTGGTCTTCTGTACATCGACTTCGTCTGAACCCGGCTTGTTCATTCACAAGGATGTGATTGCTTTCCAGATACCACATGAGTCTTGCATTAACAATCCTTTCTTGTAGTTTGCACAGACAGCTGGTTAGACTGATGGGTCGGTAGTTTTCTGGTTTATTACCTGGTTTACCTTCTTTTTTGATGGGGATAACGGTTGCTTTTTTCCAAGTGGCAGGTATTTCTCCAGTCTTCCATGAAGCATTAAAAAGTTGGAGTAGTTTTCTTTTGGCTGTCTCTCCCAAATGAATAAGCATCTCATTTGTTATTCCATCAGGTCCTGGAGACTTTTCTGTGGTTAGGGCTTTTAGCGCTTGCTCTAGCTCTTCTTTCTTCAGTGGATCCGTCATGATTTTATCCTCTGGTTCCTTGTGCTTGTTCTTTAGGGTTCTATTATTTTCCTTCACCTCCTTGTCAGAATGTTTTTCCACTGATATGTTGCCAGTCTCCTGAAATTGTTTCATGAATGAGTTGGCTGCCTGTTGTGCGGTTTGCAGGTTACCATTTTCTGTTTCAAGGGCTGGGGGTGCAAAATAGTTTGGTTCTCTATTAAGTGCTCTTGTCAGTTTCCACAGTTTTGTCCCGTTCTTGTCCAGGTCCAACCTCTGTGTTTTCTCTTGCCATGCAGTCCGAGAAGTATGTATTGTTTCTCTTTTCAGTCTGGCCTCTGCTGCTTTGAAGGCGATCATGTTTTCATCCGTTGGTTCTTCTTCTGCTGTCTCTCTTGCCTGTGTTGCTGCATTAGTGAGATTCTCAAGCCCATCAGACCATAGGGGGATGTAGTTTTTTCTTGCTCCTCTTGGTATACTTTCCCTTGCGGCTTTCAGTATTGCTTCTGTGAGTTCCCTTGCAGATTTATTAACATTCTTGGACTTGCAATTTGTTTTTGGTGGAATAAAGGTTGGTGCTCCTTTGGAATTTTTCCCAGTTTGCTCTTTTGTAGTTCCATCTGGGGACAGTTGGTGCTTGGTTGCAAGATTTATTTGAGTCTATTTCAGTGAGTATGGGTCTATGGTCGCTACCTGCAAGTTGGGGAAGCACTGCTCTTCGTATTTTCCCAGTCAGGTCTTCTGACGCAAAGATGAGATCTGGGTTTGTGGTAGTTCTCCATGTGCGTGAGAAGAATGTGTCTGGGTCCTCTTCATCGTAGAGTAGTTGTAATTTAGTTTCCACTTGCCAGTTTTCCATTTCCTCTCCTCTCTTATTCAGATCATCGTATCCCCAGCTTGGGGAGTGGCTGTTAAAATCACCCAGTACTAAGCATGTCTCCTCTCCTATATCTAGTTTCTCAAGTGATAGTTTCTTGTTGGGTGGGCAATAGCAGTTGTAAATACTGATTTCAGAGTTGTCTTTGTATAACTTGATACCCTGTAGTTCTGACTGGTTGTCCGTGTCAATCACTATATCTTTTATGGTGTAGTCATTTTTAACTAGTATGATGATTCCACCCTTGTGTCCCGTTATCCTATCTTGCCTCAAGCACTGGTATCCTCTTATTGAGAAGCGTATGTTGTCCGTGAGATGGGTTTCCTGTATGCAGGCGACATCCACTTTTTCTTGATACAGCTTTCGCATTAATGGCAGCTTTTTCTTGGCTACTCCTTCTGCGTTCCACTGTAGCACTTTAAGATTGGTTCCAGTCGTCCGTAACCTCACACCTCTTCCCCTGGTTCCACAAGAAGAGGGTAAGGCACCACCAGATCGCTTGGGTGGGCCCTTTGGGCCCGGCGCTACACCTGTCCGGCGGGAGTCCACAGGCTTCACACCATAACTTCTAGTAAATTTTTGGTGTCCGTCCATGATTTTTAGGGGGTTGGTGCGTGTCACTGCAGTTTTCAGGCAAGGTTGTTACACCAGTCTGGTCTATCTGCACCTTTCGGTCCAGTGACTCCGGCTTTGGCCTGCTTTTCTGTCAGGATGTGCTTCCTTAGCCTTTGATCTGTCAGGATCTTCTGCAAGGCAGCAGAGGTTTAAGTTCGGAGTTTTCCATCTCCTATTTAGACTGCCTTTCGGTGCTTACGGTCTCTATCTAGCCGGGTTTGGAGTCAGAGTTTTCCTTCTCTTAGATAGGTTGCTTGACATTGCTCACGAGCCCCATCTGCCCGGGCCATGTTGGTCCACGGCACCTTCTAGGTGCAACCCCTTTTTTTTCGGGGCTCTTCTATCCGCCACCCAGGGGACGCGCCCCTGTGCTGTATGGCCCCAGCACGGGGTTAGTTCTTCCAATAAGGGCCACTTTTACTTTTATTAAACATTTTGTTAACCGTTGAACGATTTTTATATTTATTTAATTTTTTTTATTTGTTGAATTTTTTATTTTTTTTTGTCCTGACGAATTCTCTTTGCGTTTGACTATCGTTTCTGTATTGTTTCTTCCGCGAGTTTTTCCCATATAAAACTTATTCTTTTAACCACATTTTGGTTTTACTTCAAGCAATGCTGCGACCCCACAGATTTTCTTCTTTAAAAAAAACAACAACAATATTTTGTCAGGTTTACTTTTACGTTGTTCAACGTCTGGGTGAATGGTCCACGGCCCTGTCATCGAGGGCATTGGCTACTGCTGGTAATAAAATTTAATCTGCGCTTTTTCAAATAGAAATAACGTTGATAGAAAGATTTTATGCTGCCGCCCAAAGGAAAAGCGACATAAATAGCTGACACTGACAGCATGGCCTCTTTCTACTTTATTGCCTCTACGAACTTGTCTCACACATAATTCTTTTATGCTAAAGGCAGATAGACGTAATATTAGTTATTACTTACCAGTCTGGCAAACCAATGTAAGTGACTGTTCGTAATCAGACACAATAAAGTAGAAAAAGGCCATAGTTACGTCGCTTTGTGGGGGTGGAGGGGGGGGGTGAGGGGCGGCAGTATT
Source organism: Onchidella celtica (assembly GCA_963931925.1). Taxonomy (NCBI): domain Eukaryota; kingdom Metazoa; phylum Mollusca; class Gastropoda; order Systellommatophora; family Onchidiidae; genus Onchidella; species Onchidella celtica. Next base: position 25,287,442 of record OZ007567.1, read on the forward strand.
GTCCAGGAAAGAGTGTGGAACTGAAGCATTGAGAACTCTTGCCACAAGTTCTGCACCGGCACAATAGGGTTGCCATGTGTAGGGGGTGGGGGGAGTTTTCCAACTACCTCAAAATCAGGAGACTTTGGTGGCATACTGAGTTTAACCAGAGAGTCAGTAAGTATTTATAGAGAGATCTCACTTCCGCCAAATCGCGAAACAAGGTCACTGCGGTAAGCAAGAATTAAAAGAAACCGCCTTCACCAAAACTAGTGTGCATATCGTTTACTGTGGTTTGTTCATATTTTTTGGCTGATTGAAACCATTTAGAGCCGTTTGTAAGTTCTTACGCCCCATGGAAATGCACAAACGGGTACTGTTTACCGCAGCGACCTACTTTCCGCTCCACGCTAACAGTGGTTTCGAGGCGCCTCCCGTGTCCCGCAGTGCAAATCGACCAATTAATAGTGAAACCTCTCTAAACATACAAACATAATAATTCTTCTCTGGTTTAAGTCCAGTTTGCGTGTTTTGACTCAGTGCTCAGGGACTCTCTTTCCGCTAGATGGCTCCTGATAGTCTCGATGCGCCCGAACTAATAAGACAATTTTGTTTCGGTCCCATCAGAGCGCCAAATCCCATATAAGCATTTAAATAGTTCCCACTTCAGACTAAAATCGAGACCGGTTGAGGCAAGCATGTTGGAAGTTTGGGATTTTGCCGACATTTTCCTGTCCCCTGATCCTATGGTAGGTAGGATCGAGCATCTAGTCTTCTCGGATACGGACGAAAAATTCGGAGGACCCGTGTGCACATTGCGCACCTTAAAGATACCTTGGCAGTTGGAAATCGAGAAGAGCAGGCCGATCAAGACCCCTGCCCGGGCAAAATTCTAAAAAAAAACAACAACGAATCCCCACCACAACAAGAAAAATAAACGAGGGGAAGTGAGGTGTAAATACCAAGGGTCACGAACCCCCTAAAATAAAGACCTTAACACCCTAAAATCGAGACAAAACAATTTTGACTCAGTGCGCCACAAGCTTGATTCGGGCCGCATTTCTTAGAGAATACTAGTGCTGGCGTCTTGCAACTCTTGGTGAGCTCTTTGATTGCTTCCCTAAAGTGCTTTCAACAAACAAAGATACGGCGATCGGTATAATAAAAAACAACAACTAAATTTCGAACAACGTTATTAAAAATGGTGGGAAGAATTCTAACAAAAGTTCTGACATTATTATATTGTTACAATTAAAACAACAACACGCGCGCCCGCTCACACACAGACACACACAAACACGCAGACCCAGAAAAGCGAGTTTCTTCTGTCCTTCTTTTTTTTTTTTTACTTGTTGTTGCCAATTAATGTAGGGCGTTGCAAAATACAACTTTTTTTGTTGATGTTGTTGTTGACACATTTCAGACTATCATATTTTTGTTTAGCTATTCAGGAGATGATTATTTGCACATGTTCACTTTGATCGTGAAGGGAATTGAAAGGAAGAAGGCGCTCCTAGTGTAACTGACATTTTTAAAGTTCAAGAATACTTTTGACATTTACTACCGCCAGTTCAGCGAAGCTCTATAAGCATTATGCAATAACCACGTTGAACTGCTGGAGATCAGGTAATTACTTCCCTGTCCTAGTTTTTCTTTGCTGTTGATTTAATAAGACATAGCCGTTCTTCCTCTTCCGTGTTATTTGTTATTATTGTGCATCATGCTAGGGTGAGCGAAAGAGAGAGAGAGAGAGAGAGAGAGAGAGAAAGAGAGACAGTGAGTAAGGGGTGAGTGAATGAGGAGTGAATGCTTGAGTGAGTGAGTGAGTGAGAGTGAGTAAGTGAGTGAGAGTGAATGAGTGAGTGAGAGTGAGTGAATGTGTGAGTGAGTGAGCGAGAGTAAGTAAGAGTGAGTGAAAGAGTAAGTGAGTGAGTGAGAGTGAGTGTGTGAGTGAGAGTGAGTGAAAGAGTGAGTGAGTGGGTGAGTGAGTGTGAATGAGTAAGTGAGTCAGGCCATAGGCACATGGAAACTACCGCTGCAGATCAAATCCTTCAAATATCATCTTCATACTATCAAGTCCCACTTAACCAGTTTGAAGAATAATATCGAGATTTTTCAGTTGTCATTTTTTGTGTGTGTATTATTTGTCTCTGTCCAATCAGCTTGACAATGATATGTCTCAAGAGACAAAATGAACCGAATGTCTACAAAGTGTCGGCCAACATCCATTATACGTGCGTATACATAGGGGCAATCTTCTTTAGACGACTAGAAAAGAATAGGCGACTATTTTTAAAACGGGTGTTGGGTTTCTGCCATTACAGCCTCAACTAAGCCGCTAAATATAGCTCTTAAATGATGGGATTGGGTATATCCAGTATCACATGGTCACCTCCCACAAGATACCTCGGCATTTGTTTCTTTTATTCGATTAATCAATTGCTAAGTGTAACAGTTCTCAGGATCACACATTTAAGTAGAATTTTAAACTGCCGGGAATTAAAATACGCCTCTTTTACAGTGTGAGGATTTCGTAATAAATAAATTTATTGTTCCACTGCATTTTGATACGTCGAATAAAGTTAGATTTATATTCACCGTCAAAATCTTGGTGCCTTGAGAGACTTGGATTTTATAATAATGTTCCAGTAATCGACATTGTACCCCCTTTATTGAACAAAAGATCTTGAGTATCACAAAACAGAAAAGATCAGCAGTTTGAAAGCTATAAATCATTTAAACATTGCCTTGGTAAAATTGTCTACCAAACACATGTAGGCCCTATTAACTGGATCTCTGCCACAAACTGATTTAATTACGAGACGTTTTAGTGGTTTATGTAAGAAACATAATATGTAAAAAAAAACAAGTAAGTAAATACATGTAAATCAATCGATAAATAATAATAACAATAGTAGCAGCAGCAGCAGCAGCAATACTAGTAGTAGTAGTAGTAATAGTAGTAATAGACGTAGCAGCAGTGATAATAAGACATTTAATAGTAAAGTTATATTTATGTTTTCTTCATTCTCTCCTTTTTTTTTCAGTGACAAAATCAATGGCCTAGGCATTGTTGGGCATATGTACTAGCTTAAGGGCTTTTTTCAAGATAATTTTTATTCCGATGTAGAAAATGAATTATTAGAAAACTTCGGAAGTCCAGACCTGACTGGAACTTCAAGGAAAAAAGTTGCAAACTTGCGAACAACTGCAGAGTGAAACCTCAAAGTTTACCAAAGATATAGAGAAAATTAGGAAAGCAAGACAATCTCACCGGAGTTGCTAAGTTTTGTTGCACGGCGTCAGATATTGCGTTCTTTTTTGTTTAAAAAAAAAAAAGTTTGTGAGCCTGTAAATAATATAACTGCAGCATGAAAACTTAAAGATTACCAAGGATAGAAAGAATTCAAGTTAAAAAACAAACAAAACAAAACAAAAACGAATAAGATAATCTCACCAAAATTGCTAATTATTGCTGCAGGGCATCAGACACTTCCTTGCCTGTTTTTTTAAAAGCATCATCACATAGATCTAGTAACACATTAACAGTGTAGTCGGCCACGTGTACTTAGTTAAATGATGTTTTAAAGGTATGCAACAGGTTGAATGCCCTGACCTTCTTGTCTCTAAAAATCACAGAAAAAAAATTAATGTACAAGACGCAGGTAGTTCTGTAACAGAACTTTGAACGAGTAATATCCATTAAGTGACGCAATGAAGACAGGCCGAAAGCTTGATGACAGTTCTAATGTAATTATAATTAAATTTATATGCGTTCCTAAGGAGTTTGCTCTCTACCTAACTGTGGCTTTGTCTTATGACTCTATGAAAATCATCACCTAGCTTTACTCGTCTCACTCCACTTTCCTTGATTATATCCTGTGATAACGTGACCTATTAAAGGTTCTTGACTATAAATGGTCGTGGGAAAATATATACTATCACGTGACTATCTCAATGAATGGAAGGCCAGGCCCATTACCATGACGTCATGAAACCATGCGCACAGACAACAAACCCCCGAATCTTTGATGGATGTCATGTCAGTGTTCACGAGCTAGTGAAAATGGAACACATTTTCGAGTTTTGGGGTTGAAAATGATATTTTTGAAGCCGGCACATCTTTACTTCCGATTGCTGTTTCCAGGCAAAAACCGGTCTATCAAGCTGCAATTACCGAGGAAGACGTAAACGAAATCAATTATTCGGAGTAAAGCGAGTCTGCCCGCGAAGGCCGCTTCGCGTGTCACGCGGCAGTGAAATCATCCAATTTTGGCCAATCGAAATCGAGCAGCCTGGTGGCCGGAAAGGATCAATACGCCCATTCAGTGCCTCGGCACCGCTGTTCATTCATAACCGGTGTCTCACGTGAACTTTGCTCAGTTTACTACGGGATTTCGGGGGAGGAAAGTGGAATAGATTCAATGAAGGATATCAGCCTGAACAGACGCTCATTCTGATGGTGAGGAAGGAAACGGTTTCTGTCGGATTTTTGTTTACCTTGCTTCATACAGTACTGCTGCCGCTGTTTCATTTCCAAAATGGAGAACGTGTGTGACTTGAATGTAACAGAAGTTGCTGAAGCATTGGCCTTAGGAAGTGCAGACCAGATACTTATCATCGACTGTAGGTCCTTCATGGCCTTTAACCAGGCTCGCATAGTTGACTCAATCAACATTCATTGTCCACCCATCTTGAAAAGACGATCTGGTGGTTTCATAGCATTGGAAAACATCGTGCCTTGTGAAGAGAAACGTTCCCAGTTGTTACGTGGTGAATTTCCATTTGTCGTGGTGTACGATGACAATACACAGGAACTAAATCAGGCTTCAGGGGACTCAAATCTTTTATCAGTGATAAGAAGTTTACTCAAGCAAGTGGACAATCTCACTGTCAGATTTATTATAGGTAGGTTGAATTATTGTCTTGTCTCTGCATGTCCATCTACTTAAATCCACTCCATCTGTCATGAGGTCTAGATCTAGATCTAGATATCTAGATTCTAGATCTGCCAGTTTGTCTCTCTCTAGCCTATCATGAACTATCCAAACTCGATGTCTCGGGCTCGTATCTTATCTTATGCCAATGGCCTAAAAAAAAAAAAAAGATACATTTTAAAAAAGGGGAAGGGGGTAATTTTTGTGACAGAAAGGATATCTCCCCAATATAACATCCTACAAAATAAAAGCACATTTATATGCGGTGTCTCATAACATATCTAACAGCTAACTGTTCACAAATCCACATATTTGCGTGAATTTCTTTAATTAAAGTAATATAGTGAGGGGTATCGAGGCGGAAACTTCCATTGTTTTGCTCCATTTATCAAAACCATTCCACACAACGTGATTTGGATGTCAGTATTTCCATTAGGACCTGGAAAAGAGCTGAAGACTGAGGAACACGTTTGTACATTTGTCAATTCTTTTTAAATTATAGTATTATACTGCTGATGAATAGTTCTTGAATTACAACAAATTTTGACCTGACTTAAATCCCAAACTGAATAGGCCAACATGTATTTGATCATTAGGTCTACATTTAACTTTTTAAAATTTCAGTACTGGCACGAACTTTTAACATTAAGGATAAATAGATAAATAAAAAGGATTGGGGGTGGGGAGCATGAGGGGGAGGAAGCGATGGTATGGTACACCTTAGAAATGCTCTGACGTCAATTGCACAGTCGCGTAATGTTTACGGAGAACCTTCAGTGTATGTATCCTGTTTAAAGGGTCCGAGAAATTTTGAAACTGTTGAAGCACTTTTGAAAAGCTTTACAACGGAAGACCTATCCTCTCTATACAGCAGGTAATAATTTATGACGAAAGACGTTGAATAAGCCTACATGCCAGACAATGTAGTCGGAAATTCACAAACTTCAGCGTGGGCGTCAAGTAAGCGCCCCATGAAACATTTAATTACTTCACGGCCGTATTTTGTATTTCTTTCGTGACTATGTCGTGGTGGTAAAATGGATAAAATATATATATAGTTAATATAATATTATTTATAGATCTAGACTCTAGATCCGTTTTAATTGAGCAATTGACAGTATGAAGTAAAGAAAACACATTTCATTACACCTCTATTCATTTTGGACATTGTGCCTCCCCAAATAGAAATGAGAAGGGGTGGGTGAGTAGTATGAGACACCGTTTTTGTCCTGTATGGAGACGTGAAACGAGACTGAAAATCCAATTCAATAGTTCAAAGGTTTCCAGATTTACCAGGTAGAATTTCGAAAAAGTCAATTCTGTAACAGTTGTTCAGCCCTACAGTACAACTAGCGGAATGCAAACTGTTTGCCGTAATAATTTAGATAGTAAACTATAGCTGAACAGTGAACGAAAGTCAGTATTTCCTCTATTCGGTTTGTAATTAGATTACTGCCCCCTAAGTGTTATGGGAATGTGTCTTGCCTGTCATTCGATTAGTTTGTTGGAATTGTACAGTCACCACAGTCTTGTATTTGCCTAGCGTCGATTCAAGTCAAAAAAAAAATATAGTGAACTGTTCATCTTTTGGGCACTGCAAGTCAACACTAGCCTGTTATATTCTCCAGCTGACGAATATGGGGAGAACGAATATGATTGAAATGGTTCACTTTTGCCCTGAATTCTTATCATTCCCCTCTACAAAACTAACCACCCAAAGAATAGAGTGGAGAATTAGAATGAGAAATGATGATCATTCCGGAGAAACGTGATCATTTGCAATGTGGTTGTGCTATCTGTCTGGGTGATGAATTCGTACGCTGGGAATTCATTTTTCTCTTACCAAACACTACACTTTAAATCTCTCACTATGATGTCAGCCACCCACAGGTGGACCTTGGCATCCGGTGTTCATTTACACCAGCCACCCACTCTGAATTTACTGGGTTGATGGACGAGGAAATACTGCCATGACTTCTTAAGTTCTTTGTGAGACCTTGATTTTCGGGGAGAACTGGAAATATAGAAATATTTAGGGCACCGTGACCGCTCTGTAAATTGGATTTCTAGAGTCCGCTTGTTATTAATCTTAAAAAACAACAACAAAAACAACGTGTCTTTAGCATTTTGAAAATGTTATAACCGAATGTTACATTGATAAAATTGACTCTTCTTTCCAACTTAAATATTATTAAAGCAGTATTAGCGGATGTACACCTCCTGCTCTTTTCAGCTAAAAGTTTGCTGTAAAACATTTTAATAGAGTGAAAGAATCTAAACAACATAAATTTACACCCTTCTCGGGTTTCTCTATTTGCTTAGCTTATAATGTGCTCAAAGCAAGAACTACTAAAGGTTATCAGATTCTGCGATACTGTAATCAAGATGGCGTTAGTTCGATTTTTTTTTTTTAACCACTCCCAGGTTTTCCTCATCTTCCCCCACAAATATTAATAATACCGCACGGTAAACTCTAGGCCCGCTGCTGCACCACACAGATCATGGCGACGAGGCCTACACTGCTTTAGACGTCACCGTTGAACGATTTTTGAAATTGTTGTGACACCACATGACACCATACATCTCGCAGCACAGGAAGCTGCTGAAGCGTATAATTTTTTAGTCAAACAAACTGAAATGTTAACGGGAATTCACCCCGCCTCACCTGCCTGCTTCAACTTCTGAAGTCTGAGGCGTTCACAACTTTTAAAGATAGACTGGGGGTTTGGAGGGGAGGGAGGGCTCAGCTATTCCCTCCCTCCTTACGAGGAATTGATGAGTTATATTTTTGGTTAAGATGAACATTCGTTTTGTTATCCCATTAATGTTTACGAGCATATTTTCGTCAACTCAAAAGCTAGCGACATTCTGTTAAATGGTGTTATTTAATTTATAGGGAAGCCTCGTCAACCCGTGTACTAGTATCCTGATTCTGCTTTCTTACAGGTAGCAATATATCATATAATGATAGTTATAACGGGTCTCCCTGTTCTATCTCTTCTCCTCCCTCCCTCCCCCCCCCTCCCAAACATAAACACACATTCGAAGGAGCGTTTCTTCACCGAACACCCCCTCAAAGAAGAACGAAAAGCAGATTTGACTTGTTCGTGTTCTGACTGTTCAGTTAAATATGATTCGGGGATTGTGGTTTGGAAAGCTTTGAGAGAACAGCGTATGTCCATTATCAGGAAGCAGAACAGATATTTCTCATTTAAATTTTGCCTCCAGCTCCGCATATCCAACCTTTCTGTACATGTGCATCTGTGGGCATAAAAGACGCCATTTATTTCGCTGTTTATTCCCGAGCGCTGTCCATTCGCAGCGGACCAAATTAAATGGGGCTTTTATCCGTATAAAACCGCTAATGGGAAAGGGGGCGTTTGGACATATCTTGAGAGTAATCCCCGAGATCACAATGTCAGGGATAATGGCTTGTCGGAAAGTTTTCACCTTCACTTCACATCAATAAGTGAAGTTAAGAGAGAACCAGCCATGCCATCTTGAGATAATATTGCTACCGTTTCTAATTTAATCGTCAGTTAAAATGTCACAGGAAAAAGTACAAAGTCCATTATGGGCTCATACATATTGACGAAACTTTGGACGCCGTTGTGACCTGGTTTTCAACGTGGATTGACTGCTGGAAGATCAGTGCCTTTAAAACGCTGCATACGAGATGAAATATGCCCCACCCTCCCATTTTCTATTCTATACAGCTCAGGGGTGACTTCTTTTCCTCATAATTTCTTTCATAAAATTGGGCCCCTGTCCTTAGCCTGAATCAGATCTATGTAAATCCTCCTGTAGGACTCTGTCTTATCTTGCATTTGGGTCACTTTTTTTTTCTTTTATGTGACAATTGAAAGGAAAGTTTCAGGGACAAGGGAGTCTCAAGTAGGTTGGAATGTAATGACTTCCGGCCGAGGCCATTGAAGTGCTGCAAAAGCGTCGATGAAGCTGTCGGCAATGTTAGCGTGGGGTCAAGAAGAGGAAGGCGAGGTCTGAGGGGAGGGGGGGATAAAAACCAAAACAAAATACGACTTTCCAGGCACACATCCGGTGCACGTTGATATTTCCTCACACAATAGCAGTGGGTGATTTTGTAGGAATGGAACCGATTGAGTGCAAAAAAAACGGTAGGATTTTAGAAAAAAAATTATCGTGGTTTCCATATAATATTAAGGCAGTAAGTGATCTACGGTGTTGTTTGAGATCATAAACTGTTATTTCTGCAGGACCGAACAGGAATTTGTTCTTATTGCGAAGCATAGTGCACACCAGGAGCCACTGATATTGTCTCTGAATGTTGATATGGATGGCGAATGGGTAATTCAGTCAGTTTTTTATATATATTTTTTTTTATCAACTAGGAGAGAGAGAGAGAGAGCGTACCAAAATAATTACACTTGAATACATTTGGAAGCCAAGCTTTGCCGATACCTCCTCATTTATCGGGCCCGCTGCAGAAAACTGAGATTCGAATATGCCCCCACTCTCCCAGACAACCGCCTATCGTTCTGAGACAGGAAGCGAAGATCAGTGGCACTTTGATTCATGGCCAAGTTGCCATTAATTCGACAATGTACGTTTAATTTCTGTGACGTGCTTGTGGCACTCTGTCCATGTCAGTGTGATCCCGTCACAGCCAAGTTCAGGGCACCTTTTTCCGAGTCAAGAATTGACCTAGCGGCATTGACTGTCTCTAGTTTTTTTTTTTTCCCCCTTCCTCCCTTTTCAGAGTGCAACAATGTTATTGTACAAGGAAGCCACTTTAATTCATGATCTGTTATGTTGGTGTTATTACTATTTATTTCACATTTACCCCAGAACTGTAGTTGGGGAACAATGGTTATAGCTCTGTCTGCATCATGATAAATAAAAGACTCTCATTTCCAGATAGAAGTGACTGCAACTGCAACGGTGTCTCCAACCAGCCGATGCTCAGATTAGTACTATGGGGCATTGCAGTTCTATGATATTGCAAGATTCCTTTTGCTGTAATGAATTCAGAGTGCAACGATGTTAGATAGAGATATCTTCATAGCAGTACATGTGTATCTATTGTTCTTTGGAAACTTGAGATTTTATCACCCGCATATAATGTGTAGCACAAACAGCTATTCAGTCTTGAGGCGACTTTTACAAAATAGTCGCTGGAGGTTAAACAAAACCCCAAACTAATCTAGCCGTGAAACATCTCGTAATGAAGGGTGACTCTGGTACTTACAGAAGATATGCATATGGAAGGAACTGCCGACTCGATAGGTGAAGTCTGTTATCAAATCGAGTTTTCAACAAAGTTTGCACATTGCATTAATCGAATCATATCGCCATTCACAGGTGGATTTGAAGCAGTCAGAGACCAGTGCCCTGTGCTATGTGTGAACCAAGACTCGCATTTGACGCATTGTATGAGGGACAAAGTCACCAATCAAGACACGCACTTGTCTCATTGTATGAGGGACATCGCCATCCAAAAGGATAAGAGACGGAATCAACAACAGGTTTGTGAAGAAAACGAGCCTTCATTAAACATAAATGTTGTTTATTTAATTTAATATAAACGAATTAATGTCTTTGGTGTGTGGTCAGTACATATTATTCACTATTAAGTAGAATGGTCAAAGAATGTTGGTTAGCATGGAACCAAAAATAGAGGTATTGGGTGCATATGCCGTAAGCTACATGTTATCTCATTTCAAATGTTCAAATTGTGTCCTAGTTGAGAGATTCTCTTTACAGAAACAAGAGCCAGATTCATATATGTAGGTGATTGCATCTGACAAAACCGGAGTAAAGGTGAAAAACATACCTCTTTGGAAAAAAAAATCAATATAAAATATTTCTAACACGAATTCAAGCAAAATATTTTAACCGAATGCAGAAAAATGGTTAATCTTTCATATGAAAAGCAAATTTCCGTCTCTATAGAAAATGACTTTTCCTCCCTTTCTAGGAGTTTTCTCAGGAATTTGGTCTGCCGAGTTTCACTTTAAGCCCGATTTCGTCTGATACACTCACATAATATGACACCTGGAAGAGCCACCGTGCTTCAGGTGCTGGTCTAAAGTAGTCTAAACTAAAACCTACAGAGAAACAAAATAGTTATGACGCGCAAAACTGGCCGTATTTTTCCTGGCGGGTGAATTATTTGCAGAAAGGGAAAAGGAACTACCTTTCTACTAATTTTTTAGGTAGGATCAGCTTGTAATTAGGATGAAGTTGCACATGCCGGTGCGAGCTAATGTTTAAGAAAAATGGAAGCTCATTGCAACTCTATAAAAACGATAAGGGGGTGTGGAGCATGTGAAATTAAAATCTGAGTTAAGCTAGGATTGGTCACTGCATTCCATCTACGCACAAGGTCCATGTTGCGAATGAGTAATATATTGCGTGTTGTCGACCCCATTAATATTTTGTCATAGCCCGAACAGGTGTTACCACCGTGACTATTTTCATAACAGTGTACGGAATAATATTTTGCCTAGCACTCCAGTTTTTTTTAATCATTAGCTAGCCGCTGTGAGTAAAAAAAAAAAAAAAATGCTAGTTGTGTAAGCCAGTCATGGTAGCTTCACTATCGCCTGATATTGTAAAAATCTGTTTCCCCCAAAGCTCATCTCCCAAAACCCACCGTTATGTAACTGCAGCTCTTTATGGATTAGACTTCCCGGAATGGAAACATTTATCTCTTTTTATTATCCCGGCAGAAAAAAAAAATGGTGTGTTAAAAGCAGCTTTTGAATACCACGCAATATTATCCCCCACTTCTGAGTGAATGATATCTCCAATTGGATGTGGTATTTCCTACAATTCAGATTTCACAGACAAAAAAAAAAAGTAGCTCAACGTTTGTCTCACGAATGGTCGTTGCGTATTTGTTGTTGTTGCATTGGTGAAACTCTTCTCTGTTTAGATTTTAAATTTAGCCTATTTATAAAACGGGGGGGGGGGGGGGGAGAGAGAAACTGACATTGATAAAAATTCATGATATAAACTAACGTCTACATCAGTAAATGGAAGTAGATACTTCATATTCATTACAGGCGATTTTTTTCAATGTTTTTGTAGATTTGGTCAGGAGGAAAACAGCGAACAGCTACTTATAGTTCTTTGCGTTTCTGATAACCTAGTGAGGGACTTGGACAACGGGGGCCCAACTGAACCCATTCAGTTTCCGTTCAGGGCATGCTTTCGTCATTATCTCAATCTACATCGTGAGCGACCTTTACAAGTGCTCACCCTGTGCACAGTTATCGTACTATCAAGATGTTTCACAGATATAGACTACTAGTACGGAAATAGACCTATCTTTCGTTGGGGGAATTCCACACGGAGAGTCCGATGGCTGTGTCCGCGTCCGATGGCTGTGTCCGCGTCCGATGGCTGTGTCCGCGTCCGGTCTTATCCAATTTTCAGGTTATTTTGGGGGGGGGGGGGCGAGAATTATTATCCACCATGGTATTGCCCAGTGTGGGCGGAAGGCAGTACATACGTAGGTACATTAGCAGCAATCCGATTATCAGGACTCAAATAACTGTTTGAAATCACCAGTGACATCGTCAGTCTGTCCCTTGTTCTCATGGCGACAACCTGGGAAACTTACACTCAGTGAAATTAACTATCACAATAGTGACCTTTGGGAACACATCGCGCAATCGTGTACAATTTATCCTCGAAGATTCCATGTTGTGAACTTTGGCATTTTATGGCGTTCATCATCACTGTCTTGATCTAGAATGCAGTCTCTTGCTGCGGTTAGTTCTTGTTCATTTTTAAATCTAGGAAAAATTGATGACTGCGACTTATAAAATCTTCTGAACTCTCCTGGAGATTTGTAGGTTTGATTATCGTTGATTCATGTTTTGTGTTAGTAAATCACCCAATTCACCGTGAAACTCTTCATCCTTGGGTGATAGTTCTGTGTGTGTATGGGAGGGGGCTTGAACAAAGAAGAATGAAATTCAATTGAACTTGTGGGACATTATATTAACAAGCTGGATGAAGGAGATGCAGTGTTCTTGTGCGGGGCTAGTGGTATACACTCTCCTTTTGAGTATGCAATAAAAAGGAAGTAATAATGGCTGCATTGATATTTTGACACTTTCGAGACTTTGGAAGGAAAAAGAAATGTGTCTGTATTAGATTGAGTCAATTCCAGAATTATTGTTATTATTATTGCTGTATTATCAGTGCATTGATACAATAACAACAGTCCAGTTTCATGTTTTTGCAACCTGCAGGGAAGCCCCCGGTCCTTCCCCACTCCAATGAAATGAATGAGGCCCAAATGACGCAAGTCCTTGATGCGGCAATTTTTTTTTTTTTAGTGTTCATCTAAAATTTAATTTAAACTTAAGCAGATACCTGGCCGGGTCCCTGGGCTACAACGCGCAACTCTTGCTGGCATTAAAAAAACAACAACAACAAAAAAACAACAACCGCATCTTTTCTTTTTCTAATTGCTTTTAAATTTTTCAGATGGAAATTGAACCTCACAGTTGAGGCGCTTGAGATTTTGTATGTATGGGAGTTTTATGTGTACATGGGTCCAGTAAAGCCACCCTTGTGTCTCTTATCGAGAACGTTGGTAAACCTTTTAGCCCAAGCGTGGTGATAGCTTCTTTAGATACCAGATTCTATGAATAAGAAAGAATAAACGTCTAATGTACCTATCGTTTCAGCGAAAAGGCATTGGATCTGGTATTGTCTTTTCTTTGATTTAAGGAAAAAGCGTAGTCCTTCAGCTACGGCTGAACCCCTTCTGTATCTGCAATCCCGGGAAGAGGTGGATAGACATGTGCAGATTTTCCTAACCCCGTCAGTTTTTGTCCCTTTTTTATGTAACACATCAAACTGTATTGTGGTTAGCTCGGCCATGACGCTAACATTTCAGCCGGTAAGAACGCGTGGGTGTTTGAATAACTGCAGTTTGCAGCTCGCTGGTCTAGCAGCGACAGCGCAGGTTGTCGTTGTATCGGGGCTTGCAGAGCTGGGGGAAAACGGTATGGCGGAGAAAGAGCGTGGGTGGCATAGATCGAAGGCAGGATTTCGAAGCACTGAAATAGCTCTTGGCTAATAGCTTTCAAAGCCTACATTTAGATGTGAAACATAGGCTCCAGTAAGAATCGGGTGTGCGGGGAAATGAGTTTGATTTGCCTTCTAATTCCCACGTTCGCCCCACTCTTCTGTCTTTCCTTTCCCTTCCTTTCTTTCAACCCCTGAGATGATTATGAAATACAAATTGCATACTTTGAGATAATGAGTCTACTTTGGCATATTTCTTTTAGACATTTTTGTACAGTAATTTCCTGAATTTTTAGTGTTATATTTTTTAGCCATATTATTATGTATTTTTTTTTAAACGAAAACGTTTTTCACATTGCCGGCCAGTGTGATCTGCATTGGTACCTCAGGCCTACTGTTCTAACCTGATCTGTAAAAAAAAAAAAAAACCGCGTAGGTCCCCGCTAGACCTATAATAAAATGCATTGAGTCAGACGAGTATGAATGTAGTATGTGTGTGCATCTGTCATTGGTGTATACATGAATTTGTCGAACATTGCCCGTGGTGGGCTTTCTTAAAACAATTTCTATAGAACTGAAAGGCTGTTTGGTTAGTCATTATTCATTTTGTGACGCACAACTCTTGTTTGAACCTCTTTTCTTCATCCCCACTTGTGACCCGGTTTCCTGGGGGCATTCTGTTTACTTACAGAAGAGAATCCGTGGGCCTGTCTCTTCTCAGCCTTGTATTAGAGTTTACGGGTATTCGCGGTTTGTGATGGAAGATGTTATTAACAAAATTGCATCTTTTTCCTCTCCCACCTGCTGACGCAACTGAGCTAAAGAATTCATTTGTATGCATTTTTAACACGCACCGTCCAGGTGGTGCAGTCTAAGTACTTCTGTGACCTTTCTACACTCCTTGTTCAGAATGGCGAAGGAACTAACATGACCCACATTTAACTCGATTAATTTGTCAGTCACCAGTCACAGGTGATGATGATGCATGAAAGATACACCCATGCACTCTTTCTTTGTATTTTTGTACAAACTCCGGGCGTGGGAGGGCCTTCCCACAGTGACTTTTATACACGTGATCGACATGTCGGCGCAGCCACACCGTTTGAAGTTTAATTTTTCAGCTACAGCACACACCGTGTAATCTTCACTTTTCAAAATGAGATCTTTGAGGTTTTGATATTCAAAATCCCCGAAATATCTAATCAGGGATTTCACTGAGGCAACGAGCGAAGCACCTACAGTGGAAAAAACAAAACGAAACAACAACGAGATAAATAATGGAGTCTAGTTTTCATAAAATGAAGATGACAGGCGAACAAAAACTACTGTTTCTCGAATCTAAGATAAAGCGACGTTTCAGGCTTTTAACTTGGAAGTTGTGAAATATAGGAGTGTGGGCGAAAAAGAGGCGGTCGGTTTTTGTTTAACAGCCAGACAGAGAATCTATGACTAACAAATTATATCGTTCCACTTTCTCAATCAAGTGAAACAGCATCCACCACCCCCACCCCCACATACACCTTCTAACAGGAGTATTTCGGAAAATCTCTTTTTCCGAGAAAAGAGCAGTTCGACGGCAAAATATCTCTGTAACAAAAGGCTGTTCAACAAAACAATCTACTCATTTATGAACCGAAAAACGTCCAAGTATCAAGTCACTGCACTCAAAAATCAAACCACTCCCTAAAAAATACAGCTACAGCAATAGTAACAAAAGCACTGCACCGTGGTGAAGACGTGTCTGTTCCAATTCAGTTGTAACTGGGTTACAATGACCCAAAGGCAAATTTCCCATATGAGATTAAAGTATACAAAATGAATACAAAAATACAAAGTTCTTAGATTCGTGATGTTCCAGTTTTTTTTCTTTCTTTTATCATCCAGTATTAATACGTTCTTTTCACTTTCGGTTGTTTGTTTTATTTCACCTGTAAGTTAGTCACATTAAAAAAAAAAATTATCGTCGAGAATCTGTAAACGTGGCAAATTGTTTCTCAACGCCACAACTGGTTTATGTGTCGCTTTAAACAGCTGCGGACTGGAAAGACAAGAATGCTGTAGTGTTTTATGTAATTCAACCTGTCATCATCTCCTCGCGAGTGCTTTGATGTGTTTCAGGTTTAATGCACAGTACACACCTAACACACCGGCAGCCTGACGAGTTACAGAAAGATAAACTAGGCCGAAGCGAAGGCAAAAATCTTCTCTTAAGTTTCAGATGGACAGAATGAAAAGGGGGAGAAAAATTATACATACAGAGGAAGAGAGAGCATGAACGTTTTATAATTGTTTTAAAAGGCGGCGTGAAAGCGGTAGCAACAGCCCAAGTAGGCATTTACCACTTGATGCACTTCTTTTTTTTTTTTTTATGACAAATGCAATTTCCACTTTGTCAGCGAGAGGAGGCGCAGTGGATGATACAGATCCGCTTCATCGCCTGCCAATAAGAAAATGAAGAATGTTGATGCCCGCGGTAAAAAAATGATTCACTTTCACACTCAGTGATCACTAAGAGGTTGAAGGGAAGGAGAAAGGTAACTGGGGGTGTGGGCTTTAGGATTGTCTCACTTTATAAGGATTTCCAATAAACAAAGACTGGAAAGAGAAATGCCGTGGTTTGTGTAGGGGGGAATTAGGATGGTAAGGTGTGGGGATTCATTACATTTGTTGCCGTATTATCTCCGAGACGACATTCGTGATGAGGCAAGGAGGGAAAATATAAAAACAATGACGTGGGTTGCAAAGAATTGGTGTGGAATTTTGTGTATTTTATATTAGAGGATGCGAATAATACTGTGTGGTGTGTGAACACGTAATCGTAATTGGTCGAGTCACATTTGAAAGAAATAAAGCTGGACTGGAGCAGGGACAGTTATTGCTAAGTCTCAAGTGATGTAATTCACTTTGGGAAAGAAAAGAACGAGACAGAGAGCGAGAATAAGTCGGGGGAAAAAAAGCGATACGCTCTTTCTTTCCTCGAAACTGAATTTAAGCCTTGAAGGCAGTTATCTCACAGGAATATAAATTAACAAAATAAAAGCTGAATAAGACCTCAACACTGAGACCCGTAGGCAAATACCAAGAGCAGAGATCCTCCGACAGGCTGAATTTTATTAAGTAGAGACATTATAGATAGACGGGCATGGGGGGGGGGGAGAGAAAATTGCACAGAAATATGGGTTATTAGGGGTACACAGACTTCAAGATTGCTGGAAGGTGGAGGCGTAAGCTGAAGAAAGCTAATTTGGAATACTGAAGACGGTTGTGTTGCCGATCTACCTAACTACACCATAATTTACTGAATACATACAAGCAACCTTAAGTTACTCGGAATTGACATGATTATAAACAAAATTTTAAATACTTATGCATCATCAATTACCAGGCTACACCAATTTTTGTCCATTCTCCTCGAATTTTTTCAGTTACATCACAGTAAAGCTGTCGGCTCATGTTTAACCGATGATGGGCTCAAGTGGGCGTTCGAGAATGTGCAATTAATATCTCTCCCGCTTCGGAAACAACAAGAGCAACTCAGTACATTTATGTAGGTGTGCGGATATCTTGGAATGATTACTTTAGCCCGTGCTTTCAGAGACTGTTTCATAGCTGTGACCATTCAACTTAGGATCCTGTCAAAACAGAAGATCCTTTTCAACAATAAATGCCCCTTGTTGTAGCAAGGACTTCGGTCATTTATAGGTGTGTCCGCTGTTATTTATTTCACCACCCTCTGCTTTGCTTCCCAAACATATGCCGGTCTAATCAGCGTACCATGTGCTGTATTATTACAAACAGGACAAAGCTTAGACCTCTTATACGTAGGCTTTTGTTTGTGAAACACCCTATTTTATGGGCCCTTCAGAGAGGAAGGGATAAGGGGTTCATGTTTTTTTTTTTCAAGGTTTCTCATGAAACTGTTTCCGCCGAGCCATAAAGAGGCATTGCAGTTTGCTTGGTAAAAATACTATAGCGGTTCAATAGAACCCCAAAGAAATCTAAAAAACGTATAATGAACATCCCTCTCATGTATGTCTTTATTCCGCAAGGAAACTCACCTGTGTAATATTTCACCACCCACTCGTATGTGGTCGAGTATCTATTTTGCGCCTGCCTTTGCTTTGTAACGAACTCGTCTTCAGCCAGTCGAAAAGAATATTATATTGTCAACATCAGCAGTCGATACGGTGATAGTATTTGTATGATATAAACGTCTCCACCAGACTCAGGCCAGTCCCAGTCCTTGAGTGTTAACACACACTCATTCATGGGTTCATTCTATCGCTCAACCCATCGTTCATTCAGAAACTTCCACCCCTGCCTCGCCCAATCACTATCGTCTGTTCCGAGATCAGCACCACAGTACTGTATTGATTCCCACACTGTGCTAGGAAGGAGCGTAGACTGCCAGCATTTTTTTGCCAGCGGTCTCGGTCAGTCCTTATTGAATAGTGGATGTGCAGTGTGATATATACAAGATAATAACAAGTGGTTGTTTCCTGCACAACTTCATGCATTTGTTTTGTTTTCCTGTATGTAGCGATGACTATTCACAACAATAGTTCTCACTGTATCATGGGCCTTTTTTACAACAGGTAAAAGACTGGGATAACTTCCAAAACTGAGCATTATGTTTGTAAACAGAAAACAGGTTGTCGTGAAAATCTATGAAAAGCGCAGTCGATTGTTCATTAATTTTGTTTGTTTACAGTATGCATTGTGTTTCAAATGTCAAACTCCCACCTTTCATCCTTATCTTGTTTCGGTGATTACGCCACTGCGTGCATAAGGTATGCACTCAGTATACCCCCAGTCTTCCGTTTGGGATCACCGTTCCAGTAATTTTCCCGGGATGGTCTGATGTGGAGGTGTGGTCATTCCTGGAAACAGACAAAATAGAATGATGCAGGCTTTGATTGAAAAGGCTTCGCAACGTGTGTATCCTTCGTGTTCGGGTGATGAGAGAGAGAAATAGTGATGGTAGGGGGGGGGGAACAAGAGGGGATGCCACGGGCCTTGTATGATTACCGACAACGGAGAATGTTGTATTTCTGCCTCATACAGACTCTGTCGTACGATCCGCTGATCCGATCGATAGAGTCCCTTCCCACGCACAGCTTTCATGAGGTGGGGAATCGTATGCGTGTGGTAGCCAGGCGAATGGCAACACGCCACATAATTCCAATTTGTCACGATCACGTACGATTACTGACGTGCTTGGAGATCTAAGATGCCATATTAGAGGAAGTCCTAGGCAGTGAACGGTGAAATGGGAGGGGAGGGGGAAGATTGATGAATTTGGGGGGGGGGGGGGGGACAAGGATGTTTAATGGTTATGTTTCATTAACCTTGCATTTACCACTGAATTATAAATTATGGAAATGCTGTCCATTGATGTGATAGTGAGGAATTGTCATAGTTAACAGAAGGTAAAATAATTGTTATTGACCGGATGGAGACATCCCTGTTTCATGCGAACACCTTTCAGTTAGCACCTTGAATGTTTACATAATTAAGGAAGGTCGCTCCATGTCCCACGCAAACATATATGTCAGTGAGCGACGGTATTATATAAGTATGTACTCGTAAGCTTCTGGAAAATGGAATCTGAACAAAACAACCGCAGTGCCTGTAATGTCTCCATGAAAATTGGTGTTTATAACACAAGCATGAGGAAACATACACACCCCACTATCTCTTTTCATGGCCTGGCTTATAAAGCTTACTTTGATCCTTTCCCCCTTTTTTTTTCGACCCTAATGTAAGGGCAATCCAGTTTTAACACCTGTAAATTACTGTTAAACGAAAGTCGAGTATTATGTCTGAAAACATACAGAAAATCGGTCCTATCAGCTGACATCATGATGCCATCTTGTCGGTTGGATAACTTTACTATCGGCAAGCAAATTTGGTTGTCTCATGCGATACTACAAATTTCAGATGACTATATTACATAATACAGGGTGGGCCAAAAGAAGGGTTACAGTTTCAGATATAAATTATAGTGTTAACTGTAACCCTACTTTTGGCCCACCCTGTATTATAAATAACATGAGGAAACGTAAGACCTAATAGACGGCTCATCTGTCACATGGTCATACTGAAAATATTAATTTCAGTATAAATTATGGTTGCGGTAACATCAGCGAGTCGCCGATCAGCCCCATGATTCCCAAGAAATAAGCCTGCGTGGGCGAGGATTATGACGCGCCGAACCTGTGTCATATTGAACTGTTGTGAATGCAGACCAAACATGGTTAATTTACGACTTTGGCCTCCCCAGTTTCCGTAGGTTACTGACCAAGCGAGCAGAGATTATTGTACACCTGTTTACTAACTACCACACCAGAACTAACGGAAACGACACAGCGCCGCGTTGGTTTTGTCAATAATGAACTAGCGGGTGGTAAAGACCTAGATTACCAGTGATTGTTGGTGGAACCACCCACAAGGCCTAGCTCTGTCATCGCAACATTGCCTTGGCAAACCCGTTTTGCCCTTGATCTTATGCACAGCTGCACCCAGACTGTACTGAAAAGTGGGAGGAGGTGTGTGAAAATTTTGTGCCGGGGGGGGGGGGGGGAAGAACAGTGAATTAGGAAGGTTTAGTCTCTCCTAACTCAAGTTTGTCCTTTTGTCACTGCCATTGTTGAGGCAGAAAATCTAATTAACTGTGAAGGCAGCCGAACAGCACGAGCACGTATCCATTTTCTTGATTGACAGTTAAACTGCCTGTATAATTTTCTGTTTTGGTTTATGTTTGTTTTGATTCGGAAACACCGAGCGTTGGGAATTAAACGTCAAAAATGACCTGAATATTTTTGCTTGTCCACAGAGTGAACCGGCTGAGATCCTTCCGCACTTGTACTTGGGGGATGTGTCTCATTCATCTCAGCGTACAGTCCTCGACCACCTGGGCATCACAGCCCTTTTGAACGTGTCTTCCTGTTGTGGCAATCTCTTCCAGACCCATTACCGCTACAAGAACATTCAGATCAACGACGATATGGACGCTGACCTGATTTCCTGGTTCCCTGAAGTGATAGAGTTTATTGGTAAGTGTGATGAGAGAGACAGAATATTGTGCCTCTCTCTCTTTCACAAGATGCTTGTAACCTCTGAGAAATATTTTATTAAATTCAAAACTATGAAGAAAAATACCATAAGTTTTGAAAGCAGATTTTCTTATCACATTGAACAGATTAGCAATAATGGGGGGGGGGGGGGGTGTGTGTAGCTGCAATATCATTGAATATTGTAAGGTGTCAATGGTTTGCCAAATGAAAACAATAGCAAAAGAAAGAAAAAAACAGTGAAAGTACCACTAGAAGTACTTAGGGTTCGTGGAATTAATGTTTTTGTTTGTTTAAATCATCCACAGATAGTGTAGCAGCTGAGAAGGGGAAAGTCCTGGTCCACTGTCGTGCTGGTGTGAGTCGATCTGCCACAGTCTGTATTGCCTACATCATGCAGAAGCAGGGCTTGTCTCTGGACTCAGCCTTCGAGTTTGTCATGTCAAGGCGACCAATCATTGATCCCAATCTGAATTTCATCCAACAACTGCAAAAATTTGAAGCCATCCTGAAATCTCAGCATCAGTTGCATGTACCAGCAACCACATTAACGTGTTCTCTGCAGGCTAGGTCTGCCCCACCCCCTTCCAAATCACATACAAGTAGCATTTTCACGTTTTCCCCTGAAAACACATTGCAGCGTTTGACATCACCACAATATCAAAGCATGGACTTGTCACCATCGTCCCCACCTGCACAGCGACATCAACATACATTTGTGTCGTCACAGCCATCTCAGCCCACGTTCTATGTATCCAATGACTCTGATTTGTCCCCCAGTAGCCTCTCTCAAACTGCTGCATCCCCAAGTCCCATCAGGCCTTTGACATTACCAACAGCAAGACCTGGCTTTTTGCCCCTGCTGCAGATCAGCACTCCTCTCTCTCCGTTACAACCCCAAGGCGCCAACGCCCCAATAGGTTCTTCATTGTTGCCATCACCATCCCACCAAGCACCTTTTCCAGCATCGCCTTTACTGAACATTTTCCAGGAACCAGCTGAAGGCTCTGAAGCATTTCTGGAGAACTATGCCAATGCTCCAAAAACTCCATTGGATAATCGAACATTTTCCTTCTTCAGTTCAGATGTTGCGACATGCCAGTCATTATCAATTCCATTGGACATGGCATCCCCACGACAATGCAAACCAGCAACTTCTAGTGCCTTAGACACGAGTGCAGCACCATTTTTTGGTACAGAACATTCTTTCCCATCTGTTGGTGTGCCACATTCGCCCATTTCACCTTTGGGTGTTCCATTGTCACCATTGCCATCCTGTGGATGATGTCTGAAGTGCTAAGTTGCCACAAGCATGGTGCCAAAACTGACAATATTGAGTGCAATAAGCTTATGACATAATTTTGGAACATGGCTATGTACTCTGAGAAACACAAGCATATTGAGAGGAGAGAAAAGAATACATGTTGCATAATTCTGGAGGATATATTGTTATGCATGAGTTTAGTGTGAGCATAAAGCCAGTACACTCATGACAATTTTCAAAGAACATCCATGCTGAATTCATCATATTCAGTAACACTCGTCAGCTAAGGGAATGAATCAGACAGATTAATGCATCCCAAATGTACTTATTACACTAAAAATAAGCAGTGATTAGTTGTGTGAATTTAGGTGTTTGTGGAATGACCTTGTATCATCCAGATCTAAAGGGATCAACTGCATTTCATCTTCCCTTCACAAATCACAAAGTATATTTAAAGCTAAATGGAAAAAAAAATATGCAAGGTCTTGCATGAATACCTCCAGTACAAACACACTTTGAGTGGTCAATCAAAAAGACCAGCATCCTCCCAGGTCATAAGATTACTGTTGGCATTATTTTCTATGCTTTGTAAACTTTGTTCTTCACAGATGTTAACAATAGGAACTGGCTTCCATCTGTTTTGCTTATATTGGAAAATGATGAGAATTTTTGGTAGGTGTCTGGAATGCATTGTTGACAATATGCAGGAGTTTGTGTGGTCAGATATGGTTGAAATTGCATTAATTTCTGGCACTTTGTCCCTTTCATTTATGTGTGTGTATGCTGTCGATTTGTAGTTGAGAAACTGTTTTTTCTTTCACAAGTGTTGATTGTGGGTAGATACAACAGTCCACATGGCACAACATGATGGTCATCATTGGCACATAGTACATTTCCATTCTCCACTTAGCCTTGGAGAAACTTTTGAA
The DNA here is from genome assembly GCA_963931925.1 of Onchidella celtica. NCBI lineage: Eukaryota > Metazoa > Mollusca > Gastropoda > Systellommatophora > Onchidiidae > Onchidella > Onchidella celtica. Next base: position 25,310,651 of record OZ007567.1, read on the forward strand.
ACTAAACTGACCGCCGTCTAAAGTGTGCAGAGAAAATAGCCTGTGGAATCTGCTGTCAATTGCCTGGGTGTCAAAGCTTTACTGTAATCTCTGCCACGTGAACATCCAGTTGATTTCTCAATCTGCTCAAATTGTCACCTGTATGTTGTGAAATTCCTTGGATAGCTATCTCAGGGACCAAATTGTAGATCTTAAGAGGTTCTACATCTACTGATCTAGAATTATGATGTTTTCACTCTTGGTGGTAATGCACTTTACCTCATGAAAATGTTCAGTTGACCTAAATTAGTTTTTTTTAATTATCAACCGTTAACTTTTATGTTTCATACTACATGTATAACTGTCTTACTTCCATCCTTAATAGAATAACAAAATCAGTCTATCCAAATGGGAAAGCCAGTTGCTTGTTTGAATATTCTGCGGTCATAAATAGAACTGAAAAAAATATTTAAATGTACATTGTCCTGTTATATTTGAAACAATGTTCGAGTCTCAGGGCACATGCATTGAAATGAAACTAATGATGTTCAGGTAGGACTACCCTTTGAGTTTTTATGCTAGGGGAATTAATCAAGAAATTATTCTGGCATTGTTTTGCTCTCCCTGTGATGATCCGTGTTGTTAAAAAGAAAAAATGATTTTCTATTTGGAGTTTGGTTAACAATGATTTGCCACAAACAAGTGGCTGATTTTGCTAACTCTTCTATTCAAATTAATATCAGTTATTTGGGGTCTGTTTCCTACAAAGGCACACATGCTTTGATTTAAACCAACACTGCCCTAGTGTGAGAATCAAAATAATCTACACACGTGCACAAATGTTCCCACACAGAACGACATTTATTGGGACAGAATATGAACCACGGATTAGCCTTCTTTAAATTTTGATCACAAAACTGAAGGTGAAAGTCCAAGAGACTGTTAAGAAAGGCTCATTTTCAGGTGTAAATGTAACATTTACTGGCAGCCTGTCTCAGTGACAGACCTTCTGGACCTTATAGTGACTTGTTGAGTATATGATCTGTATCGTAGATTGAAATTCTGTTGATTGTGTTATCTGTCATTCAGAGAGTTTATCCTGCTCCTATGGAGCCATTGTAATAAACAGTTTTTCTGGCAGCAGTCTATTCATTATACCAATTCAGCATCAGCCCAATATGTCATCATCATTCATGTCTCTGATTATTTAGCAGTCCAAACAGTATGCCAGTCCAGGCAAACATTATTTAAAGAAACATATATGCCACTTACATAGTGGGCCTGACAGAAACAACACAGATTTTAAACTAAAATTCATGCCATATGGCCAGACTTTTGTACCATCAAATATTTTTAGTAAACAGACAATGGAAGAATGCAGGAATCATATACCCGGTAGTACCATCAGAAATTTTTTGAGCAAACAGACAATGGAAAAAAATATTGGAATCATATGAAAATATTTTTTTTCACCATTGCACTCTGGAGATATGATTTATAGGTTTTTCATTTTCAAGAGCTGTGCAGGTTTATTATTGATTCCTTCTTTGGCATTTAACAGTAACTGTACAACTGTGTGATAGAAAATTTACTCTCTTGCTGTTGTTATGATGTTGACATTGTTGGCAATGGCATATTAAAGAATTCCAAAGATGACCAAGTGATGTTAAATTATTGATATTAATTATTATGTATATTTTTTACTGCTGCACCTTGTAAGATTTTCATTGGGGAATCTGGGCAATGATTGGTCATCAACATTCATGTAGGTGAAGTACAATATTTTAATCATGTTCTGAATGCCAATGATAGGAAATCCATAGAATGTATTCAGTTTAGATAGGCAGCAGCAGTTACAAAAGTGAGCCTACACCTTTTTACTTTTATTAATTCAGAAAATCTTGAATCGAGGAATACAGATAGAATGTTATAGGTCCTTGATATTTGTTACTTAACGCTCACCCTGCGCGCTACCTGTAGAGCCCGCTGCCCGGTCAGTGACCTTACTCACGGAGAATCTTATCTGGGGTCACTGACCCGTGCTGCTATGCGATGACCACATACGCTGTCCACGTGGTTCGGTTTTGATTGATCGGTATGAAAACATTCGCTGCTATGCCTTATAACGCTTGATAATGAATTAACTAGCAAAACCTTAGTCTGTCAGTCTCTAACCAATGATCTGACTTAGGATTCCAAACTGACAGCTGTAGTTTTCGTGAGAACGAAGCATGATAACTAGCCACGCCCTCCCAAGCCGTACACAAATGGTTTCATCCTGATTGGCACATACTAATAAACCAATGTGGGCATTTGGGGCAAAGATCATTTCAGAGCTTGTTTCTGATTGGTTCTTAGATACAGACAACTCCAGATGGTGGTCAGCTTGTGAGAAAATGAGATAATATTGCAAATTTGTTGAGCAACAGTTCACATGTCGATGTGTCATCTTTTGAAAGTGTGGGGAGAGCCTTTGAAAACTTAGTCGTGATTCCGACCAGTGGTTCACTGGTTAACATGTCCATGTCACAATGCCTTTGATTTAGAAGAGATACAGTGAACAATAACATGGTGGTTACGTCTCAAAAAGGTCAGTGACCTGATGCGTAAAAATACGGCTGGCGCGGTCAGCATGACCTTACCAACTTTTGCCGCCCATGCAGCATGAGCACTTGCGAAAAATGCCGCCCAGCGCAGGGTGAGGGTTAAATACGTCTAAAATATTATGCTCTACAAATCAGTGGTGCGCTTTGATTCTAAAAAAAAATTGTAATATACATGTAGTGAGACTGTGAAAATAATGAAATTGCAGAATTTGTTCGCCAATTACATTTGCTGAAGAACTGAGATAGAGCAAAGCCTGTGTCTAAAAGATATGCCAGATTTACTGCTCTTGTAATGTCTTGTTCTTTATCTTACTACAATACTTTGAGTTTATTTGACTTTTTCGTCAACAACAAGCGGTAGAATTAAAGCCCCCATCACTCTCATTCTGATCACTGGGTATATGTTTTGTGGTCAAAAGAATTATATTTGAGATTTCTATTGTTTTGACAAAATAAAACAAGGCAAAAGAATTGACAGTTGAGAAGCCAGTTTGCATGTTGTGTGATAATTCTTTTTTGGTCCTGAGACAAGCGCATGAATGTGGTTAAAATTTCTTAGACAGAAAGCGCTTTTTGTGTGTTTGTATATTTAAAGAGGATGTGTAGCAGTACTAACTCAGCAGTCTTCCTGACTTTGATGCTGTAATAATCTTTGTTGTTTTGTTTTTTTTTTTCTTCATGGAATGGTAGGGAAGGAGGGTGAAAAGTGCCCCATGTGCAACTAATTCGCATGACTTAAAAATAAAAGAGAGAGTACAGTAATTAAAACAGCTATGCAATAAGTTGATTCTCAGAGTAAATATTGGAATCAGAACGTTCTCTTGACAGTCCATTATTGTGAATATTATAGACAAACAGACCAAAACATCCATGGTTGCACCAAAAAAAAAACGCTTGTATCCAACCACACTTGAAGCAAGAATCTTCAATCTAGAAAGTGATTACAACCGCCAATGATCAGCACTGGGGAATCCTTGTCTCGTCTAAAAGATGTTGATACATATGTTAAATTATTTGACTGATATAAGTTCAGATAACACTTTGTCTTTAATGGGATGAACTGAAAAAAAGTAAATTAACAGTGGAAAGAGTCAAAATGCGAAGTTCTTTCCAACATATGTTTGGTCTATGCACATCTTTAATTCTTTCCTAATCAGTTTCTTCCCTTGTCTCTAAAAGCTTTCTCAGAGAGGTTCCAGGCAGTAAACTGTGCTTTTTATGCCTTAGGTTATAACAGATTGCCATTACAAGCTGTAATCATCACTGGGCTCATTTAAGAGATCGTGAGGTGAGGTTTGTACTTCATTAGCCTAGAGAGCGTTCATTATGCATTTGAAATTTTTGAAATGACAAATCTCTTCATTTATAAATATGTATACTAATTTTGTTTGTTGTACATGAATTTGTCTCAGGGATTTGAACTGATATAGCTTGTAGTTAAGTGCCATTATTTTCGTGTTAACATTTTGATCGAAAATAATGATGCATCAAATTATAGGATACTGCAATACAAAATAACTAACCGGATATCATCTAATAGATGTACAGTTAGCTATTTTATTAGGCTAGTGGCATTTCCTTCAGTCTCTGAGCAATACATAATCTTTTCAGGCTGCTCATCATAAATCTGCTACCATTTTGCTAAAACTAAGATCACTGTATTTGGAATTCTTTTGATTTATCTTGGATATGAATTAAATTTCCGAAAGATTGATCACCAGTCAGTGTTCATTTCAAACTTTGCCTCCATATTTTATTCAAAAGAACAACGGAAATGAATTTCATTTTGGCTTTGTCCTGGGAAAGTAGGATGCACTATTTAATGTCAGACTGATGAGGTCTCTTCCAAGAATTTATTTCTCTGACCCAGGCCATTTGTCATGTAGTATATTTTGTCATATTTTATCTTACCTGAACCTTCAGACACTTTGGGCAGCCAGTTTGGACACTTCATTTCACTTATATATGTGGATTTGAAGGAGATCATCCTAAGAGGCAACTTCATTGATCCAATTATAAATTCTGAGAATGTTAAAAAAGAAAAGATGATTTTTTTCATATTTTCCATCAGCATTTTTTGTAATGTATTACTATTAAGACTTTGTTATTGTTGTTGCTTCAAAATTCAAAATAACTAATATATTCTGACTTTGAGATACAATGTTACATGATGAGTGAATTATTTCAAGATTTAATAAACTAATGAAATTAACATTACACGATGTCTTTGTTATTATATTTCTTGTACAATTCATCTTCAGTTTTTGTGTGTGCCCCGTTCCCACCCCCACCCCCTTTCCCTCTTTTTGTTTGTGTGTGTCCTTTCTTATTCTTCCACTTTCACCTTTGTTTGCAGTTAGACCATCTACAACAACAACATGATAAATAATATGGTGTGTAAATAATACGGAGATCTGATGTTTTGAGTTATTGGAGATATAATGTTATGATCTGCTTCAGTTCTATTAGCTTTGATAAGAAGGTGTGACATGTCAGTTCCTAAAATTATTAATATGTGTTGTGTAGACCAGGTAACTGTTCTCCTTTCTTTCACCTCTCCTCACACCAAGGACACCCTCCTCAGACTTCCAACATTCAGTTTAAACACGGTGGAAAGTTGATTTGTGTCAATAATGTACTCCTGTGACTAAGAAGAAATAATAAAAGTGATATTAGCTTCGTTTAAGCTCATTTGTAAGTAGTGAGTCGACCGTTGAGAGAAGTGCTCTTGGAGAAATACATAATATGGAGAAGAAAAAGAAAAGAATATTAACGGTTCCAGATAAAAAAAATGTTGTAATTCCTCAAACCAAAGACATGTTGTCTCTGACGTGGATTCTAGAAATAGAAGGTGAGGAAGAAACGCAGCGACTGCTTCCTAGTTCTGGCACTTTTTGAGAACGTTTTTAAGTTAAACATGAGGACGATTGGCTAAGTAAGTTAGAGTGGACGTGAGCAGGGTGAACAGGAAAAACGGACGGGATAAAAAGGACCCCGGCCAGCACCACTACGTCAATCCGACGTAGATTTCCGTCTTTAAGGGCAGATCCTCGAACGACGTCATTCATATGTTGCAAAACTTGACGTGAGTCCTATATAAGTCGGATTCCGTAGGGTTGCTGACTGCGGTGATACTTTCGATGGGTGTACAGGTTCAGATATTGAAGTTGCAAGTCTGTCTGCACGTACCGGTACCATCTTACGAAAATATTCCACTGAATATTTCGGCTCAGAGAAAATTATTTTGAATGGAAAGCCATTTTGGGGCGAAAGTGGGGTGGGGTAATGGAATCGATAACTTGTGCTTATGTATTTCGTTCTGATTGGGTGCCTCAAGGTCCATGATGGAGGATTTCAGAACTACCAATATTGCCCAGAACTCGTAGGCACAAACTGATCACTACGTGTATAACATCAGATAGATTCACATTGTAGTTTGAAAACAGCCCCCTGAGCTGCTGACAGCCGAATGCTCCGCAGACCGGATTCTGGCGTGGAGATCATCAGGAGAGAATGCGTCGCTGTTTCGGGCTCTACCTCTCTACAGCTATTTTAATGACGCACCGAGCCCCCTCACTGATGTGAGGTCTCCTTGCCAGTTCGACTGTGTGCCTCTACTGTCAACTGTCAGGACTCATTCCAGGTGGTATCCTCTCTCTTCAACCAGATCCAATGGCTTGCTCTTTCTACGGTCTTTTGTAGATCTTTCCTCATGGCATTTCCTTTCTTTGGGCCAAGTCCAGCCACTCTCATCCACCTGCTGACGCTGTCTGCAATGAAGCCTCTACACCCGACCTCGACTGGGAAATGCGATACCTTCCATCCCGCCTCCGCGCACTCTTCGACAAGAGCTTCGTGGCGGCTCTCCTTCCTCTCGTGTGCTGCCTTGATATTGTCTTCATAAGGCACCGTCAGCTCTACCAGATGTACCTCTTTCTCTTCTTCGCTCCATAACACCAGGTCAGGCTTCTTTGTTGTTGGAATGGGAAAAAATTTCTTGCTGCCTTCTAGATCTGCAGACACTTCCCATTGGCCATCACTTTCGTCAGCAGGGGCTTTGCTTGTCTTCTCTCTTTCAGGCACCTTACTTCCTTGCAGCACGAACGTGATCTTTCTCAGTCCGTGGTCCTGCGATTTAGGAGCGTACTTTCCCTCATTCACCTGCTCCTTTGCTGTCTTTGTGAGAATCTTGAGCACCTCATTGTGCCTCCACGTGTATCTGTTCAGCGCTAAGTGGCAGTTTGAGAGGATATGTTTCATGGTTCCTAGCTTTCCGCACCTGCACTTGTCATCTTCCTGGGCCTTCCATCTGACCAGGTTCACCGGTGAAGGCAGAACGTCGTAGGTAGCCCGAAGAAGGAAGCTCAGCCTTGAAGTATTCCACACCCATACCTCACTCCACCCAATCTTTCTTTCCACTACATGCTCCTCCCAACTCTTCACTTGTCCTTGCTGAGCACACTGAACTAGATGAACTTCCCGCCTCTCCGCCTCCATCTTTCTCACCTGCCCTGCTGCAGCTGACCTTCTCTCCTTCTGTGACATTTTCCCAAAGGGCTTGAAGTCACCACTACCCAGTCCCAGCCTGTCTGCCTGTGCAGGGCCAACAATGTCGCCATGCTTCAACACAGAGATGACCTCATCAGCCGCGTCCTCCGCCCTCCATTTTCTTGCCGTTCTGACATCCGGTGGGTTGTCGCTGATCTTATGGTCCTTCGACTCCCTCAGCATCATCACTGTCCTGATCTTTCCTGCCTTGTAGATCTCCACGATTGAAGTGAGTGGCACCTGGAGCGCGCCTTTCTGCCTGTACAGGGCTGATGTGTTAATTGTTCGTGGTAGGCCTAGCCACTTTCTGATGAAGTTGTTACACGCTCTCTCTATCATTTCAACTCTTGTAAATTATCTGTTTGACAAAACCTAAGGAGTGCTGTGTGATTCATATCAAATTAACACTCATGGCCACTGATTTCGCAAGTTACAAATAACGACAAATTTCCCTTACTAACCGTGCCTCTATGAGACTGTGACTTTTTTTTTTCTTTTTATCCTCTATTACAGCATTACGTGGCGTACATAGCTTGTGATTTTGTTTTCTTCAGTTAATTCTGTTGAAGAAACTCGAAATGATGGTGGTGATGATAATATTATGTGCTTTCGCCACTTTCTTTTTTTTGTTTAAGGTTTTTTTTTTTTTTTGTTACGTCAAAATCAGAAATCGGGATACATCTTCGATAGTAATACTTTGATTTCAACTTCTTATTTAGTGCGCTCGTATAATAAAAAATACCGGTATGTAGGCCTACTAAGATATTACATGAAGTAAAACTCAAACGAATGAACGCCATTCCTTTGTTTGGTTCTCGATGTGTATTCACCAAACGAATTATTCAGTGCACACAATGTTACAACTTGACTGTTGCAGTACTTGATTAATTTTTTTCACCCGACTACACATTCCCCTTGCACCTTCTCCGCCCTCTCTGTCTCTGAATACTACTGACATTGAAGGGGTGCGCTAAGATAGGGTGGTGGTTGGGGGGAGGGGGGATTTGATACAGTGCGGAATGGGATGACGCTAGCAGACTGAATGGTTAATTTGTTCACAAAATAATGTTGTAGGAAGATCTTGCTGTTATTCAAGTTATTGGCTAGCAAAAATTAATACCAAATCATTATTTGTTTCGATTTTCTAAATCACAGTTTTATTGTAATTATAAATCTAACTTCCGCCATCCTTTAACGGCCTCTCGTGAATGAGAGGTAGAGCTGGTTCAACCGTCATTGTAACTTGCACACTCCAATTTCGTTCACTGGCTGTTGTCACAAAAGGGAAGAACAATGTCTACAACTAAAGAAAGAGTATCTTCATTGATGACAGTCACAAGGACAGTCTTTTATTATGGCTTTATTCCTACTGTATTAATTCTAGGTAAGCAAAAAGAAAAAAACCAATCGCCCTTAGCCTCATAAGCCAAGCGCATGCGTTCAAGTTTTCTTTTTTCAAATCATCACATGCCCTTCTTGATGACACTGGATAGCGGTGTTGTGCCATGGTTCATATCCATAATGGAGTCTTGATATTGAACCTCAGTACTAGAATCTAGTATTCACTTCTACAGAAACCTAGATCTAATTACTAAATTAGTCAAGGTGGTTGATACTGTCACATCAGATTCAGAATAAGATTTTAAGAACAGCTGCATAAGATCTAGATCTAGATCTATCTAGATCTAGTGTCTAGTAATTTTTGTACTATTTTAAAATTTTACTTTTATTTCACTTTATTTCATTTAGACCTCTATGTTGTACACCTAAAATTTTGATTCCTAGAGACTTTCAAAGATGTCGCATGGCCAAATTTTAAAAAAAGGCCGCCCTTATCCGTCAACATTATCGACGGATACTGCCCAGGTTTATCCGTCAACATTATCGACGGATACTGCCCAGGTTTATACGGCAACACTATCGGCACTATTGACAAATGACAAACAACAACAAACAAACATGCAAACTGGATTTATTCCTAATGTTATTGGATTAAAAAAAATTACCAAATACATTGATTACTGATAAAAAGACTTCTATAAGAAAAAAAAAAAAAACACACCCTACCCCGCTGAGAATCGAACCACTGTACCCCCCGATTGGCAGGTAGATACAAAAAAAACAACTGAATTTCTTCCGTCATTGTTCTTGGATAAAAAAAAAAATTGATGCCTAATGAAAAGACGTGACAAAAAAAAAAAAAAAAGCTGCCGTGCTGAGAATTGAACCACTGCCATTTGATTGACGGGCAGAGATGCTAACAGCTACGCTATTGAGAACCCTGACTATTTGCGAGAAAAGTCTTACTAAATAAGTATGACCAAACCAAGAAACCCATATCACCTGAACCTTCGTGTCATCTATTAAATCAATAAAATTCCAAGTCTGTCCAATTTCAATATAGTTGTCAACACTTGCCCAATATATGAACATTGATCGCGTCGGGATGTAGGCTCGTACGAAACAAGGGGGGAAGACGGAGAAAGGGTTCAAATCAGGGGAGATGACTCGCAAATACAGAATTTATGTTGACGGATAAAAAAAATCCTAGGGAAAATTTATCCGTCGATATCGACGGATAAACACTTCGTTAAAAAAATGTTCTAAATTGTGAGGTCATGCACTTGTGACTATAATAAGAGCCCTAGCGAAGAAATGGAGTTTTTGTTTTATGATGCAACCCATCTAATCATGCTTGGAAAACATCAAGCTCTGTGAAAAGCATGCCAGTGATTATTTATCAGTATAATAATTACAGTGGAACTTGGTTATAACGAGAGGTTATATGTTCCACCAAAAATGTCTCGTTATACTAAAGGTCTCGCGATTCCAGGAAAGCGTCTAAAAGGCAAGGCAAGGGGTTGAAATACCCCTCTACGTGCAGGACATGCTAACAAGGGAGGTAACCATGAAAAATAATGGTTACCTCTCTTGTTGGCATGTCCTGTCGATCAACGTAGACCTACATATACTGTAAACTGATGGCAGATCTCGGCCAGCTCAAAGTGATGACTCATCACTCACTGAGGCAAACTGTGGGGCTGGCCATGAAGGCTACAACTGTGTAGCTTCGTCAGACACGTGCACTCTCTGGTCACTACTTGTAATGTGCGATAATTATTACTCGCAGCACGGTCTTTGATCCGCGTAAATCACTACTGATAAATTTTTTGGTTGCGTGGATGGTGGCATAGTGTGCGGTCAGTAAGAAAACAAAGTTTCTTTGGTATAAGCAAGATCTTAAGAGATGATTGGGCAGGTGTCAATTTATTGTGTGTGTGGGTGGTGGAAGTAGACAACGCTTGCTAAGCCTACGCAAGACATGATTGGGCGGGCATAAATTTATTGATTGCGTGGGTGGTGGTGTACAGTGCTGTCCCGGCATATGATCAGCAAGTAGACAACGCTTGCTAGGCCTACGCAAGACATAATTGCACGGGTGGGCAGGCGGGCAAATGTAAATTTATTGATTGCATGGATGGTAGTGTAATGCGCTGTCATGACACGTGGTCAGTAAGGAAACAAAGCATTGTCGGTCTGAGTGAGAGGTGACTAGATGGATGGGCGTGCAGTAACAGACAAAGAAGAATTTTATGTCAGACTCGCTACACTCTGTACTGCGCCCGCTCCCACAATTTGCCGTATGCACTCAGAATTAATTCTTTCGCTATAGCAAGTGTTGTGATTAATTTATCGATTGCCGTTATTCAAGTATTTATAGCTTATATATAGTAGAAAAAACGGGGATTTAAAATGTTCTCGCTACAGGCAAAGTTCTCGTTATTAGCAGTGTCGTTAAACATGATGGTCCACTGTGTAATGGTTCATACGCACTGTTCACATTATTGAGGTTGGTGACCAGTGTGATTTTTGGGTGGCACTGGCAGGCTACTAGTACAAAGTATTCTTGAATAAAATGAAAATCTTTATGGGACTATGGGGATCTACTTTGGAAATTTGAAGGTGGATGAGAGATCCAAAAAAGTGATTTTGATTTGTAATTAGGGCTTGAAATATTTTAAAACTAAGGTAATATTTGTCTTGAAAATGCCTCGTACAATTAATAATATTATAATTGTTTAATTAAATTTTTCTATCCAGGATTTATGAAAGGTGCTGATGAAGGAACTCCACCACTCTCGATTCTGAGGTAGGTAGCAATCATCACACAATTAGGAGGCCATGAGAAACGATGATTATAAACTTTAATTACTTCGACAGTTGTGTCTCTGCATGGGCATCATCAGAAACTAGACTTTTAATTTGAATTTATGAGTGAGAACTTGCTTGCATTCACAGATGTCAACAGATTTAAATATTTCAGAACTTTTGAAAAAGAAGAAGAGGGTGTGCTGTGACAAAATAGTCTCATTTCAGGAATTCAGGGCTCAAGATTCTATTCATTCACTGGACAAATAAATTTCATGGGGGATGTTTTGTTCTGGATTGCAGTATCGCTGACCTTTTAGTAGATGCTTTTATGGAGTGTTGGAAAAGTAGCAAGAGTATTTAATTAGGCTGACTTTTTGGCAGAGTTGTAAATCATCTCTCAGTTTAACACCACAGGCGTAATATTGCGCCACTAAAGAATATATATTATGGCTTTACCACTGTGGGTGTAAAATTGTGCTGTCACAAGTAGGCTGATCACCATGCTCCTTAAATAAATTGCAGTAAGTCAAAGGGACATCACTCCCGCTTACTCTGAACTAGTCTCAGATGCCATCAGAATTTTTCACCACTGTTGCTTGCCTTTTTTTGGTGTACTTTGAATGGTTTTTCAATTTGATGGCGATTTTTTTCGAAACTAGATTCTGAATCTGAGTTGTCTATTGGTTCAGATTATAGCTAGTTAAGCCATCAACGTATTTTAGACTTAGAGGCTGAAGAAGTTGGTAGATGTGATTCTACTGGCACCGTTGACAGGGATTTGAAAGTTGATGGATACTAGTACATGGGCTAGGAGGTGTAGCAGGTGGGCGTGCGAGTGGGATGTGGCAAAGCGAAAACAGCAGATTCTACATTTTTGTCCAGATACAGTTCAGCGGAAAGGAAGAGATCAATGACTAGTATTAGTGGAAAGTGACAACAGACAAGCCTAGATGTACATGTAACAAAAATACATAATATATCAGTGAGGAAAAGCAAAATCACTAACAAAGTTCTAGATCTGATCGATTTTATTTTCACACTCAAGTGAATTTGCTTGTGTAAATTCTCACTTTAGTTTACTAATTATATATGCTGCATATAATGCTTGTGACCAATAGCCAGTGAAAGAGCATTCATTACTCTACAAGTCAAGCCAATTAATAAGTAGAACAAAATACATGCACTCAAGAGTATTTATTGTGTAGCATTTTTTTTTTCTGGATGCACCTTATTTCTTACCTTACCTAATTACTATATAAATTGGCTGGGGGAGGGGCCATATGACCCAACTGCAGTACTCCAGTAGTGACAGTGTTGTATGATGTCTTGTCCACTTGTAGATGTATTATTGTATATATGTTGAAAATTGGAATGCTATATTTTCATAACTTACATCACAGAGTGATTCTTTAGAATTGACACCCGTATTTTTCTTTTCTTTGCTGTGGTATTTAAAGGAAAATAAATCCTGCTGACTGCGATGCTTTCACTTTCAATATTAAACTCAAAATACAGCTCTCTATAAAAATAGAAATATATTTTGAAATTGGATCATAGTGACAGGCTTGTAATACTAATAGGTAGACCAAACGGATTTTTACTTTTTATCATATCTCACCAGTTATTGTCTAATCTGATGGAGCTTGCTTTTCCAAGAATTTTGATACCAAATTTATTATTCTGGCTTAAAGGCTTTCAAAGTTATGGCATTTTCAAAAGTGAAAAAAACACCTTGAATTTGCTGCCTTTTGCAAATTGCACAATAGTCCAACTGTGACTGCCCATGAAATGAGGATTTATCGAGTCATGGCACTAAAAATTCTTAATTTCCAAGTCAAGGGGATGCATGTACATTGCGCTCAATTTTTTTCGAGGGGTACAAATATAGTACAAGCATCTCATTTTACTTTTTTTAGTCACCAACTTCATCTGACGTCATTTTTTTGTGAAATCTTACAAAAGAGACAAAAATAATGGTTTTTTAAAAATTTTTATTGAAAAGGAGGTCAACCATGTCACCATTGACATAGCATTGAGTGTCGGACAAAGGTGACAAAATCAAGCATTGGGTGGGTCTATAAAAACAGTCGGTGCTTCGCCCCATATCTGATCTTGGCATACTCTTATATTACAAAGGCTGAGGTTTATTTGCATATAATTTTGATCCTGATCTATTAAAGTTACCGCCAGTTTGTCGGCCAAGAAACTTTTCAACAAATGATTTTTAAAGGAATTTCAACTCAAAACACGAAAAATACATTGAATTAAACCTCATTTATCTTGCTTTCTATGTGTTTTTTTTTTCAAACATGTGCGCTACATTGGCGCAATGCTCTGCGATCCTTTATTATGAGGGGGTCAATTCGGTACGCTCGGCTCATAGCGAAAACGGCAAGACTATGTCCTGCTCAAGTGATAAAGACACACAGCTAAACACATTAAACAATGCAAAAAGAAGTATATTTTGTTGGAGGAAAGATTGAACTTTAGTTTGATGCACGTTCCATGCCGTTTAATATAAACACAAATAGTAATAGCCTTGTATTGTAATGATGGCCTGAAATTATGCCAGAACGGGATTTCACCCCTTTAGCAGGGCAGTTTGAACTACCTACTTGTAATCTTGTAATTATTTTATCAAGGACGTGTGAGAACTTTGATCGGTCATTGTCTGGTGTAGAACTTTCCAAATTGATTTTGAACCAGCTTTTTGTTTTGATTACCTAATAATATAGTATTAAGCATTGTTTTCCTGCTGTTTGCTTTTGTATTTTCAGTTTGCTGTGGCAGTGATGATATTTGATGATGCTTAGACCATGTGATTATTATGAAGCTGAGAAGAGCATGTATCACAGTTACACCTTACTGATGGCCACAGAGAACACAAACTGTTGCTATGTGTCACAGAGGCATGGAAGCTTCATTGATTTTATCTACCTTTGAGCTGAAATGTTCATACTTTATTAAACTCTGAACTTGATGCTCGTGTCTCAGTTTTCTTTGCTCAAACATTGCATGGTCACATTTTGGTTTTGTTTGTTCACGGTTACCAAATACAGTCAGTGTGACTGTATGGTCATCTTTTTACATACATGATTGTACATGTATATTCTTTTTTCTTTCAGTTTACTTTTTTTTTGTGTGTGTTTGTCAGTGATATTCCCTTCTAGTAAATCAAGATAGGCTTTGTTTAATTCCTTTTTGACCTATCCATTAGTATGTCTTTGTCTTAACCCTGACATTAAATAATACAATGATGTAAGCCACATAATTGGTACAGGAAGGTGATGAAAATAACATATTTTTGTTTACCATTTTACTACATTAGTTACATGAAACATGTCATTAAATTTAAGAAATCAGAAACATCATTAAGTTGACTGGAAATACAAATCAGCCATAACTGGAGCTGGCGTTTATATCATATGTCAATAAAATGTGCGTCTGGTCCTTTAGTACAGCAAACATTATTATTTTAGTCTACTCTGAACTTTACTGCTGGATAGGAAATTGAAGCATTCCATTAATCAGGATCAATAGAGAGATCATGAATTATAAAGATTCAAATTGTCATGCATGAAAATATCCCTTAACTACAACTTGAGGAAATAATTTTACTGGAATAGGTTTATCCTGCAGACATATTATTACATATTATGAAAAAAACACCAGAAAAACATTGGGGTCACAGCAAGGTAAAAAATTGGCAAAAAGAAAAAAAGGATGTATGTAGCAAACCCTCGTGTAAGAAATAATTAAATTATTTAAATACATGTACTGTATTGTATTGTTTGGGTATTATTTCTTATGCGAGGCTTTGCTATATACATGTGCAACTTTTTGTTTTTGCCATTTTTTAAATTTATCCTGCAGACAGTAGTGTATGACTGTGAAATGCCTGAAATGGGCATATTCTCCAAAAATTAATACACAATCAGTTATTTTATTTCCATCAGATGCTGTCATTTATTTCAGTGTAAGCATTGCTGTCACTGTCACTGTTGGTTTGTGCCATCTGGCAGTTTTATTAAACTGACTTGCAGATGGCTTTGGCTCAAATTTAAACACGACATTGTTTTTCCAAATCTTGGAAACCGGCTTTGTGAAACATTTCCCCCCACCCCGTTTTTTTAAGAAAAACTTTATTTCTGGTTTCAGAATTTAAACAAAACAAAAGGAAAAAAAAACAAACAGACACATTATAGTCATAGAGCATATACTGTAATACATTCTGAAATAAAAGAATGAAAATGAAAGAAATTCTAACAATTTGATTCTACAGTGTGTCTAGTGCCAGGCAGATGTGGAGGATAAACAGTAGTAAGCGTGTTGATACTATTCAACGAGCTTCAAAGGGGCATAATCAGTTCTATTTGTGACATACATGTAGTTGACATAATAGGATGGTCTCACCGTTCACATCCGGATTGTATGGGCTGACAAGCAACGGATCAAATCGTTATAAACTTGGTTTTCTGGCGTTCAGATGCAAAATATGTACAGTCAATGTTGCTGTTTAGGTCGTATAAACACTGGGTGAAGAACATTCTGCAATTTTTGCTTCAATGCGCTTAAACTTAACCTAAAGTTAAAAGTTAACGAGTATGCCAAAGAACTTGGGCTGGCTAAATTCTTTGGTACACACGTACACTACCACACCCAGCAGCCTGCATATTACCAAAGATACATGTACTAGAATTGATAAGATAAGACAACTAGTGTTTTGTAGCGTGCACAGATTTCGCACCGCCACCTAGCGGCAAACGCGCGGAAGTCATGAAAAGTGCCGTATTTTCCAAATCCAAAGAGCGAAAATATTGAAGTTGGTTCACTGTTCAGCTATCGCCATGACCGTGATTGACGTCACTTATTGTGGAATTATAACCTCTCAATCGCTGTGGGGAAAACTCTCGCCAATTTTTCCCATTTTTAAAGTCGCAGTAGCACTGTCACAATTTTGCATCGTAAATATTATTTACCATTATATCAAGCATTCTTTTCATACTATTAAGTAATAGTACTATGCGCCATGGGCCCCGCCTCAGACCAGTGCGCAAACTGTGTGCACGTTTTTTTTTAGTGGTGCGAAGAAGACAGTGTCACATCTCTCACCTTATCGTTTCTATCATCTGATAGTTAAAACACACACTCACATACACACATTAAATCATCTCTCTTTGCACGTACAATGTACACTGAACGAAAACGGTATCCTGAACTGAATATTCATGACGTATGAAATATTACATGTACACGTGTTACATGGCGTATTCAGATTTTTCTTCGGATTTTTCAAGATTGTTTTGTAAAGTTTTAAGCTTATCAACAATTTTTTTAAAATGACGTTTAGAAATGTTTCGTTTCGATAATTTTCCCAGAATTTTTTTGCTTGAGAGCTGTAACAACTGCTCTGATTCGTGGGAATATCCCCTTCATCCAATAGAATTGCACCTCACAACTGAGTTTTCCATGCACCCAGTATCAACAACAACACGAGGTTTCACTACTGAGACGATCGCGTATGCGAAGTTCGTCCCACCTCGACAGCTCAAAACAAAAATATTGAATGGCGCTGGTACCTTCTGTACAAGCAGGCTCGCAGTTTGGGAAATATGCCTTTTCTCACGATTCAAAGTAAGGATGACGCTGTGTGATTAATGTGCATGTTTCTCAAGAGCTGGTGAAAATTTTGATAGCTGCACGGAAGATATCTACTACTAATCTAGACTCTAGATCTAGATTCTAGATCTAGGTCTATATAGTATATGTATCCTTGCCACCATAGAACTGCCTGAACTCTACTTGTTATGCATAAAAAAACAACAACACAAACAAACAAAGAACCTAGATCTAGACCTAGATTCTAGATATCTAAATTGATTCATTGGTATGTGGTGTAGATCTAGACTAGATATATAGATCTAGATCTAGTCAGTGTCCACTGTCAAATGAAATTGTCGGGAATTGGATTACAGTTCGATTTATCTCTGAGCAGAGAAATAACCACTATCATGCTGTTTGCCCCATACCAATGGGACCATACATGTAATGATCCCCTTGCAGATGTCCCCCCCCCCCCCCCCCCCAACATACACACACAGGAAGGTCTTCCCCCCGTCCGCACCACTTACCAAAAAGTTAACAAACATAATATGATGAAGACCTCCCCTAACCTGCGCTTTCGTTCTTTCTTTCTTCTTTCTTTGTACCATACAAATACTAAACCCAACCTTTTGATAAGCCCGCTCAAAAGTCCCCTCTCTAGTGTGTTTTCTTGACTGACGCGGACGGGCGGAGGACCTCCCCACACACAAGATAAAATTGCATAGGAACCTGTATGAGTCATGAGATTTTTTAAATTATTTTTTTCTTTAGAAGTGACCATACTGTAGCACTAGCAGTAAAACAAAAAAGTAGCATTTGAATGGCTTCCTTGTTGAACTGTTCTGGTCAGCGAACTCTGTGCCCTGTCTTTATCTTGACTGCATGTATATTATATATTGTGTGATGTCATCAATTGATGAAGACATCCTGTGTATGATGTTCAAATGCAGCACTCTAGCCGTAGGCCTACTTCGTCGTCCCACCTTGCTATCAGTGGCGTGGAATTACAATTACACAGTGTAACAATGCCATACTTATTACCAAACTTCAGTTTACGTGGACTCCACTGTGTATGTGCAAGATGGGTGCTCCTGGAGAACAATTTATTCACTGAATTTGAAAACTCACAATATTTCGATTTCAGTTCAGAACCATAGTCCGCATAGAGTAGTTTCATTACACAGAATTGTCTGTCAATGTCAGTGTCACCAATAGCGTTATGGATGTCAGATGTTATAAACCCCCAGGAAGTGTGCAATTGCTAAAGCCCGCTGACCAGATCAGTGACCTTACTCACAGGGAATCTTTTCTGATTTGCACTGACCCTTTCTGGTGGACACACTACCGCTGTGCATGCGGTTTCTATTTGATCAGTGTGAAAACATTTCTCCTAGCCTATGCCTTATCATGCTCGATAGTGGATTAATCAGTGAAACCTTTGTAGTCTCTAACCAATGATCTGACTTGATACCAAACTGACAGCTGTAATTTTCTTGAGAACGAAGCATGTAGTAACTAGCTTAAACACCCCCCCCCCCAACAACAAATGGTTGGTTTCATCCAGATTAACACATGCTAATGAACCAACGTGGGCATTTGGCTCAAAGATAATTTCATAATTTCAGAGCTTCGTTCTGATTGGTTGCATGGCATGGGGGTTAAGCATCATGCATGGAGTGATCATCGCGGCTGGGAGGAACAAGATATTCCTGACCAATGTGATTTAATGAGGTCTTTGAAATAAATCATAATGTTTCCATAGTCTGCAGATGCAAGATTTGAATATGGCTTTAATTCCAGGCTTACACTTATCCATGCCCTTGAGAGCCATTTATACAAGTTATTCGTTTTATACTAATCTAATAGTAATAGAAATTGCAATTAGACATTAGTCATACATCTTGTTTTTTTGGCTGCCTTCACATGCAAACAATCCAAATTTTAATTAAGTGTTTAAAATGGTTCACCTGTTAACCAGTAAGTGCACAGTATATTTTTTCTCATAAAATGTCCAAAAATAAACAAAATAGCTAAAGCACCTCTGAATTTCAGGTATCTGTTTTGCTGTTGTGGCCACACTGTGAAAGTTTTTAACACTGTGAATGGAGAATGTCTTCACAATCTCAGAGCTCACTCAAAAGCTGTCACAGGTGTCGCTGTGAATCTCAGTAATATTTTACAGGTAATTTATATGATGTAACATTTGTAGTGTGCACAATTAGTGAATCATGTTGCATTACAGAAGAGGTTATTTGCATCCACTTGTTAAGATGGTTACCCAAGTGGAAATTGATTTTGAACACATTTAAATGTATAAATATGACTTAGTTGCCCATGAGAAGAAGTATAGTGCAATCCTAATATCTCAACATAAATGGGACCATCTGAATTGTGTCGAGTAAAGACAAAGTCAAAATAACAGATTAGTGGTGGATATGGGCAAGATGCTATAGCTATCCATCAAATGCCCAGCGTTTCACTTTTTCTTATTAACCATGACCTGACTTTTTTATCAGAGAAAGTGATGGTCCCGATACACACACAGTGTGGCAGTTAACCATGAGATCTAGGTCAAGGCCTAGTATCAACGGTGCACGAATGTTTTGTGAAAAAAAAAAATTGGTACACACAATCCATAGTGCTCTGTACTTTTACTGCTGCATGCTTATGCATCGCACTCCATACTCACATTATTGAAGCCAAAGGTCATCCCTTTTGTCCACCCACCCCCTCTCCCGTCCCTCCTCATCTTCACTGCAAAAAGAAGTAAAGAGGTCTTACATGCGGGAAGTTGTGTGGGCATTTTTGGAAGCACAGTAGTAGATCTAGTGCACTTGCTGTGCTCTGGTCAGGGAGAAATGTGTGGATATAAGAGGAAAGAATGGAATAAAACGTCGAATTACAGGGAAATATTTAGTAGCATTTAAGAAGGGACAGGCTGGGACTTGAAAATTGTGTTGAGTTGCCCAGAATGTTGATAAAAGCCATGTCGAGATAAGTGGATTGGACTGTAAAAGACTAGTAACATTTATAATACATACATGTACTAATGATTAAATGTCTTAATTCACCTTTCTTGTGACTCATTGGCAACAATGGAAGCTTTTGGCATACTATTCAAGTGGTAGATCTAAAATACAGAGAATTTTTATTCATCAGCAGATTGTTCTTGCTAATGCTTGGTGAGTTTCTCAATTTCTTGATTTGGTTCTTCACTGTCACTTCTTTTTGCTGAAAGACATTTGATATCAGATTTAGATGCGCCTTTTACAGTTTTATTGAATAATACTCTTCAGACTGACAGTTATTTCTTTCTTTAATGTGCTGTTTGATTTTATTTGATAGTGGCTCATATTTTTTATCTTTAGATCATTTCATGTGGAAAAGATGGAATGCTGATTTACTGGGATTACTTGGATGGAGTAAAATTAAAGGTAAATAAAGGTTTCATGATAAGAACAAAATTCTCCTGAGAGAAGTTCACACAACAAAAAATTACTTCTACTGTTTTTAGAATATTGTACGTGGTGGATATTTTAAAGGCGTGTTCTTTTTTTTACTTTTTTCTTTCAAAATAAATCTCCACTGGAGGCACACTGTCAGTTTATTGACAGAGAAGAGCAATTTAATTACTTGGTAAAAATATCTCATGATTATCCTTTCAGGACAACCACAGTTAGCCAGTGTTGTTAAGTTGATAAATTCAAATGAACACTTTATATGAATATGAAATGGATTAATTTGTAATATCTTTCACTTAAAATGTCATCTTTTACAGCAACACAACCTGCACATGCCATTACATGGCATTCTTCATTTAAATGCTGAAAAGAAGTCCATCATAATGCTTGCCCAGACAGCAGAACACAAGAAAAGTAAGTTCTTTATAATTATATGGTGTGATAGTACTTGGTAACACGTTTTTTTTTTCTGTGAAACTTCTTAAATCTTATATCTTTCATTTTCTATCTTCTGCACAGTGCATTTACATGGTAAAATTGTTTTGCTGTTATGTCCATGTTTATTCTGTATAGACATCATTTTTCTGCAAAAACTTAAGATGCATTTTTATCAAATTAAACAGAATTGATTTCTTTTTTACTGCAAGTTAACCTCATCTTCAGTTTGACCCGTGGTAATTTCCTTGATTAATTTCTTAGAATTTGAGCTCATGTACTGTGTTGGGGAAAGCACTATTTGTTTTACGAGGAAGATCTTTTGTTTTTTGGTATGTCTTGATAAAATATCTATTGGATATTCATAGATTTGCATCACTGTATTTTTCAGTCGAAATTTTAAGCTATATTATTTTAGTTGTTGAAACTGGCGTTGAATTACTTTTTAACAGCATTTACCCTAATGCAGTGGAAAAAAAAGAAATCTGACAGTGCAGAGTTTTCAAAACCGAAGGTGCTGATAGAACACTGTGATGGAGACCAACGTTTGCTTTCATTTGGATGTTTGGTGAGTAGCATGAACAGTGGATAGAATATTCACTATGCCTTTAACTGTCAGTGACTTAATTAAGATGTTATTATCCTTGATGTGAATCAGATATTTAGTTTTCTTGCAATTATGTCATTCACTGTGTTCTTGCCTTCATTCTTACCTTAACTGTGATCGCCGGAATGTTATTAATGTGAAAAAGTTGGCATCTGCTGGCCGCTGAATATGCTAGGGCAATTTTTATAAATCACCAAAAGGTCAAGCTGCGACTCCTAAGCAAGTTATTGTCTTGCTTCACCGTGTTTTTGTATCGTCTTGAATAAATTGTATTACTTTTGCATGCTAAGCTTTGATAGGTAGGATACAGAGAACTCACTCATTCACTAAACCCATTGACATTATCATATCAACAAAACATGGAGATTTAATGCTGTCCTGAGATTTGCAGGTGTACCAAATAGTGCGCATGAGATTGCTTCCCTCGACATTTGTTGTTCCATTCTCTTTACCTAAAAAGTAACATCTGTAAGTGAAAAGAGATGTTTGATAGTAAATTCACATTATCTCTTAAAAGTTAAGTAATTTACTTTACTGAAAATAATACTTACAGTGAGGATGTTTAATCTGTTCACCTTCGTGAACATCTTTGTCGTGTGCTGCTGTCTATTTTGACACAGGTGGTCGGTGGGCGCTTCTCCTTCAGTCCTATCTTATTGTTCTGCCAAATTTCTGTCTATCGTCTTGTTTCTTCCTAGCACAATATGGCTATTATCATGTTGACCTGCTACTCCAAATTCAAACTCAGAACGGCTTATTTTGACACTCAGGCCAGTGTGAGCCGCTGTTATTATAAATCCATTGTATCCTTAAGTTTTTATAATGGTCGCAATATTATATTGGAGAGAACAAGTATATGATGAAACATGTTATTTTAATTTCCAGAAAGAGTACATTGCTTCAGGTTTGAAGCACGAGCTGGCAATTTATTCAATGAAGAGAGAGTCCATCAGATTGTAAGTTCTTTTATGTTGTGAAATATCCATTTTTGGGGAGAACCAGGTTTATTTAAATCATGTTGAGGCAAACATTCATACCTGCCGGGGTCAGATATTTCTTCTTTTTCTGTCTTAGTTCTCACCCAGGATTAATGTGAGAAGCACTGTACTTTGAAAATTCTCTAGATAAAGCAGCCATCTCATAAATTTTTTATTTTTATTTTTTGCAAGCATTGATGGCATATCAGTCTTTTTCTCATTCATGTTCATGTAAAAATTGTTCATCATAACTATTAGCTAGCCTTCTTGTTTGTTTCCAGTTGTCATTATGTTTGCCTGCCTTGTGATAATAGTGCAAAGTACGTAAAGAGCATTTTGGAGATTTATTGGAAGCTCATCAGTGATGATTTCTGAAAGTGTAGAAAAATGTAAAATTGTATATTATTTTTTTTATATATCTGTGGTTGTGAGAATGTATTGCAAACCTTTAATCAAATATCACAATTATACTGTTTTTCTGAATTACTCTTTTCGTCTGTCTGCACAGTGTGAGCGACAATGATAAATTCAACAGACATAAAGCCATAACCTGCGTGGCTTGTCATCCAACAGAATACTGTATTGCAACTGGTTTGGAAAATGGGAAAATTATTCTGTGGTGAGCAGAAGAAAGAAAAATTTATTTGAATCATCCATTTTTGAATTGTGCAGGGCCAATTTCATCTTATTTTTGAATGACTAGGACATAATTACTTTTTTTTTTTTCTTTATTTTTATTTCAGTTTTGGTAATGAATTGATATAAGGACTGTATGCCACCACTGACTGAACCAGTCTGATATTGCTGATTTGTTTTAATTAAAATGCTTGTCATTGAAAGTGGTGTAAAAAGTGTTTTTAGTATGAATTTATGATTTTCAAGTTTCCTTGTGATAAAACAAAGTTAGTTGTAAGTGCAGTCACTGCAGACTGGTTTGGATCTTTATCATGATTGGTTTCCTGTCTACAAAAAATACTCTGGAAAAAATCTCAAATACCTTCATGCAAGAGGTATATATTATGGTAGGTGGGGCCATTGTATGTAGCCTATTATTCAAAATTCATGTCATTCTGATTCTTGGATAAGAGGAGTTCCAAAACAATAGTGAACTTTGTTCTAGATCTGAATAAATTATCATTGCAGGCATAGTTTCTTCAAAGACAGTCAACCAACTACTTCAATCATGCATTGGCATGCTCTTCCAGTTTTGTGCCTGGACTTCACACCAGATGGTAAATATTCTTATTT
This sequence comes from Onchidella celtica, assembly GCA_963931925.1. Taxonomy (NCBI): domain Eukaryota; kingdom Metazoa; phylum Mollusca; class Gastropoda; order Systellommatophora; family Onchidiidae; genus Onchidella; species Onchidella celtica. Next base: position 25,334,268 of record OZ007567.1, read on the forward strand.
TTAGCAGCAAGCATGTTTCTGTTTGGTAATAAAATCTCGGGTAATTCCAATTTGTAAAGGTGCCTATAATACAAGCTAATTTTGCTTTGACTTGTTTTGGTGTTGTTTTTTTTTGTGTTAATTTTTCAGTTTGTAAAATATTTTCATCCTGTTGTCCATTTAGCATTAGGCTATAAGCTAATATAAGATGAATCAATCAGGGAAAAATAAACGAACGTCAGACCATATTTCCTTCAATCCAGCCAAGTCAGATGTTCCACAACCTGGATGAAGTTTGTCTTTCTCCAAATATGCTGACCATCTATATTGTCAGTGTACATTAGTTTTAGCTTTCAGCAACCAATATTTTCATTGCTTGCAAACTTCAGATGATCTGCTTTCATTTTGGCCACTTTGATGATTTTTGATGGAGAAAACGTTTTTGAGCAGTATTTTGTGTTTGTCATCAGTGTGTTCGACTGTTTTTCAAACATTGGAAGGGCCCTCAGAGATAAGTTTGAGAACTGTATAAAAGTGTGCAAAGTAAGCCATTGTAAAAAACACTGTTATATATTCAGTGTGCAACTGGAATCGGTTCAGAATTTTGGCAAACGGAGGTGATAATTTTTTATTGATAAGATTAACTCTCTGCAGTTCACGCACTTTTTACCTTTTCTGAAATCCAGTGAGGGTTGTCTCAAAGATTGCATGCTAGTGTCAATTTATTTACATAGAATATAGACATGTTATGTATGGTTGGTAAGTGCATTGGATGAAGTTTAACATGATGCAATTTGTTTATGAATTGAAAAGAGGTTGTGTGATAGGTGACCTATTTTCTGTGTTACTATAAATAGAATTTGAAGCAAAAAATCACCCATTCCAACAGTCTCAAAGAAGGAAAAAATAAGTATGAAGTCCACACCCCAAAACTTTATTACTATATCAGATTACATTCATTTGCTCATGTCAGGAGCAAAAAGCCATTCAATTTGGTCCAGTAGTTAACATATAGCACTTGATTATAAAAGACATGTAACACTTTGAAAATCTGAGCAAAATTCACAAAATTCCCTTTTGTATTCAAAATAAGCAAAATAAATGTTTACACCTAACAAATAGCACTTATATTTTGTGGCACAGTGTCTAGAATAACTGAAACATTAGAGAAAATTAGAAAATCTCACTGAATCTTCATATTATATAACATTACGCAAGCGGTGCGATGAAAAGAAATTGAAGAAAACCCGCTTTGTTTCAGAATTTGAAATTTTTGGAACACAGTGAATTTGAATCTTCTAAATATTGTTTATAAAGACTTTTGTAAAACCTTTCTGATGAACCTGGCATGTGATAAATAATACAATGGAGCTTATTATTCAGTAGGCATTACATAAGTAAGTTGTAGATCTCTTCAAGATCCAGATCCTCACATCAATGAAACAGGGAAGATTGACTGGGCCTTCTTCCTCAGTACACTCATCAGAAAGTACACATAGTGTATTATATTATATGCACATTTATCTGTTTTATGATCCCACTGCAGCAATACAGCTTGAGTTGAAGAGCCTAGCTGTGAATGAGACAAACATAATCAAGATATTTATGAGTGACCTCTGAGAGTATTATACACTTTGTCATTGTATGCAAAGAGATAACAATTAACTCAATGAAAAGACAATTCCTGGTAGTTCAGAGAGAGCTTGTAGTCACAATACATCACTGTGGACCAGCTAAAACAGTAAAAAAGGTATTTCCTTGTTTTCAGCTTCATATGTACATGATATAATTATGAGTCATTAGTTCCCTCACAACATTTCAAAACATTCTTATCCTATCCATAAATAAGTGAAAAAGCTGGTAGTTCCCCTCAACCACTTTTGACACTAAATAATATTATGTACCTGATGTGTAGAACCTTTGAATGGTGTAAAACCAGGTCTGCAGGCTGGCAGAATCCAAGAAAATGTAGCTCCTTGTGTGTATTCCTGTAGGCCAACTTCTCACAATCTGGTGCTCTGAAAGAAATAAAGCACAATATGTTTGAAATACATAAAACATCCTACAAATAATATCAAAAGTAATTGCAAACATCCAGAATTAAATTCCCTTATTAGTACCAATCAGAGTCTGTCAACAGATATTTTATGGGTAATTTCTCTGTCACTGTTGGATGTAAACAAACAAATGCATTTTCTTTCACATAAATCATCAAATTCAAACAAATAAGGAATACAAAACATGTTATGGGCTGAAACTGAGCCCATGACCACATAGGTTTATTTTGTTTTCAATTTAGTTTCAGTATTGGTGTAGAAGAATGTAAACAAACCTCTTAGAGATGGCATGATCAGTAGATCTGGGGCTGTATTTCATCAGATTTTCGTGATTTCTTCTCCACTGGTGACCAGGAATTAGTACCATCACTTAGATGTTGCTGCAGATTGCTTTCATGATTGTCTGATGACATTATGTAGGAAAATTTGAAGATTTTCGACCTGCACTGTCGATTCCAACCGCACGCAACAAAACCAAGATAGCGGACGGCCGCACGAAATAGTATGACGCAAAAGCAAGTTGTTATTTTCTAAATCAAACTTGATCTATGACTTTTTTTTACAATTATCGACAGATTAACATCTTTTTAGTGTAAATATGTGGTTTTGTAGGCTCGGAACATAAAAATATAGCCATGTTTGATCGGATCCTACAACCACTAGGCCATCGTTACAATTGTAAGGATTTCTCTATGCGTGAGCTGCAGGGAGTTAAAGAAGTGAGATTTTTTTACAGGGTTATTCATTTTTGTTTTCTGGTGCGTATTTCTCTTGAGGGAGAGATTCATCCATAACATATTGAAATGTAATAGTCAGTTTCTGTAAACACAAATCAAATGAAATCAATTCCCGTTGGTGATGTTGCAATCCAAAAGTTCTCCAGGTTTTAAAAAAAATTTGGCTTGTAATGTATGCACAGGGCACCTGAAAAGTTAACCCTGGATATTAGGTTTGGGGAGTGACTGAAAAACTAATCAATATCCTAAAATTTTATTGGTTTGCTTCTATTATGTTGAAGGTGGTAAGTTTTGTATTTGTCACAATTGCATCATTTTCAATGTTTCTTGATTTAGGGTCAAATCTTCTGAGTGGTGGCCATGAATGTGTTCTGGTGAGATGGCAGATGGGAAATCAGAACCAGCGAGACTTCAAACCACGCTTAGGTGCTCCTGTTACTGAAGTTTTGATCTCTCCAGATGGGAATATGTATGCCACCAAACATGCTGATAATGGTATGCTGTTTTATTTTTTTTTTTTTAAATTGAAAATTAAATGAGGAATTCAGTAGACTAGATGAGTGTTTACAGATCCAGGAGTGGAAGTCAAAAACTACTAAATAATGATGTTACTGAACTTTTAGGTCCTTCAGAAAGTCAGTCAAATACTATTGTCCATTCTAAAATGTTGAAAGCACTTAAGTTGAAAAAATATGGATGAAAATCACACTGTGAACAACATACCAAGTAATGGTTTTTGTGAACAGTTTTCTAAAAAGTACAAACTCCTATTTCTGTGGAAACTCATGGACAGCAATCCATTGAATAGTTGAATCTTATTTTGTTTTATTATTTTCAGGTGGGATGCTAGCATTTGCTGATACTGATAGTAAATGGCATGAAGTAGAAAGTGTTTGGCGGTTTATAGCTAAGTTAATTGATGAAGGTTCAGAGTAAGAACTGGCCACACCAGGCTCCACCACCATATGTTCGCCAAGTTTAAAATAGGAACATCTGCCATATGTTAGTGCAGCCAGTCTCCTCAAAACACATATTGCAGAACTAAACACTCTTCTCAGCACTGCGAGAAACATATTGGCCCAAACCCACCGACTTGAATATCAAACTTTATGGTGCTCTGCCAGAACTGCAGAAAACCGTAGATTTTCTTAAAAGAACAAATCTGCAGATTTAGATTGGTGAATGAAAGAAGAAGAAGAAGAAGAAGAATTGATGAAGGATGTTATGGAAATGTAACTTTTGAACTCCTTTATTCCCAGTGGCATGGTCATTCTGTCTTTGTATTGTCCTTTTTTTAATTGCAGTTATTCAGTTGCTGGATATTAATCTGAAAATACTTCAAGTTTATCGTGGATTGACCCAAAGTCGGTTTGGCTCCTTTGATGAGAAAAGTCCCATTCCAAGTGGCTTGAAATATGACCCACGGTCAAGAGCAATTGTCACCAGTGGTTTACCTGGCCACTTACAGTTCTATTCAATCAGTCTTGGCAAACAACTGTATAATGTAAGTATTTGAGAAAATCTGTCGTAGATTATTGTATAACATGCGGCCTGAAATAATGTAATTTGTAGATAAGAAATTATATTCCATTGAGATTGAGAAAAATATCTTAAACCTTACACTTCCTCCCCCCCCCCCCCCCCCCCTTTTTTTTTTATTGTTCTATGACAAAATATTTTCCTTTAGGATAATTCGGATCACAGTTGATTCCAGCCAATTTGAAGCTCTGATTCTTAGGCTAATAGTTTTATGGTGAATATTTTTCTCTCTGTTTTTTTTTTTTAAGGATCTGATACCAAACATGTATTTCTTTGTAACATTAATATCGCTGGTGTTGGCCACAAATGGGCCATCTCTGAAGAAGTAAATTTTACAGGAGATTCTCAAAACTGTTTTATTAAACTAATAATGGCCATTTCTACTCCAGATTTAGCATATTTTAAGAAAAGCATCCAGAAAAACATGGTGTGCAAAAAAATTTATGCATTTGTCAAAAATAACGTTATTGTTAAGCTTTTTTGGACTAGGTGTTTGTGTTATGAGGAGTTTGTTTTTGGACTGATTCAGACAGAGGATGACTTGGCCCTTTGTATTGTTAAACAAAAAGACCAATATAGTTAGCCATTTAAAAAATTTTATTTGAAGCAATATTTCTTTTATTTCTGTTGGCTGAATTTTCATGATATTTATGGAGATGATGTAGTTAGTCTTTATGCTTTAGGCCTTCTCTGTTAAACTTATTAACTAAATGCAGAGAAAAACATGACTGTTTTAGATTTAAAATAGATACTTAAAATTACTTTATCTCTATCAATTCACTTTTGCCGTGGTTCTTCTTAAGAGGCATTTTAAAGTTAAAATGAATTAAATTTGGATGAGTTGAACTGTTAAGTCACCATCTTTTTCTCTTTTTTTTTTTTCCTTTTCTTTTTTTTTTGTAGCCGACATTCAACCAAAAATTGAATGTGTGCCAAGTTACATCCGCGATTTCACTTTCACCCTGATATTTCCCAATTGATGAAATTATATTTTTGTATTTATTTCACAGTTAGACATTGTTGGACAGAATTACATCTCACCAGAAAACATTGACCGTCCTAAAGTTGTAACTGAGGTTACCTGCACTGCAATAAGTGATGATGGAGTCTGGCTGGCAACTTTTGAAAAGTGGGATGATGGTTTCTTTACCCCAGAATTGAGACTGAAGTTCTGGGCTTACAGTTCAGAGACACAGACGTAAGAATATTTGGGTGCTTCATGAAAATCTTTGAGCACTTAGTTTGCTTGTTTTTATGAGCTTCAGAAGTCATAAATTGAATTGTATTAAAATTTTTATAAATACCTTCATTATTAGACTATTAAAAAAAATATAGTGCATTAGAAACTTAGAAAAAAAAAAGCCTAAAAGTTTTTGCCAGCTGTGCATGTTCCACAAAAAACCTACCATTGAAGTGGTCATAATTCATATATTATGTTATCTCATGGTGCAGACTTAAAATTTGCTTTCCAGGTGTTTAATTGATCAAGAAATATAAGAGAATGTGTTATGCAGTATACAGGTCTACCTGTAGCAGATCCCTCAAGTCTCCCCGTTTTGTAGGGAGTCTCCCCATTTTTATGATAAAACCGTGTCCTCTCTGTGTTCCTTCGAAAACTCCCTGGATTTCTGGGAAGTGGGCAAAAAAAATAATTAAGTTTTGTGGATCACACAAAAATTACCATTTTAATGCTTTCCATGGCGCTACTGGTCGGATTGAATATGTATCAGAGACAGTAGCTTGGACAGCCCCCACTTGGGTGGGGGTGGGAACACACGTGGAGGGGACCGTGTGGCCGCCATGCTCATTCAGTACTTTTCCCCGGGAACAGTGATAGAGACTGGTCAGCACTGGCATGTCTACAGAAGTGTCGGACTGTCACTACTCACTTTGATGTCCTTTGGAGAGGTTGCTTGAAGTTTGGTGTCACCAAGTGCAAGTGGGGGAGTACTTACCTGGGCCAGACGCTATTGGAGATGGCGCATTTTTGAAAAAAAAAAAAGTTGGGGCGGGGCAATTTTCAGAGTTGTATTTTCACTCTCATTTTCAACATTACGGGAGGTGGGGGGGTAGGTTGATATGATACATCTTTTTTTTTAACCATGGATATGGTAGTTTTCTTTGTGCGTGTATCTGTTGAGTTTTTGTGAAATCTCCCTGGTTTTTTAATTAAACCTCCCCATATCCTGCTTGTACTAGTTGGGAGGTCTGTGTGTGTAGCATAGGTTTTGATATAAGACAAGACATGAAGAAACAACTGTTGGCATTCCCTGTGTCCTGTAGTGTTATGGTTAGGGTTATTTATTGTGAATTCATTGCTGTATCTCCTGTGGTTCAGATATTCCCTCAATACAACTGTGGAGCATCCTCATGAGAAAAATATTACTAGCATGCTGTTCCGACCCAAGTCCTCTCCGAACCAAGTTGATAGTGTGCCAGTCCTCGTCACAGTTGGAACTGATCTTTGCTTCAAGTCATGGACACTGGTGGATGATTCAGACATTTACAGTAAGTGCGAAAGAGAAATGTTTATTAAATACATTTTCTTCAACTTCAGTTATACCTGTGAATGATTTTAATAAAAATTTAATAATCTTGAAATTTATTTCCTATACTTATGAGAATGACCAAATTATTAAAAACAAACAAATGAAACTTTTTAGGGCTGCAGAGCCATCTCTTTTCACCCCGAATATACAGGATTGTTTTAGTTTTTTCCTTTTATCTATTTAATAAATTTATCAGTGTATGTGTGAGTTTGTGTAGGTTTAAAATAATATATAAATGTATGAAGCACTTGGAGCCTGCTTGTCTGTGGGTTTAAATGCTATATAAAAAGCTAAGTAATATCACTGTTTTTATTATTTGAAAATGATGACCTAGGATTAGTTCCATATTTATATTGTAAACCTCATTAAGTGCTCATGACTCGTTGAGCTCACACATTGACTGCAAATTCCTCAGCATAATCAATGCTCTTCCAGTGATGATTTACTGTGAGCAAATTTCTTGCAGTTTTCATACCTAAAAATAATGTAATCACTTCTTCAGGAAGTAACACTCGATGGAACTGTGACTCTGTTGGCTTCTACAGAGGTCTGAATGCTTCCTGTGCTGATTTCTCAAGGGATGCTTCCACCTTAGCTGTTGCTTTTGAACACCTTCTTACTGTATGGGATCCTGATGCAAATGTTGTACGCACAACTTTGTCCAGCTTCTTACCTCAGAAGGAAAACATTGTGTGAGCCATCCTGACTTCTTGTCATTCATTGTCAAACTCACCAGAATTTCAACAATTTTCTCATTTTTACAGAACATTTCAGAATTTTGGTCACTCCTGGATGTGGCAGAAAAGTTTCTACATATAACTTCATAATTATTGAAGATTTCGATATATCACTTTGTGAGAATATAGATTTCTACCATGGGCAGAGATATGGTAGTCATCACACAATACCACCAAAAAAATTAATGAAGTGCTTGTATGTGAGATGTTATATTCTTTTTGCACTAACCTAAAACAAGGGGAGGTCAGACAAATCTTCAGGCAGGTGGTGAAAATATTCCTATCAGTACCATTGTTTAGGGAAAAATGACACATATTATTACTGCAACTGGACAGTATTTGTGCTTTGAAAACTTTTGCATGTCTGACTGAAAATAAGAAAACCCAGAGTGAAGTGTGGTTGATGGACATCATGAAGCTTTATTTATGAATAGTGAACTGGCATGGAGCAGGGATCTTATGCAACACTTTTAGGACATGTAAAAACATTCTCTTCATAGTTTAAAGGATGAACACTGCTTTGTGATGCACTTTAGATTGTTTCTTTTTACATTGTGACATTATTTAAGTAATAATCGTACAAAACTATTTCCACTGAAGCTATTCATCATCATACATGCATTTCTGGGGAGTTAGGAAAAACTGCTATGGAGACTACAAGTTATATTTTGTAGATGGAAGCACTGTGGGTAGAAATTATCTGTGTATATTGTACATTGGTGAATATCAACCCATTGGATTCGCAGAACTTGCGTGAACATTTTTGCTGTTGATGATTTCAGAGCTGTCAAATTTGGAAGCCACAAATGCTGTCATCAGTTAGTTGCTATGACTACCAACACATTGATATCATGGGATCTTCTGACTCTGACAGGTAAGCAATTCCTGTATTATACGAAGATAATTTTAATTTTCTGTTAGATCAGATACAGTGCACTCTCCCGATTACGACATCTCCGAATAACGACATTCTCCCGATAACGACATTGACCCCCGGTCCCGATTTTTTTACTATATGTTATTAGTAATAAAACTCTCTAAATAGCGACATACTTTTTAGACCACTCTCCGGATAACGACATTGAGTTAGCAATAATCGGCTGTGACTTTGCTAGATACAAAAATAAAAATAGCTAAAATATTGTTTCCGGTCAGTTTCATTTCATTCTCTGAGCCAATAAAAACACTTCTTTTCCGACCAATGAAATGTCCTACCAGAGGCACCTCATAGCCAATGAGATCGCTTTGTTATCGGCCAATGAGATCGCTTTGTTATCGGCCAATAAAAACACACGTGTCTATTGTCGTCGGAACAAAAAGGGTGACGCGCATTAAATGAGTCAGTCATCACATCGCTGACCGCTGAATCGATTGTATTCACCCGAGAACAATAACGCACCCCAAGATGTCGACAGCTGCTGTTAAAAAAAGAAAGATACTGACAATAGATGCCAAGCTGCTAATTCTGGCTGATGTGGACACAAAGACATTAACAAAACAACACACACAACACACACTTCGTGTATTTTACATGTTTGGAAAGTCCGATCACTGATCACCCACTATGGTTGGTACGTTACATTCTAAGGGTCTAACCACACCCCTTTTTCCGCCATCTTGAAAATCTCCGAATAACGACATGTTCCCGATAACGACATGCACCTCTGGTCCCGAGCCATGTCGTTATCGGGAGAGTGCACTGTATGTTTGAGACAGGCAATTAAAAAATTCGTGAATTATTCATCATAATTATTAAAATGAGGTTGTGAGTGTGCTGCCAGAGGGCAAATCACACTTATCTGATACTGACACAAACTTTGAAGTGCCTTCACTTCAGTTCAACTTAACATGATATTTGGGTTTTCTTGGTAATAGATAATTCTATGGTTAATTACTGAACAGTATGTGTCATAGAGATTCCTTTGACTTCAGAAGCCATGTGTCATTGTACCTCGGACATGACACAGTCCTTATTAGAACACCCCAGGTAAATTGTTTGTGATTGAAATGCACGAACAGGAAAATGGGGATGTCTAACATGTGCCTTATGTTTTATGAGGAGAGAGTGTGGAACATTATAATGGTAGCAGGAAATTCTGAGCACAGAAGACTGCTTCTAGTGTATCAACAATTTTATGATATACCACATTTCAGCATAGTGCTGCCTGAACAACGCCCTAGATTATAAGGGAGATAATTTTCAGATTAACAGGTTGTTTGTCTGGGACAAGGAACAAGTTTAGTTATTAGTAATATTACCCAGTATTATTCACATTGTCAGTATCAGTTTCTAAACCTGAGCTCTTCACGGCAAGAGACAATGTCTTTACATGTTGAACTGATATCTAAAAGTCTGTGGCATGATTATAAGCCTGATGAACTGTCTTGGACAAACACAATTTTTGATAAGGTGTGTTATGGTATCTTTTAATGTTTGCAGTCCAATGGAGCAGTGAAGTCCATGCATCAGTGTTGATTCGAGATCCAGCGACAGATTTGATGGCATTTGTTTCAACAGACAGGACAGGTGACTCTTTCATATTTTGTTCATATCCAATAAAGTTATGACTCTTTCTTTTGACCATTGTTTTCAGAATATACTCATTCAAAATAGGCTTTAATCAAATGTAATGCAAGAAATAATCACTGTTTGTGTCCATAATCACAGCAAATAAAAAGAATGCCAATTCACCCATTTATATTCTTCACATGTCAAATGATACAAATGCTTTGCACATTGAATATATGCTTTTTCTTCTTCTTTTTTAATTATCTCTAAAAATGTTCTTTCTTTCAGTGTGTTTCTTCAGACCTAACAGTGCAGATATATTGTATCAGCAAGAGAATACCAGCTCAAGTGACATAGTCGATGCAGTCTTTGTGCCAGAAGGGAGACATGATGGAATAGTGGATGTGGGTTGGCCTGGACGCTCCCAGATCTATATTTACAATGTGGAGCAACAACTTATCACTCTGGATCTGCCTGGTCAACAAGCTGATGATGGTGACAAGGTTTGATGGGTTCATTAAACTATTAATTTCACATAAACAGCTCATGAATTTTCACCTGAGCCAAACTGATGAATTATTTCATCACCTACCTGCGCCACTTAGATAATTTAATCATTTTGTGAAAATTACATTAGAGTCCCTTAAATTCACAATGTTTGCATATATGGTAATTCTCCCAGGTATTCTGAAATGTTTTGAGTTTAGAAAAGTACTTCTGTTACTGGTCCGTATAATTGCGGTGACATGGCCTCTGTGTCTATATTTGCAGGTAAAAATTGCTCAGCACTTGCCACAAAGTGATCTCAGTGCTATAATGGCTGAAAAGCTGGTGAGAGAGCACAGTCTAGAGGAAACCAAAGTCACAGTGGGCATGACCAATTCTTCTGATGATCCATTAGCTTCATTGGTAAGACTGGCTACTTGTCAGATGTGTGATAACATAATTCTAAGATACAGGAAAGAGACAGCACCATATGTAACTAAAACAATGTAGCTTGACATGGAGATTTGAATATTGATCTACTTTCCATTCTTTATGTGGCTAAGGGCTTTTTATTGACTTTGAGGCCCCTTTCTCAATCTCAGTGCACAGCAGCTTGTGGGGTTGTTCATCATTCCTAATTACGATGTCGAGGAATGTAAGAACATCACCACAGTAAAAACTAAAATGTTCAGTTTTATTGGGCAGTGTAATGCTGTTTAGTATTTAGTTTTATCAAGGCTCTTTGCTATATTTTAAGCTGATAAAAATATCATTGATAGTATATTTGTAAATAAGCAGGCCCATTTCTCATATGCATATTCCAGCTTCTCCAGTCCAATGAACCAGTTGCTCTACATTGTGACAGGTACCTGAACAGTCTGCTTGTCAAAAAGTGAGTCAAATTTATTGAATTTAAATTGTTTGTGTATAGTTTTTATCACATGAATATAATTTTTTCCAAAAGAACAAAATTGATTTCTCAGCTGTTTGATCGTATCTTATGGCAGAAGGTATCACCGGTCATGTAGATGCGAAGCATCTTTACGAGTAATCCTCGTAAATGATAGTTTTAAAAAAAACAAAACAACTCAAGATCCATATTTGTTCTTTTAACTCCTAGAAATAACATGATAAATTCCTGAAAGGGATGTCCGTCTGAAATTTTCGTACAATGCAATCCTAATATCTCGACCTCAGTGGGGCCATCTGACTTATGCCGAGTAAAGAGAAAGTCGAAATAGCAGAATAGTGGTGGAAGAGAACAAAAAAAGGGGGGGGGGGGGGTGGGGATCAAATATCACCTTAATGGGAAGTGTCCAATAAGTAACACAATTATGTCCCTTTTTCTTTTAATTATCGGCATATTGTCAATCATTCCTCCAATATCACTGTTGTGCAGAGCAAAGATTTGCCAATATCGGCGAAATGCTGTAGCTATCATTCAAATATGCAGTGCTTTACTTTTTTCTTTAACCTCGACCTGACTGTTTCTTCAGAAGAAGTGATGATACCGATACACACGCAGTACGGCAGCTAACCAAGAGATCTAGGTCAAGGCCAAGTATCAACGGCTCACGAATGTTTTGTGGGGGGAAAAAATTACTCAGTCTATAGTACTCTGTAAGTTTACTACCGTACGCTTATGCATGACGCTCCACACTTGCATTACTTAAGCCAAGGGTCATCCTCGTGTCCATACACCCTCTCCTACCCCTCCCCACCAGCACTGCAAAAAGAAATAAAGAGGTCCTATATGCGGGGAGTTGCGTGGGCATTTTTGGTAGCACAGTAGTAGTTAGTAGATCTGGTGCACTCGTTTTGCCGCGGTGTCGATATAAGAGGAAAGAATGGAATAACAGGTCGAGTTATGGGGAAATATTTAGTAGCATTAAAGAAGGAACAGGTTGGAACCTAAAAATTGTGTGGAGTTACACAGGATGTCGACAAAAGCCATGTCGAGATAAGTGGATTGGACTAATTGGTATTATCTGGTTATGCAATCTGCAAATAAAAAAAACTTAAGGAGCACATGACTATGAATGTTTACTACCAAGTGAAGGTGGTGTGTAATGATTTAAAAAAAAAAAAGACATTTCAACTTCAAGCCATGTTTTACCCTCTGTTTATATTTCAATGAAGCACTGGTTTTGAGGCAGCTGCACTTTAGTTTGCGGACAGTGGTATTTCACTTGTTGAAATTTAATACATTAAAGATCACTGGAAGACTCTTAAAAAGGAATAGAAGTTTAAAAGGAATACATCATTAATAAAAGCGTGTGATAGTTATCATAATGTGCCAGTTTTACAAATGTTCTATTGCCTTTGCCTTTCCTGTCTAGGCATCCTTCCCGTGTTCAGCACAAGAAGTCCACCAATGCCACAGGTGAAAATGAGAGTTCAGAAGAGTCATCTGACTCAGAGACAGAAATGGATGGAATTCAGGATGTGAACAAAGAAAAAGTCAGCACTGCAGGCAAAACTACAACTGTCAAAGATCGAGAAAAAGACATGGATAAACTTTTGTCAAAGCCTTTAGACTGGTTGAGCTGGTGTAGTTCCTTGCATTTGAAATGAGAGCATGTTTGTTCATGCAAGCGTGTTGACATGTGCATTTTGAATGGAGCAAAGAGCAGAAGCTTGTATGTGTTGATGCGGTGTATATTGTGATTCAGTCACACAGGCAATGGATTACAAATTTTGATACATCCATTGATAAAAGTGTCAAGGTAAATGAGAAGCTGTTTTTGAGTGAATATGGCATGAGATATTTTTAGTTGTGTATGCACTGGATGTGATGTAACATCATGTTGCTATCCGTTTCTTGTTATTAATTAAATGTATATTGATAATAAATGAAAGACTTAAAACTTTTTATTTGAGCAGTTCATGTTTACTTCACTGCATTTGATGTATCTGGTGAATGGAGTTAGTCTTTTCGAAGTACAAAGCCTTAAAATATATCTACTGGCACAAACTGCATAATCTGGAGTTTTGAAATATTGTGTTTGTGACACGTTTCAGTTTCAGGTAATGATCATGAAATTGATGTTCGCAGCTGAAACAAAGCAGGCCTATGTCACACTGAATTAGAATAAAATTCAAAGTATAAATCAAAGTACATTATGGATTGCATCTAAAAATCAACCCGATGCTCACATGTAGTGTCGTGGCGGCCTTGCCTAGAAAATTGTGTTTGAGGAGCTTTGTGATGTAAGGCTATGGTATATCCTGGTCTATTTATTTGTTATGGTCATGAAATAATCAAATTGCAGGTTGTCATTAACCCTCCAAGGGTCAGGCATATTCTTATGTAATGTTAAAGGATATTTAAGGTTTTAATATAAGGTTTGAAAATAGCTTATATTGTACACAATATTCAATCAAATGCTATAAAACTATACATTTTCTGGCAGGAAAATGGAAGGACTAAAGGAAGAAACATTTTTTTTTATAACATCGTAAAGTGTAATGACCTTGACCCTGCCTGAAACGACCTTTATCATTTTGACCTACCAGTAGACCTCACTTTTAGTAACAATGAAGGACACTTGTGCTGCTCTAATTGTTTCACTGCTGCTAAAAACAATTAGTCAGTTCAATTTCCTGCCAGAAAATGTATAGTTTTGTACACTCTGGATGAAAATTATACCATGTCTGGTTCTAGTGCTTTCATCATAAACAGCTGCCCAGCCAAACTTATCTACCTCACCTTCATCAGGTCTACCATTATTTTGGGAAAAGTGTCCAATAAATAACGCAATTATGTCCCTTTTCCTTTCAATTATGGGCATACTGTCACCTGTTCCTCCAATATCATTGTTGTGTGGCAAAGATTTGTCGACAATGGAGAACTCGAGCTGACTGTTTCTTCAGAAGAAGCGATGATACCGATATAATACACACAGTACAGCAGTTAACAGAGATCTAGGTCAAGGCCTAGTATCAACGGCGCACGAATGTTTTGTGGGGGAAAAAATTACTCAGTCTGTAGTACTCTGTACTTTTACTGCCGTACGCCTATGCAAGGCACTCCACACTCCCGTTACTGAAGCCAAGGGTCATCCTCGGTGTCCACACACCCCCTCTCTTACCCCTCCCCACCAGCACCGCAAAAAAGATTAAAGAGGTCTTATTGTCTTTATATGTGTTTATCGGCTTTTTATAAATCAGCAGATATGATCGGCCGTAGCACCACAGAACGGGACCTACGGCCGTTTTAATCGGCCGGCAACACTTGGAGGGTTAAAAAATTTCCTGAATAAAAATATGGAGCATGCCAATTCCAATAGAAATTTTAAAAAAAAATAAAGTTTACTTTTAATATTATTCTGTATAAATTTAACTGTTTTTTTAGAATATACCATCAGTGTTATGTCTGAACTGCTTATCTCATGAAAACAAAATTTTACCTACAGGGGTAGTAAAAAAAAAATGTGACAGCAGACAGTTGTAATGCTACATGTAAGGTGACTACTTTTCTTATTGTATCATGTATGCCTTAGCAGCTGGTGTGTAGGTGGTGTAACAGTTATACAGCTTGAGATAGTTTTTGCAGGTTCTTGTCAGAGGTCAGTGGTTTTGTTACATTGAAGACAAGCGTATCCTGTGCATCATGTTTGAAAAGTAAACTACATGTAAAATGTACTGGGCTACTTTTCCATTATACATGTAGTTGAGGCCATTTCGCAAGAACACTACCGAAACATACAGTACATTGTATGGGGATGACACAAATTAATTTAATTAACATTGTTGGCCTATTTTGCTTAAAACTAAGCAGGACATGTAATACAATTGATAGGATGCTGATTTAGCACATGATGTAATCAGTAGGCCACTTGTCAGGGGCATTTGTGCATAGACTTGTGCAGTTGTGCATGACAATAAAAGGACAGGCATGTCGGGCACGGAATGCGAATTAAAAATTTTCATAGCACCTCAATATTTTATGTAGAGTGGAAATTTTCCAAGATAAGACAGTTTGGCCATGACCCCCATAATTATGGTATTAGTAATGTGATAGGTTAATCTTTGTTTACATTTAATAAACTCATCCAATCAAATCTAAATGAGTAAAATTGAACAGGAATGGATGAAAGACAATTTTATTTGGAGCTGTGAATATTCTCACAAACTCTGGAAGCATTCTCATCGCCTTATAACTCGACTTATTGTGATGTAAGGGGATAATATAAAAATGCTGCAAACTCTGGGTAATTTGTTCATTCTGCATAATTCACACGTAAAATTCGCAACAAACACTTCCGACTCCATGCTTTTAGAACAAGGACACGCTATTATGATCTATTTTTAGTACCGTGACGCAGTTTCCCTCATCGTTCATTCGCTGAAGGAAGCAAATTGTAGATTAACGAAAACATGGATCACGTGTAAACTTTAGCAAAAAAGGGTAAACAAACTCCAGAGTTGGCGCGGAATCCGAGTCGATACTGATTCTGTCATTGTATTTCTTTGTCTGTGGAAGGTAATTTACTTTGTGTCCTAGATCTAGATCATTATAAGTACGGTAATAAAGATATTTTTCCCGGGCACGGCCCGGTAACTCAGCTAGTTGTTAAAAATTTTATTAATTTATACACACAAGATCAAAGAGTTACATGAGCCAATGGCATATCTCTTCAATAAAGTATATAATGTAAACACATAATCAATTCCTTGAAATAATTCGCTTGACCCAGTTATGAATTAAATGGTTTTAATTACTTGCATCAGAAAAGGAAAGAAAAAATGGCACTGATGAAAAAAATTCTGTATAATAATTACTGAAAAAATATTTCCGAAAGCTTCTTTTACTCCTGATAAGGAATCACCAACAGGCAAAACACTGCTCAAATTTTTAGAGTAGCATTAAAAGTTCCTTCATTGTGCTTACATTTTCCCAATTATTAATCTGTAGAAATCAGTCAATAAATTGAGAAATGAGCTCCACAACAAAAATAGACTGATATCTTTGGTGTCCACTCACGTTCAACAAATGAATCTAATAAGACTATTGTAAAAATGTGTATACATGTATATCGATATCATTCTGTCATGCTATCCTTACTTCAAAACAGATCTTCAGTTTGCAATGATGTTCATGCTTCACACAAAAGCCTAAACCATGTCATTTTGATCACATTCCATCACAGTTTTCACCACATCATTACTTGACAGTCTTCCATCATACGTGTAATTGTAATCAGTGGGCAAAAAAGGGACAAAATTGATCATGATGTGAAAACAAATAATCAAACTCCCTAAGTCAAGACTAGGAAAACAAATAATCTAACTCCCTAAGTCAATACTAGGAAAAACTCCCCAAGTCAACACTAGCTCTAGGATCAAAACATACATTCTAAATGCTAATGCTGTAAAATTAAAAGCTAATTCAACAATTTCACTTATCCTACAACAAACTGTTCCCCTAAGGTAACTAACACTTATCTCTTGAACTTCCATCGCTTGAAACCTTCTGATATAAATTAACAACACCTCACTCCCATAGACAAGAAAAAAAACAACTTGCCTAAAATTCAATTAATCACCCACAGCAAATGTCATCTTGACAACATCTTAAATCTATCTTACATTCTGCCCTGCTGTTGCAAAAACTTGTTTGATATTGAACCAAACATCTGCCCAGTTTATACGCATATCTTCTGGCCTTACCACGGGAAAAGGACCCAGCTGTGCTGCGTCAAGTGGCTTTCCTTCACTATCCTTAGGCAGATATTTCTTGTGGTTGTCTATCACACGCTGTACATTATTCTCCACACTGTAGGGAACCATCTGTTTGTCCATAAAAGGCACTATAAAATTGTATTTGTGGATTTTTGCATTGATTTCTTCGACATCTTTCCTGAATATATCAATATGAAATATCCGCCTTGTTTCGTCTTGGTCTGAATAAGGAGGGGGTCCTAACTTTTCCCTTGTAATAGCAAGTCTTTCGCGTGCCAGTGCAATACCATCCCTGAAAGTAGTGAAAGAAAATCATGATATATTCAGCATAGTTTAACATACAAGAAATGCAGCCACCTAAACCCAATTCAAGCACATACAAAACCTTCCTGTGCAAATGACCACACAGATTATGACAGCATAGAATACAGCTGAGTAAGCATAATTTGAAGTCGTCGGGAATTGGATTACACTTCGATTTACCTCTGAGCAGAGAAATAATAACTCAATTATGCTGCTTGCAGACCCCAACACACACACACACCCAAAACCGCATAGGAACCTGTATGAGTCATGAGATCTTCTAATGATTTTTTTCTTTACAAGTGGCGGAATCGTAGCGGTAAAACAAAAAGCAGCATTGAATGGCTTCGGCCCTGCAGTTGAACTGGTCATCAAACTCAGTTCTCTGTCTTTATCTTGGCCGCATGTATTGTATGTGATGTCATCAATCGACAAAGACATTCTTCCGTGTATGATGTTCAAATACAAGACTGTAGGCCTACCTCATTGTCCCACCTTGCTATCAGTGGCGTGGAATCACTATCATGCAGTTAACAATGCCGTACCCATCATTTGAGGATGAGCACGCTTGATCAGCTCAATTTATCAGAATTGGGGAGGTTTGAACTTGAATTAGCAGAAAATGTTTGATACAGATACAGAAAGGTAAAAAAAACTCATTTCAAAATCACCTCAGTGTAGCAGAAATTTGAATGACCAAAGTTTGGTTTACATAGACTCCACTATTCAGTGCAATCCTAATATCTCGACATCAGTAGGACCATCTGACTTGCGTCAAGTAAAGAGAAAGTCAAAATAGCAGATTAAAAAAGCAGAGAGAAAAAAAAAAGGGGGGGGGGGAATCAAACATCACCATTATGAGAAAAGTGTCCAATAAATAACACAATTATGCCCCTTTTTCTTTTAATTACCAGTATGCCATCACCCGTTCCTACAATATCATTGTTGTGTGCAGCAGCTGCGTAGCAAAGATTTGCCGATATCGGCTAAATGCTGTAGCTATACATCAAATGCGCAGTGTTTTACTATTTCTTTTTAACCTCGATCTGTCTGTTTCTTCAGAAGTGATGATACCGATACACACACAGTACGACAGTTAACCAAGAGATCTAGGTCAAGGCCTAGTATCAACTGTGCACGAATGTCTTGTGAAAAAAAAAACACAAAATTTCTCAGTTGTGCTCTGTATTTTTACTGCCGTGCGCTTATGCGTGGCACCCCACACTCGTCTTACTGAAGCCAAGGCTCATCCTCTGTGTCTACATGCCCCTCTCTCCCACCCCTACTTGCCAGCACCGCAAAAAGAAATAAAGAGGTCTTATATGCGGTGAGTTGCGTGGACATTTTCAGCAGCACAGTAGTAAATCTAGTGCACTTGTGCTCTGGTCGAGGAGCAATGTGTCGATATATATGAGGAAAGAATGGAATAACACGTTGAGTTACAGGGAATTATTTAGTAGCATTAAAGAAGGAACAGCTTGGGACTTAAAAAATTGTGTCGAGTTACCCAGAATGTCGACAAAAGCCATGCTGAGAAAAGTGGATTGGACTGTATATATGCTATCACTACCATCAGAATAGAAGAAGTCAGTAGTACATGTACATATATTTACCTGTGTGACCCACAAACAATTATAATGGAAATAATGATTACAGGTGCAGCAGATCTGTGTGTATGACAATAAAGTACTGTCTACTTGGCTGAACTGCAGGTTGATCCTTTGCATCTGTCAATGTAGCCTACTAGGTACACATGTAATTTTGTAATACATGTACATGGCAGACACTTATTTATTGACCGCTCATGAGTGGATAACCTGTGGAGAGCACAGCACAACTGTTATCGAGCTGAAGCTTGCTCACAAAGCCTAGGCCTAATCTCAGATTTACTGAAAGCACAGAATACAGTCCAATCCACTAATCTCGACATAGCTGTTGTCGATATTCTGGGTAACTCGACACAATTTTTAAGTCCCAACCTGTTCCTTCTTTAATGCTACTAAATATTTCCCCCTAACTCGACATGTTATTCCATTCTTTCCTCTTATATTAACACATTTCTCCTCTACCAGAGCACAAGTGCACTAGATCTGTTACTGTGCTACCAAAAATGCCCATGCAACTCCCCGCATATAAGACCTCTTTATTTCTTTTTTTGCGGTGCTGGCGAGTAGGGGTAGGAGTGTGTGGACCCTTGGCTTTGATAACGTGAGTGTGGAGTGCCATGCGCACGGCAGCAAAAGTACATAGTACAGTGGACTTCACTTGAGTTGATATATTTTGGTGGAATCGGCACCGTTGCATCATATTTTATATTAAAATAAAACGGTTGTGTTGACTTCAACTCAAGCGTCGTGATGCCTATGTTGACTTCGATTTCCTGTCCCATCTCTTATTCCAATTGTTGAACCCCAAACGGATGAGTTGATCTTGATTATCCGACCAATGAAATTGAGTTGACACCTCAACTATCCATCACCGACACTCCCCCGTTGGCGACGCAATGTGTGCACTACAGCACGCTGATAGGCTAGGTCTCTCTCTGTTTTCACGCACAGTCACGCAGGTAGTGAGTCCACGTGGGTGCATACGATTACACACGGTGTCATGGACAATGCCCCTCCCTCTCAGCCCTTCTCCCACGCGTAATTCAAAAATACCACCACCCAACACCAAAAGGGAACGCTGATAGGCTAATCCCAAGGCCAGAGCAGATCTAGAGGCCTGTGGTCGAGCCATCGGCGTGAGGGTGTTTTGACTGGCAGCCCACGCCAGTGAACCACTGGTGAGAATCACAAAGACTAAGCTTTCAGTTTCAAGGGCTCTCCCCACACTATCAAAAGGCATAGCAAATTGTTGTTCAACACATTTGCATTATTACCTCATTTTCTCCTAAGCTGACTATCATCAGAGAGTATACATACAATACTCTCTGCTATCATCTAGAGTTGTCTGTGACTAAGAACCAATCAGAAACAAGCTCTGAAATGACCTTTGCCCCAAATGCCCACGTTGGCTCATTAGGCCTAATAGTGCGAATCTGGATAGCCTAAACCATTGTTTAGCACTCGGGGGCATCATGCTTCGTTCTGAAGAAAATTACAGCTGTCAGTGACAGTATCATAAGTCAGATCATTGGTTAGAGACTTACAGACAAATGTTTCGTTGGTTAATTCATTATTAATTGTAATAAGGCACAGCAGCGAGTTTTACCGACCACATAAAAACCACGTGCTCAGCGGTCGTATGTTACTGTTAGTCGGCAAGGGTCAATGCGACTCAGATGTATAAGATTTCCCCCCGTGAGTGAGGTCACTGGTCCGGTCAGCGGGCTTGACCAGTAGCGTCGGCTGGAGGTTTTAAAGCACAGAGGTTAGAGGGTATCCAAGATTCATGCATTGCACCCTGACATCTAGTTTATGATTTTATGAGTGGCAAGCCAGGATTAGAAACTGTAGTGCACTGACCGACCATTGCAGTCAGTTTGAATGCGTTTCACCGACCCTCCCCCTTAATGTAAAGTTAATATTGGTTACATCCCTTGACATTGGGTCGGCGACGGATGAGTTGAACAACGGATGTGTTGATCTTTTTTTTTATCCCTCGACGACATCAACTCAAGTATAGTTGACTGTACTACAGACTGGGTACTTTTTTTTTCATAAAACATTCCTGCACCGTTGATACTAGGCCTTGACGTAGATCTCTTGGTTAATTGCCATACCGTGTGTGTATCGGTATCATCACTTCTGAAGAAACAGCCAGGCCGAGGTTAAAAAGAAACAGTAAAACGCTTCGCATTTGATGTATAGCAAATCGACATTGGCAAATCTTTGCCATGCAACTGCTCCACCCAACAATGATATTGGAGGAACGGGTGACAGTATGCCGATAATTATAATTAAAAGAAAAAGGAACATAATTGCGTTATTTATTGGACACTTTCCATAATGGTGAGGTTTGATTTCCCCTCCCCCTTTTTTTCTTCTCTTCCACCACTAATCTGCTATTTCGACTTTCTTTTTATTCAATGCAAGTCAGACGGTCCCACTGATGTCGAGTTATTAGGATTGCACTGAATTCCAAAAGCATGTTGTGAAGGAATGCTAAATTCTATACACAGCACTTCACATTTTACCTGATTTCCTTCGCAAGCATGATCCACTCGGGCTTGAAACCATTATTTGCCATAATCTTATTGACGTTGTGGGTCGTGAGATCTATGAAAGGATTGTAGTCTGAATGGTCCAGTGGCTTACCACGACCTGACAAATTGTCAAAATCTCCTCTTTGCATTGATTCTCTGATTAAGTCATCAACAATCCGGTCTATAAGATTGCTGAAATATAAAATGCAGAAACTGTACATCATTATATTTGCGAAGGCTAAAACGCTTTACATGTACATGTATATGAGCACTCATAAAGTTAGAGTAAAACTCATCAAGTGTTCAACTGGTTGATGGATATTGGACTAAAATGTAAAGGTAATTTTTTTGTAATGATAAAAAAAAAAAAAAAAGAACAGTTCAAACCATTTTTAGGGTAAGAAATCCTAAAATAAAGACTTTTCTCACAGAAGTAGTTTTGTGAAACGCTAAAGTATTTGCACACAACAGCTTGCACAAAGGAATAATAAAAAAAGTGGGATGATAAGATGGACTGAGATGTGCACCACTTAGAATCTTTATTAGCATTTTTGTATTTGTCTAAATTAATTAATACATGTACTACTGACCATTCAAAGTAACTTTTTTAGAATACCATCTCTAACAAAGGATTACTGTCTCTTTTAAAAAGTCAGAAATCTGAACTTTAAACACAAGAAATTCATCAAGTACTTAAGTGCCAATCACCAACTGTGACTCTTACGCTTTGCAGAATACACATAATATCTAACTCAGAATAACCAAAGGAATACAAATGTGCCATCATTTAAGAGAATTTTACATTATATCATGGTCATGAGAAATAAGACTACCTCCACAAATTCAATGCATTTCATGAGAAGATGAGTGAGAAAGCAGCAATTTTGTTCATCACTGAGATGCAGCACACTGTAAGGCTTTGGAACTTGCATATGACACAAAAACAACAACAAACAAGCACACAACTGGGGGCCAGTGCAAATAAAAACACTTCAACTAACATGTGAATAACTGTTGAAACTGATAACATGAACAAAAAAAACATTGGATGAAGACACACCTTATTTTAATTTTCCTGGCTTCTGCCTTGTCTTTTACTACCACTGAACTTTCCGTTGATCCATGCTTCATAATTTGATGCTCAAAAATAGATTCTGCTGCCTGAGCCACCCGAAACTGCTTGAACTGTTTTTCACGTTTGCTTGGAGAACCAAATCCAACACCCTGGGAATATGTAAAGGTTGTGGAATGATACTATGCACATTTGAGGGCTAACAGCCATTTGACTGCCTGAAGCCCAAAAGAAACAAAGATGTTCAACCAAACAGCATTAATTATGCATGCTTCTTCCTCAGTGCTTGCGTGGAGAATGTAAGCAAACTTTTCTAAAACTTCACATTTAGTAATCACTAACAATTCCACATGATCTCCTCAGTATCTGTAACCTACCATAGAGATGATCCTGTGTCAAGTAACTAACTGTACAGTGGAACTCTGACATTTAAAGGGCGTGTGAACCTTGGAATGTCGTCAACGTCTTTTGGCCATTTTCAATAATGAAGATGTCCCTTCATTCACCCCAAAGCGTTCAAAACATTTACCAATGGGCGATTGTTCCTGTAGAACAGGATTGAAAGACGATTATCAGCTCATCAAATTTCGTCACGCGAAAGTGAGTTTTTCCTGTTCATGCTTACAGAGGCGGAAGTGACACCGTCTACAGTTACGAACGACTTTTGGGATAGGGGAAATAACCCAATTAACAGAATTGCACATAGAGAATCAAAATCGTGTCCATGTATGGATGCTTTTACTTAGAGCTAGGGGAACTAATCAGAAGCCTAGCTGTGGTCATGTGACTATTGGAGTTGAGACTATATTAACGACTGCGCCACAAGCGTTCAGTTAGTGTTAGGCGAGCAAGCCCGCTCGTGAGATCACTCAGTCTTTCACGTTTTCTACTTGAAGTAAAACTAAGGTGTGGCAACGTGCTGAGTATGAACGTGCTGACAACGTGCTTTGTTGAACAGCAGACCATGACCATGGCCATGTCACTAACCATCCAAAGCTTTAGAAAGATTTCTGGCTGATTGGATCAGCCAGACAATCGTAAGTAGTAGGGACAGTCGTTGACGAAATGCCACGTGCTTCCAAAGATGAGAGTAGCCATCTTCACATAGAACTATCTTTAGCGGAGGACAGGATGAGCAGACAAGGATTGGAAGTCAACATTTAGAAATTATCGATTTATCATGGAGTCTAAATTATTATATGCCCAGGTCTCCGTAACGAGCTAGGCAAGTTTGAGAATTGTTTTGGATTTCAGTATAGTCTGAAATATTCAGTCTACAGCTTCTGTACGACCTGTAGAATTACTTGGGTAACCCTACCTGCTTTGTCTTGTGCATAACGATAAATATAGCATAATTAAGAGGCTAGTGTTTTAGTGAGGGATTTATGAGAATGTAACTAAGTTAGCTTGAATTAGATTTATATTAGAGGGGTTTCATTCTAAATTGCTATTGATTTTGTTTTACATTTTATATATTTATATTGTACTTGTTTATTACATCGTGGTTCAGGCCCTGCAGGCCTAACCAAAAAGTTACACAATTTTGTTATCTAGTGATTGGTATGCTTGGAGTGGGGTGTAGTTAGTTCTTAATCCTAAATGCAGTCGAAAAATATCATCTCCATATAACATAGTAACTTCTAGACAAACCAACCCCCGACATCTGGAGGGGTCATAAAAATTAATAAATAAATAATTACTAAACGTTCCTCATTCATAACATCTAAAGGGGATCGTGACATACACTATAAACAAAAGCCTAGGCAACAGTGTTGTGTGTTGCTGTCAGCTATCGATAAGCAAATAACCATACATCTGGAGGTGAAATGGTGAGCTTCCACCACTTTCCTAGAGATGAAAAAAAAAAAAAAACTAAATTGGTATGGGAATTCAACCGAAAACAACAATCAGTGGATCGCTGAATTCTTACATCAAATGTTAAGTAACGCCTATGTTGAGGCACTGTATGCCTTATGTCATCAACATCTGCCTTCTTTTCCTCTTCCTCCTCCAGAAATGCCTGTCCTCTCTTGTGATCCTGCACAAAAAAAAATGGGGTAGATAATATTTTGCTTCAGGATCTCACACAAACACATAATCACTGGGGCTAAAATATAAGTTACATCCCACAATTAATACATGTATCGTCAAAAAAAAAAAAAAAGACGACTAGCAAATTATTAAGAGCCCCAAGAAATGTATTTCACCAATAAAAAAACAACTCTAAACAGTAGTCTAAGTCTTTACACTACTTTAAACCTCAGAGCATAAATGAATGCATTTTCATTATAACAAGAGTAAACACTGATAATCATCAATAGCTCAGATAATATCTGTTATCTACAGTACTCACATACAATCAAGCACCAAAAACTTCGACACATATAAAATAAAATCTTGAATTACGCAGACAAAAAAAAAACAACAACAAAGAAACTCAGTTCGAAATTTATTTCTTAACTAGCTGAGTACCCGTTCGATGAACAGGTTTGTGTAGTTTAAAAAAATTTTTTTTGTAAAATTTAAGACGCCTGTGAACTAATAGCATAGATAACTTATAAAAGAGATGCAACAACAAAGGACATCACTTCAGACCGAAAGGAATAAGAACAAAAGCCGAGATGCATAGGGTCATCCCCAAAACTCAGCGATAGGACAGTACACAGTGTGCAGTGGTGCGCACCGAAAATTTTCCGGAAGTGATGATGTCTTAAAAACCTACAGCATGTCAGTGAGCCTAGTGAAAATTGGGGAAACAATAAATTTCCAATTAAAAAAACTATACCGATTTGAGACTTCTATTAAAAATTGTGCACCCTTACATCCATTCTGATGCACCATATAAAATTTGAAGTCTGAGTGTTGAGTGGTTCAGAAGCCTTTTGCAATGAAATATCTCAAGTCCACAAATATATATAGATCTAGTATAGATATTCTTTGCAGTATTTCAAGCAAACCATGGACAAAGAAATGGATCTGTCGAACCAGTTTTCCTGTTGCAAGGGTATCAAAGTCGCAAACACAAAGTGAACTTCAGGGCAATAATTTTCTTCAGCCTGACCCCAAGTAAGGATGGTGGAAAAAGAGTAGAATTATCAACTGCTCTTTGGTCTAGAGATGGAATGAGCTTTAAAGTTGTCGAGAATGGAGAGACGTGAATGTGGAGAGGAGCACATTTCATTATACCCAAGGTCACAAGCTGCTGTGCAAATGCTCATCAACCTCACATCATCACTGTTGCCACATCATCTCTGACGATGCTGCTCTTTATTTCTGTTTCTCTCTCTCAAATGACCAGCAAGGCTCAATAATTATACCCTCCCCCCACCTTTTTTTTTTTTGCAACTATCATCTTATATACAGCCCTATTTTTTGGAGGGAAGGTGGATGAGGTATGCTTTTTAAAGGAGGTAATCCATCATGGTATTTTTAAAGGAAATTGTCAGCTGTATATTTCCTGTGAAAATGCAACAATAATAACCACAAGATTTATTTTACACTTCACACATTTCTTGAAATTCTGCAAACTCAACTCAAACCAGATGAACCCATTTGAAGCACTCAAGTTATTCATGCTTGACTGTTCATTTTTCAGCCACAGACAAAAATCAGCTATAGTGAGATACAGGTAAGTCAACAACTGCCTAGTGACGAACAAGATATACCATACCAGTGCTCTTTTGTAAGCTTCTTGTATCAAGGTAAATTTACTTGCATTACTGTCTGAGGTATTTCTGTCGGGATGGAAGGTTTTCACCTGAAAATAAGTATTACATATCAAGTGTATTGACGCATCTAACATGATCAGCAAAATGCAAAGGGAAGATATTTAGCAACATGAAAGCGCTAAAGAATTACAGCATCATTTCATTTATTACTTTCATCTGGCTTGTGCTAAGGCAGACCTCCTCTGTGGCCACCCTCACCTTTTACATACAATGGAACTTGGTTAAATCAAGCTGCAATAATTCCAAGGTCTCGGAAGGAGTGCAATATCAATTTTAGGTGGGTGCATATTTCATATTCTGTGTGTTAATTGTTGAGCCACACATCTACTACAAAAACATCCATCTAGAAGACTAACTTGCCTGGGGGGGCGCGCTGCACATGGATGCTCCTGAAGTCGCATCCTTGTAATATCCCTATTGTGTATCTCAAATGGAACTCTTCCCAAGGTATCCCAATTCCATTAAAAAAAAGGCAAATAATAATGTCATGTATTTTAACCTTCGTCCTGCAGGAGGCCAATATAATGAGGTCAATATTGTGGCCTACTTTTGGCAAACCGAGTCCTGCGGGAGGCCAATATATTGTATAGCAACGCTGCTCCTCAAGGTTTGTTTATTTGGTTGCCGCGACTATCCTTTTTTCTACTTTTTTTTTCTACACAATTTTTGCATGTTTATCTATCCTGTCATTCCTACTATGTCTAAGAAAATGGTATCGTCCGATTATGTTTATTACTATGCAACTATTCGTCATACTCATGTAATAAATGTAGTACTGACGGTCTGAAGTTCGAACTGGGGAAAATTTTGGGGAAACTTTTGACTTTGATGCTGGTTGTCGTCTACATGTGAAATGAGAAGAAAGGGGCCATGTGCGTATTTGAGAAACCGTTCTCTGTCTGTAATAGTGAATTCTCATGTAATACTAGGGCATGCTGCATAAGGATGTCTGTCGGTAGGTGTTTCATCAGGGAAAGCTGGGAGAAAATGGCCGACATTTTTGTTGGTCGTCTTAATTTGATGTGGTAATTAGAGAGATATTAAGTTGCTTTGATTAAACCGCTTTTCAGTAGATGTATGTACTAGCTGAAAATCAAATCTCTTGCTAAAGGTATGCTAAGAAAACGTAACATCATAGTACGTGGAAGTTTTACATAGTTCAGGGGGGAGAAGGCAATGCCATGACACATGTGGTAGTACATTAAGTGCCTGGCTTAAAAAATTATTTGTTCAACTGAATGGCCTGAATTGGGGACAAAAAAAAAAAAAGAATTGGAAAAAGATTAACATGGCATATAAATGCATAAAATTCTTGATTATGGGCCTTCTATTTAACAATAGAATGCAAATAGAACTTATTGCATCTCATCACAAGTACTTTATCCAAATATCATAGGGGTCATTTACGATTTATCTCCCATTATTGTTGTTATTGCGTCTTAAAGTAAATACGACACACGTGTTCACAAGGATCTGATTGACCCGACCCCCAAGGTTACCGGCAACATGCGAACGATTGGCTGACTGGCCGCTGGCTATCCCCGCACAGAGCATTACGTGGGGAGAGTTCATTCAACGTGAGACGAGGGTTAAGTTCACTACAATACCAAACTGATGCCATCATTTATGGAATGATTCATTTTCTTTTGCTGAAGGTAGCCATGTTTTGATTGAACTATGAGCTGAGATCAGAATCAAATGCACACAAAAAAAAAATATAAAAAAAATACAAAAATGAGTGGTGTAGTTTGACCTGGTCAGTAAAGAAAGAAAGCACACTGGGCCTTAGAAGCAACAGATGGGAACCATACCAGGCAGGTGGGAGGTGTTGGTGACAGTCAAAACACAGTACATGCCCGACTCCCCGGCTGCCCCCACAAGTTACTATACACAGAATTATTTCTCTTGCTGCAGTGGGTGTTTCGATTATCAGCTGTTGTTATTCAAGTAATTTATTGTATACCATGTCTTTTATAGCAGAAAAAAAGGGGATTTTACTACAGTGCACCATCATGTTTAACGACACTGCTAATAACGAGAACTTTGCCTATAGCGAGAACAGTTTAAATCCTCATTTTTTCTACTATATCAGCTATAAATACTTGAATAACGGCAATTGATAATCACAACCTTTGCTATAGCAAGAGAATTAAATTTCAGTGCAAACGGCATGTGGGAGCGGCCGCAGTACAGCGTGCAGCGAGTCAGACATATATATATAGTGTTCTTTGTCTGTTACTGCGTGCCCACCAGTCTAGTCACCTCTCGTTCAGGCCGACAATGCTTTTGTTTCCTTACTGACCACGTGTCATGACAGCGCGTTACACTACCACCCATGCAATCAATAAATTTACATTTGGAAATAAATACAGTTTTTTTGCTTTCCTGTAAAATTTTGTAAAAAGTGCTTAGACGGTTAGAGAATTACACCGATGATATGGAGCAGCTGTGCGCGTGGAGGTTGCAACTGGTGAGCTAGTCCTCTACAGCAATGTTTTATCTATTATATATTTCAGTAACTCGCAACCTTTGGCACGACTAACTGACCAAACTATACACTCTTCAGGCCTTAAATTTGGCAGGAAGGTGGAAATTGAGATAAGGAAGATGATGGCTATAATTAAAAGACTTCAAGCATGTATTTCAAAAAAATAACAATGTTTCTTGCTATGTAACACCTGTATATTTGCATGTTTGTTTCGTAATAGTACCATGCATGTCATAAAAAGTAACAGTATCAAGCGTTCAGTTTGGTGCATAATGTTTTGGTGCGCATGAGTTCTGAAGCAAGACTGTAGTTTATTGCTTTTATTATACTGGGGGGGGGGGGGGGGGGGGGGAGATCACATGATTGTTTATTCTGGGCAATGCCCGGTAGCTCATCTAGTTGTTTATACTTTCGAAGTGCTTATTTGCAGACGTCTGCGAATAAGATTCCGATTTTATTCACAGATGGGGGGTTCTTGGTTTTGTAATGTTTACTAAGAAAAATTTCCTCAAGCCTACCGTGGTCTGCGCTGGCGCAATAGCTAGCATCTGCGATTGTCAGTCAAAGACTATGGGTTCAATCCCACGCCGGGGCATTTTTTTTTTGGTAAAAACCCTGTACTACTGATTATTAGGAATCATTTTCTTCCCAAGGATTTTGCAGAATTGATGTCGTGGGGAAATGATCATTACTAGCATGCTCCAGATTACTTCTTTTATTTGTTCCTGTTCATTTTTATTTATTACAGCTGTTAATTAGATTTAGAAATAAAAATGTATATCAAATTTTAAACATGTAATTTGTAAAGATGATTTCTTAATCAGTGTAAAATGAAAATTTCATCTCTCTCTATGGTAACCTGGACCTATTCTGTATCTATTGAAAATATATTTTGGGGGTCTTCTGCTTCAGCTATTTGCCATGTTTTGTTTTATTGCTTTTGTGTTTGCACGGAAGTTTAGTTCATTTTTATTTGCTCCGTCTGACTTTCTCTGTGATTTCACACCCGACAGAATTGGCTAATAATTCATCTAAAAAAAAATAAAAAAATTTTAGTGACAATTTTATACTCTGGAGCAAAGCAACAATGATCAGTGGTGGAAAAAACAGAAAAAAGCAAAAAAAAAAAAGTCAGCTGTTGCGGAGGTTTGCACCCCCTTGCCAACGTAGCAGGCAAGTTTACTTCTTAGCATGCCACCAGGAAACCTGAGTAAAAGCGTAACTAAGGAAATGATAACCAATGAGTACCGCTACAAAATAGACAACTTGGTGCATCATTAACGTAAGAAACACCACACGCTACTCTAAATCGAGCCATCTTACCGAGCGAAGAGCCTAATTATTCAACAAAACAAGCCAGAATTGTGATCTAAAGCAGCTTTTCCCACATAAAAATCACAAAACCAAAAAGCCATCTGTGAATAAATATGGCCTTATGTTACATAGTTCATGTGGGGCTATTGAAAGGTGCAATCTGACAATTCTAGCATGAGATTCATCCGGAAATCTTCCCTTAAACTCTTTTCCCTAGAAGGATAAAATTTCGAATCATTCACCTTTTCCAAATACGCATGTCGCAGCTGGTCCTCTGTACAATCTGGATCAACTTCCAAAAGGGCAAAGCAGTCATTTATGGACAACTTGTGTTTGGGTTGAGCTGCACTTAACAATCTGCCTTGGCCTTGGGTATGAATAAATGCAACTGAAAGGACTGGTTTTGATGAGTATTCACCACTGGATCTTATGATGTACATCAAGATTCTTCGGAAAGATACAGATCCAGACCTTAAGAATTGCGAAGCCATGATCTAGATCTAGATCTAGATGGATCAAGGCGTAATACTTACTACACCGAACACTTCAGTATTCAAATTCCCAAGTTGCTAACGAAGGGTTCTAGATCTAGGACTTAATTGTGGCTTTCAGAGAAGATTGTATTCTGTTGCATGAAGCCTCGAGTCAAGATGCACCTGAAAAAAAAATGAATCCAAACAGTTGAAATACGTAGGTTAATGGCAGAATTTCCAATTGACACTGCTCAGTTCTGTCCAGGTTTAGATGCCCGGCTGGATCAGGCCGTCATAATTTGACTACTGTAGCTTGAGACAGCATTCCGTCCTTTGCCCTCACTAGGCCACAAAGCGTTGCTACATTTCACGTCCGGCGTCCTCTTGGGTTACGGTGCCCCATTCGCCTTCGCAGAAAGCTCACGAAAACGACTGTTGTTGTTATCCTGACCCCTAACCCCAAGCACGCACAAAGCACTTCCGGTAGTTCATGTAGTTCCGACTTCATTCCCATTCCCTGCGCGTCCGCCCCCCCCCCCCAACAAATGATGGGCACGAGAAAATACAGTTTATTTTTGGGGAAATTAGGTAATAGGTGATAATCAATAGTACATGTATTTTTAAAAACTGGATGACTAAAATTTAAATATTGAAAGATAAAGAAGTCAGGCGACTTCAATGTTTTTACACGAACAAGCCAGCCTGCTGAGCCCAGTGACCTACACAAGTCACAGTTAGTCACCGTGCGCAGGGAATTGTCTAGATAACAGCACAAAAGCATTACGAACAACGATAAGAAAGCAAATCAACTGTACTCATCACAATTAGGACATTAATTTCATACGCACAGCAAAAAAATTACTTCTTGCTGGAATTGTAATAATGCTGGACAAATTTTGTAATAATTGCGTATCAGGTACTCTGGAATTCAAATTAAAGTATCTGACATCAGTAAAAATTTCTACTGCACTATGTCATTTGGAAAAAATGGACATTTAACGTCAACAATTTCAGTTGGCATTGGAACCCCAAGAGGTCGGTGCAAGACATAGGGGTAAGCAAAAAGTAAAACGACACACAAAAAAAACAACCCCTTGAAATTGCGTATTAATAAAGAGTTGTGAAGTTGAAAATTTATTTCACCAAAAAACTCATATCTCAAAGAAAGAGACACTCAAAGACAATGTTTTTGTTGTATGATAATGGAATTAGCTTGTTTTATTTAGTTCATCAGACAAAATTAATGCTGCAATCAATAACCTTGAACTATGTTTTCATGCGAACAGCTTTCCGGCGTGTTGCGCCAACTTGGAGCAGGCAAGCGTAATGTTGTGTTTGTTGTTGGATGCAAGGACACATCAGTCTGGAAGATGTTGAAATTGTTCACGATGCCAGCGGTAAGGATTGCAGTTTAGTGTTCCTTGTGATCCTTGTGCCCTTTCGTTCTTTGTGTTTACTCTTTAATGAATTGGTGTGGAATTTGTGCGATTTAGAATCTAGATCTAGATCTAGATCTAGACTCTAGATCTAATCCTGACTCCTGAGCACTGCGAGGATCTAGAAATATGGACATCTACTGTCACTACTGATCTAGATTCTAGATCTAGATTAGATCTAGAATCTAGATAGATTCTAGATTAAAATTTAGATCTAGGGTCAGTGCACTAGGTGCAATAGTAACTGCCTGGAAGTAAACTAAGACTAGCGGGCTTCTGACTGGTTCATTTTGAACACTTAAATATTGTCTCCCACTCACTCCCAGTCAGCCTAACATGTGCTGGTCAGAACACTTTTCAGGTGTTAGTAGTAATAATAGTAGCATCAACTGCATGTCTGTGCAGACACTGTATGTTGGTGCAGTCACAAGTTGTTGGTCATGCAATCACCTGCATATTATAAGTGCCATCAGTGCCTGCTCATCTGTGTGATCAATATCAAAATAGATCTGATATTCAACCTCCCCATTCTCCTTTTTTTCCAATTCTCTGTCTTGCCACTTTTTCTCTCCTCAGACCTCATGCTGGTATTTTGCCTTATTTTTATGGGTTGCTCATTATCACCCCACCACACCACACCACCCACTTCTTCTTTCTACCTTCCCTTTTGTTTGCCTCTGCTAACTCTTTCTTTCTTTTCTGCTCCTCCTGTGCCTTCTGATTCTTCTCTGCCTTCTTTCTTTCCCACTTTAAAAGAAGGGAGAAATGTTCTCATACAATTTAAGTCATTGAAGTTACTAGACCTAGAATCTAGATTCTTTGATCAAGCTGCAAAATGCCTTGAAATATAGCCCATGTATTTGGATTTTACCATATTATTCGTTTCTCAGTTGTTTACTATTAACTGGTGTGCAATGGCCCTTTTGAGCTCTTGTTTTGAAAACATCATGTAGCCTAATCATATCAATAATAGATAATAGGCTGTGGCTTTACCCTGATCATGGACTGACGAATAGCCAAATGCCTACAGTGGCTACACTCCAGTCCCGGACTTAGTGTGTACATCGATCGCCAATGGCTACCCCAGCCCCTTTTCGCCTGATTAGTCAATCTGACTACCGCCCATTGATACAAACTGACTAGACCCTCATGCCCCCCCAGGTCCAACAAGACATGTAGATCTCTAGATCTATCAACATCCATGTTGCCATTCGAATGTTTGTTTTCTTACCCTAGCCTAACTTGGCGATGAAAGACAGCTTTTCATTGGTCCGGGACCGGAATATAGCCATTTGGCTATTCGTCGGGGGGACCAGAGGGAAGGAGTTCCGTACTCGAGCGCCAAAGACCAGAAACTAACTAAAAGAGATGATACATAGCTACCCCGGGGGCTTTCCCTGATATGTCAATCTGACTACTGCCCAGACGAACATCGGCCTAAGGCCTCGATGATACAAACTGACTAGACCCTCACGTCGTTACTTATCAATCTGACAATCTGACAAAGTGGCGCTCGAGTAAGGTACTCCTCCCGACCAGAGTATAGTCACTCCGTAAATAATATTAATAATGCTGCCAGCAATCCCAGTTGATGCACATAACACTGATGTCATAGTGCAAATTACCAGTGACCGCACCTCATGCTGGGTGTCAAATGAATGCATGTCAGCGCCATAGCCATATGTGCATAATCACGCTCATAATCCCCAGAAAACATATTTTCAATGAAAATCCACCTAAAGTACAGTGTCCAGAGCAATTTTTTACACCAGACCACTAACTGGAGAAAACTGTAAGTTCACATTACCTTTAAAATCAAGATGGAAGTTGTGGGGACACAAATCTTGGGAAAGTTATGCAAGGCAAAATACAAGCTTAGACAGCAGCCTTGATTAGAACGTCTGAAACCATGGATTAGTCCTAAAAACACACGTAAATGAAACTGTATGGAAAAACAAATATTGACCGCATCGACTGCTGACTAGAATCTGGATCAAGTGAACATTTGAGCATTTCATGTTCAAGTAGATATAGATCTAGATCATCCAGTCTAGATCTACTTTTACTTAAATTGTGAAGTTTTAGTTAGTCTTATTATTGAGATATTAGCAATTTAAGTAACCAGTTTTTGAGTCTGGCTTTGGTGAAAAGAAACACAAAAAATTAAAAACTTTGAGAGTTGGAAATTCAGATGAGTTAGGGTTCTTTATCATGTATGAATGTTGGACCTAAAAAACCAGGGTTTAGATCTCTACCCTCAACTTTGTCCACTCCACGAAAGTCCGTAGAGACACAAAGATCAAGACTGGAAATGTTTGGTGTTCAAACATTCAGGACTGCACTAATTTCTCGATTAGGCCGTAAGTGATTAACTCACATGGAAAGATAGGCCTACATTTCCAGCTGAATACTCTAACAATAAACAAAGCATAATCACCCGTTCAATGAACAGAAAGAAAGAAAAAAGATAATTCATGAGTAAAAATAATGACTCGCATGAATTAAAATGGTAACCCCAATAGATCTGATAACATCTTTGGAGAATAGTCCATTACAAAACTTCCGGGTATACAAATATTTCTAGATTGGTTATCGGGTTCTAAGATAACTGTTGAATTTCTGTTTCCTGTCCTCGAAAGAGCAACATACATCATTCCATGTGTAAAAACAGGGCGGCGTAAATCCTTAGAATCATAGTTATAGTCACTAAGATTCTGGTATGGATCAGCCCTTACCTTTGATTGCTCTCTTCTTATATAAAAATAAGCTGCAGTCTCTCCGACTAAATCTTGGCATAGGCATCGACCATGAATTGCTGAAAAAGTCGACGCGCTTGGAGAATATAATTTCCATGCTGGATGAGAAACTGAAAGCAATAGAACTGTTTCTGTGTCAGTTTGTAATTAAATTTTACTTGCAGATCCCAGCCATCTGTTCCTTACTTTAGGGAAAAGTTTTTGGTACTGAAGAGCATCATAGGCTCGGTGAAGCTCACAGATCTGCCGCACATTATTATCTTTCTGGTGTAAGACAATATCACGATGTCCAACAGGATAATTAGGCATTAAAATAGCAATTTTTGGAGCTTCCTGTGCATTGTATCGCCTACAGTTCTCGTCAGGATATGCATCCTCTCTAATGACAATTTTGAAATTTGGGAACTGACTATGCCTAGCAAAGTCATATGCTGACTTATAGTTCATGAAACTACTTATATGATCTTGCAATACTATTTGAACCAATAAAACTACAGCTTCGCACAGAGAAGTCCAAAACAGACATTCGTCTACGAATCTCGCAGTTGATCCATCTCGGAATCCATGAACTAAATTTGCAAAAACTGAGGTGGCTCTTGTGTCAAAGGCTCCAACGGTCCCACCAAGTGACATACTTGATCCTGAATGCGAAAATTAGGATTCCATGCATCCACACGAATCGTCTTACATCCAAACAGAGTCATATGAAAGGCACAATTGTAATGTCTGATGTATTGTAAGAAATTTTTGGATTCTTCAAAATCACCAGAATATAATGGTTTGAATTCTGGAGGTAGTTCGGGATACAGCTGCCATTTAATTTTACCATTGTTGCAACACATTGCTGCTGTCTCTGTGGCAAATTTGTCTGCATCAATGTGAGCATTTTACAGGAAGGTTTCCTATGGCTGTGGTAACCAAAGCAACTCTCCGGAGAATTATTTAAGGCCTTTGGTAAAATATTGTCACAATTGTGTAGTGCAGCTGGATATACAGGTGGTGCAAGGGGCAGGAATAGCAACATGCATGGGAAGACCTGCAGATGCATGTGATGCAGGCACAGAAGGATCTTCATTCTCAAAGGTAGCATTACTCCTTAAGTGACTCGCTTAGCATTGGGAATTAAATGACCCATTGTGGACTTTCGTTTGTGAGGCATTTGATGGAAAGAACAAAAAAAAGAAAAAAGAAAATAGTCGATGGAAATATGTAACGTTTTGTCTTCGAGTAGAAAAATAAATCAGGCGGCCTCAGTGTAAAATACATACACACACACACACCCCGATTTTTATTCAGATACAGAAATCAGTAAAAAACTGTACAATTGGATCTAGATTGAGAGTAACACCCCGATCTAGATCTAGTTAGACCTTTCTTGGATTTGTCAGCATTGATTTATAACGGTGTTTGTAATTCCAACTACTCGCTGACCAAAATTTGAAAAAAAAATAAAAAACCTCTAAAAAGCATTAATAATCGTGTTCTTGACTCCTAAGTACCTGATCAGCTTACCAAAAACATTTTCAGGGGTGTTCTTGACATGCCGAATTGATGTTCACGAATAACACTAACAGCTATTTCCAGCGCAAAGGTTATTGTTCTAAATTTCTTTCATTCTAATCTAGAATCTAGATCTAGATCCATACAAAAAAACCCAGAAAGGGCTAATGAATATGTGGCTGTAGAATGCTAAACAGTACACTTTAGAGTAATTTAGACCCAGAATCTAGATCTAAAAAGTGTAAGCTTTGATTTGGCATTTGTAGATCTAGGTCAAATTAAGGGACCTTTCTGGAGGCAGGAATAAATCTAGCCATATATATCTAGATTTAGCTGTAGTGTAAGTAAGCTTACAGGACTTCAAAGATGCTTCAATCATCCATCTGTACAAAAACAAAGGGGACAGCCAAGTCTGTGACAACCATCGGGGAATCTCTCTACTTTCAATTGCTGGCAAAATATTGGCAAGAATGCTTCTGAATCGCCTTCTTGATCACCTCTCGTCAAATGACTTGCTTCCCGAGAGCCAATGTGGCTATCGTAAAGAGAGGGGAACGGCGGATATGATTTTTGCTGCCAGACAGATTCAGGAAAAATGCATGGAACAAAATAGAGCGCTGTATATCACATTTGTTGACCTCACAAAAGCATTTGACACAGTGTGTCGTGAAGGCCTCTGGAAAATCTTGGCGAAGTTTGGGTGTCCACCCGAATTCATCACAATAGTGCGCCAGTTTCATGATGGCATGCAAGCTGCAATCAAAAGCAACGGCAGTGTTTCAGAGCCCTTTGCTGTCACAAATGGGGTAAAACAGGGTTGTGTCTTAGAACCAACTCTGTTCAGCATCATGTTCTCTGCAATGCTACAAGAAGCCTTTAGCTCTCCTCCTCAAGGGGTAAGCATCAAGTACCGAACTGATGGCAGTCTATTCAACCTCAGGAGACTTCAGGCAAAAACCAAAACCAAAAGTACTCAAGTCTGTGACCTACTATTTGCTGATGATTGTGCACTTCTGGCACACGATGAAGATAGCATGCAAAACTGTGTTGATAAGTTCTCTGGTGCCTGTGACAACTTTGGCCTCACAATAAGCACAAAGAAGACGGAAGTGCTCCATCAGCCTACTCCAGACGACAAGTATCCTGTGACCCCAAATATCAAAGTCCATGACAGTCTTCTGAAGGTGTCGGAGAACTTCACCTATCTTGGCAGTACACTGTCTTCCGCGGCTCGTGTTGATACTGAAATTCTCTCAAGAATCAGCAAAGCCAGCTCTGCATTTGGCAGGCTTCGAAAGAGAGTATGGGATGTTGCCGGCATTCGCACAGACACTAAGCTGAAAGTGTACAATGCTGTGGTCCTTCCCACCCTACTCTATGGGGCTGAAACCTGGACAGTGTACCAATCGCATGCCAGAAAGCTAAATCACTTTCATCTGGCCTGCCTTAGAAAGATCCTAAGGATCAAATGGCAGGATAAAATTCCAGACACTGAGGTCCTCAATCGTGCCAAGGAATTGAGCATCTTCTGCCACCTGAAAAAAATTCAGCTACGTTGGGCAGGACATGTTGTCAGAATGCCCGACTCCAGACTCCCTAAGCAAATCTTCTTCTCTGAGCTCTCCAATGGAACGAGGAATGTTGGGGCCCCAAAGAGACGTTACAAAGACACTCTCAAGCAATCACTGAAGGCCTTTGCCATTGATGTGAGTGAGTGGGAAAAGCTCTCGCTTGATCGTGCAAATTGGAGGGCGGCCCTTACCAGAGGCAGCAAAGCATGGGAAGCTGACAGAGTCCAGCAGGCTATCAAAAAAAGAGAACGGCGCAAGAAAAGGCCCAGTGGTACTGAACCAACGGAGCACTCTTGTCATTTATGCGGAAGGGTCTGCAGGGCAAAAATAGGACTTATCAGTCACATGAGAAGCCATAAGTCATGAAAGAACAGTCTTTCCGTTCTGTCCTCTGTGTCCTTTAGTTCTCTTTATTGTCCATGTGTTGAAATTCTCAACAATTTCTGTTCTTTATTCCTCTGGTGTTGTTAAGGTCATCATCATACCTGATGGACGAACTATTATTATTATTATAAGTAAGCTTATATAGAGCTCAAACACAAAGATATATGCAAGATCTCGATTATGATAATGTTTGAAAGTCATGGGAAATCAGTGATGCTTACCTTGACCAAAACGTGTACTTCAAGCCAATATATGTGCGTGCAACTGAAGCCAATGTCAAAGGTGGAGAATTGGTGGAGACAGTAGATCAAGATCGAGATGTGTAGTGTAGCTTGGCCAAAATGTGTTCTTCAAGCCACCATGTGCATGCAAA
Source organism: Onchidella celtica (assembly GCA_963931925.1). Taxonomy (NCBI): domain Eukaryota; kingdom Metazoa; phylum Mollusca; class Gastropoda; order Systellommatophora; family Onchidiidae; genus Onchidella; species Onchidella celtica. Next base: position 25,373,090 of record OZ007567.1, read on the forward strand.
TGAATCCCTCACATTTGAATTGTAGTTGGTAGAGATATTGGGCGGTCTTGATGCCAGATCGGTTTCACGATACCATAATAGAATATTGTGACAGATCGGTTTCAAATGATACTTCCTTTCAAATAGATGATCTAAGCCATAGGAAAAGAACAACTCGATCCCGATACTTTTTATGACATGAACGATTCTGTCAGAATGACGCCAAGATGGACAATGAAAAGTAGAACTGTTGACAGCACGGTAAAACAATGCATTTTCTATAAATTCAAGAACAAAACTAATCGAAATAATGAACACTTTCGTGCACCCTCTAGGTATTTGAAATGTACGTGCAAAATTTGGTTACTGTAGATGGCTTAATAAAAAAGCCTTTTGCATTCAAAGGTGGAGAAAGTGCGTAATATAAACAGTTGTAATTAGATTCTAATCAAAATACCGTTTCATTCTGGGAAGGACTACTGAAAGCCATCTCATACCAGTATCTGATTAATGCAATGAGATTTGAGTGTTGCCCTATAGGGCCTGTGTTTTCCCATAGTTTTCCTCGCACTTTTTTTCCGCTGTAAAATTACTGAGTAGGCTGAAGTGATATTGAAAATGAAATATTTTTTATTAACCATTCTTTTAAGCCTTGAAAGCAGACATGCTGTGCCACAGAATAGCACTGTGCAAAAGAATGGTCTTGCAGCAGGAATTCAACACAGAGAATCTTTTTAAGTGGAGTAAGTATGAACTACACCAACAGTGAGTTAGCTGTTTTCTCATGCTTAATCTCTGTGATTGCGTTGCACTCAAACATCAAAATTCACATGTGCTTGTTTGCACTGGTAAAATTTGTGAGTGAGATACTTAATTTCATGTTGTGCACATTCTGACTTTTCTGGTTTTAGGGGTGGACTTTTATTATTGTTTTTTTAAGTTTAAAATCAGGTGTAGCAAATCAGTAATGAGTATATGTCATTTTTTTGTAGTGAGTTAGACTGTTTGGTAGCTTGTCGGGTTTTTATGTTTTTGACACATATATTATAGTATAATTAAATCGGGAAAATAACCTGGCATACTTAGGACTAGGAGAATATATATTTGTTAGTGGATTATAAGTGCACATTCTCTGTCTCATTTTACATCTTGTATTCCATATTGTGATGATTTCTTTTGTAGGTGAAATGATGACATCAGGGATGATTTTGTAAGGAGGGAGAGAGGAAGAGGTGAGCTGTTAGGTATAATCATGAAGCCACCTGTCACTGTGGAAGCGAAAGTTGCAGAGGAACTCCGTAATTGGCTGGCTTCAGAATTAGAACAGCTTGATGCTTCAAACACCAAGTGAGTTTTACTGCATCTGTGTTAAAAGTCTGAATTTCATTTATAACCTGAGTGATTTATGTATTCTTGCAACAAATTTTCCTTAAATGAGCCTTTGCCAGAACCTCAAACCCCAGGAACATGACATATTGGCCAAAAACACAGAATAACTCCGTGGTTACTGTAATGTCACGATATATTCATAGCTATTTCCACCATGGTCTGCTATTTTCGTGACCATGTGCTTTCACAGCAACAAAACCAGTATTCAGTGAGAAATGTGCATATTTGAGGGCAATTCCTCATGTGACGGGCAGACATTTCAGAACATTCAACTTATCATCAATATTATGTTTGTGGATGAAAGGAAGTGAAACTCCTAAATTTCAATAGGCATGCATGTGCTGATCTACGTTCATGATGAATTTCGTTAACTTTGCGAAAACAACCACCGAAGTACAATCAATTAAAGACTGCCTGGCGGACTGACATTTTATGTATCTTAAATCATTCACTTGAATTTTGTAAGAACTAGTCTCAGTAATGCATACTTGACAGACTGACATAAAAAACATGACGGACTGACATCTCTGAACACAACACCATATCTGGAGGTAAATGAAGGCCTGTTATTCTTTTGAATCCAAAAATACAATACAGTGAGAAAACAGTGTTGTCAGGTAATATCCCCAGGGCAAAACCTTACAATTTCATCATATTTCTATAAGTCATATTTAATGTCCTCCATTTCTATGACAGAAAATGGCCCATTTTCTTTCATTGTGATGGGTCTGAAAGAGATAAAAGATTTACACACTTTGTCCATATCACCTGCTGGCCACTGGAATTAATAGAACACATTATGATGTTCCTTGGAGAAACTTCATTTCCACACCATTTTTTTTTGGTCAAAACCAAGGACTCCAACATTGTAAAACATGATTACAATAGATAGCATAGGTCTCGTCTTTGGCAACATGGATACAATATATCATTTCAAAATAATTTCATCAGTAGGAATCTCCTTTGATATTACCTAGTTCTTAAAATCCTGCATCGTTTTTTATGCATGACAACAGTTGGCAACTTTACTTTTGAGTTGGATACAACTTTTATGAATTGCAACTTTCCAGGGCTGTGGACAGCTGGAATTCCCTCACATTTTACATCGTCTCAATCTTGATTTCTTCACTCTTTAGAAGTAGGAGATCTGTTTATGTATTATTTTCCATTACACACAGCACAATGTCCTGCGTGCTCTGAATTTTGCTCTTTCCTGACAGAACAGCGTGGCAGGTCATCATTTTTACTTTTCCGCCCACATTGTCCACAGTGCCAGTGCCATGTGATGTTGATACCAACTTCTCTTTTGTTTTGCGTAGGTTGCAGAAATTAAATTTCTGTTTGAACTGGCTTGTTTTTCCATGAGAAGAAAAGCATAGAGCTATCTGTATACCTACAAACGTCTTACATTCTTTCCAGCTTTTTCAAAGATAAAAAAAAATACACATGTGACATGTGCCGTACACAATATTTATCGTACTGCATAGTGATAAAGTTACAAAAGCAGATGGAAATGTGAAAAAGTATGAGCTCGTATTTACGCAGGATGGAAACTGGTAGAAGATCTGTATAAGAGATGTGTGGAGCAAATTCATATTTTATGACATGGGAATTGTGAGAATTTACAGATGGTGCAGTTGCATAGCTGCCAACCAGTACGTAAAATACGCATTTATTACGTTTTTTGGGTTCCGGTACGTTACTACGTTTTTGTGGTGAAAAGTACGTTTTTGAAGAATTTCCCCATTTATACGGAGAAAACAAAACTTTAGAGGAGAAAACAAAACCGTAACTTGTGTATCTAGGCCCGCTGATAGCGCTGGACCTAGTGGTTCAACGGGCGCAACCGTAAACGCTGCTCTTCCGTACCGTGTCCCGCCGTACTGCGTATGCCCGAGTTCGTGATAACTCTTGTATCCCCCGCCACGGCCCCACTCAACGAAGCAACAGTAATGTTGCATAATAAGTTGTCACGGCATATACAGTGATACACCTTCGCCAGTGTCCGCGCGCTTCGGCCGTTCATCGAGCTCGACTAGCACGTCGTGTAGGTCACGCGTATTGTATCGTAAACGATGGCGCTCAGTGAGTAAGAACAGTGGACACATTTTGTGAAGAGGTTTCATTTTATTTCGCTGTTACGTCTTTTTTGGTGTGTGTGTGTTTTTTTTTAGTTTTACATAGCTTACAATCATCTTTGGCGGTGGTAACTCCCGGTAGATCTCAAGATCTAGGTCGGTCGTCTTTTAGAATCTTGAGCGTAATTGGCGATCACGGATAAACTGGGCCTAGGCTTAGGCGTACGGATGTTTCAGCGACGTAAGAAATCAAAAATCTAGAGCCCGTGAGCTGGTAAAACAATAGAAAAAGTTCTAGAACTAGAACAATATGGACATGGCTTGTGAAGTGGCTTCAGTTTTAGATCTATTAGATCTAGATCTAGATCTACATCTGTCATCTTTTATGCCTAACATGATTTGCGATAATGGGTAGATTTATTTTATTTTTAATCGGAAGTCTTTTCTATCCAACTCATGAGTCATGAAGCCGTGAGTAGACATTTAGTGCAAAATATTCAAAGGAATTTCCTTTTGCATTATCATCAAACTTGTCCAATAAATGCATTGTGAGTCATAAGTCACGTTATCGTGACTTCCAATTTCATCAGTTTCACAAGTCACATGGAGGCAAGTCTGACATTGTTCAATACTGCCAGAACAAGTTAGTATGAAAGAGTTATACAATTCTGAGGACAGCTCATATCATAATAGTCAGTACTTTAGAAACAGAAACAGTGGTGATAACAACACATGTATTAATTAGCATTTGAAGCAAAATGTTTGTTTTCTGCTTCTTAAAATCTTATGCTGTATTACATTAATTAGGCCTATGTAAAGAGAATAATATTCCATAATGTAACAAAGTGTGGAAATGGTGACTTTTCAATGTTTTGGGGGGGGGGGGGGGGACGTGTCGGTGTCTGTTCCGATATCAGGAGTCTGTTTTTAGGTTTTTGAAAGTTGGCAGCTATGCAGTTGTAAATTAATGAGATATTTTAATGAAACTTATTTCACTGATTTTATTGTAGCAGTCAACTGTTAAATCAGTTGGCCAGCCAGCCAACATAATAATATCGTCGGTTGGCTGTTGGAACCTCGTTAAGTCCAAAATCAAAATTTTACAGGAGAAGGAAAAAACTGATTATCTTTAATAGTTTTCATTATTGGGAGCTGTAACTTGGCATCTAGCCTATGTTCTTGACCAGTAGTTGTGCCGTGTATTGCATTTTGACGACAACCCTACTGTAATTACGTAACCAGAGTTAAGCAGGTTATAACACGCCGAAGTCGGCTGTTGGAACCTGCCTAAAGCTTTAACGAGGTTCAAGTTCAAGCGCACACATCGCGCCGCTTGGCTGATCGTATAACCTCGCTACCTTTCTTTGGGCATAGTAAAAATATGTTTAAAAGTGCCTCCGAGGCATTTATTGTTGTCTTTGCCGTTTTAGTTCTGTTTTAAATTCATCCCTCGAAACTTAGTGTTTCACTTCGTTTATTTCCTATGTATCACACCATCACCGAGCGAATGAATGTAATATAAATGTATGATTTACTGTCTAGCCTAAACCAAACTATTTATTCACACTTGACTCTTTAGTAACACAAAGTATTACATGTCATTTGTTTACAAAAGACATTAAATACATCATTAAATCTCTCTTTCTACTATTTATCTCTCTCTCTCTCTCTCCTCTTTCTCTCTCTCTCCATGTCCCCTTCCCTTCTCTCTCTATCTGCCCGTTTCTCCCTCTGTCTATCTTTGTCTATGTTATGTCCTTGCTCACTGCCCCCTCCCCAGCCGCATCCACCTGCCCCTGCCGCTCTCTTTCTCTCTTTGAGAGAGTTGCACTCCAGTTCTTTGAGAGAGGGCTGCATTTTGGTTCATTGAGAGAGAGAGAGAGTTGCATTTTGGTTCTTCGAGAGAAATGCAATTTGAAAGCGGTGCACTCACGTTCTTAGAGAGAGAGAGCTGCATTTTGGTTCTTTGAGAGAGATGCAACTTGAAAGAGGTGCACTCCAGTTCTTTGAGAGAGGGCTGCATTTTGGTTCTTTGAGAGAGATGCAATTTGAAAGAGATGCACTCCAGTCCATTGGGAGAGAGCTGCATTTTGGTTCTTTGGGAGAGATGCAACTTGAAAGAGGTGCACTCCAGCTCTTTGAGAGAGACCTGCATTTTGGTTCTTTGAGAGAGATGCAACTTGAAGAGATGCACTCCAGTCCTTTGAGAGAGAGCTGCATTTTGGTTCTTTGGGAGAGATGCTACTTGAAAGAGATGCACTCCAGTTCTTTGAGAGAGAGCTGCATTTTGGTTCTTTGAGAGAGATGCTACTTGAAAGAGATGCACTCCAGTCCTTTGAGAGAGAGCTGCATTTTGGTTCTTTGAGAGAGATGCTACTTGAAAGAGATGCACTCCAGTCCTTTGAGAGAGAGCTGCATTTTGGTTTTTTGAGAGAGATGCAATTTGAAAGAGATACACTCCAGTCCTTTGAGAGAGAGTTGCATTTTGGTTCTTTGAGAGAGATGAAACTTGCAAGAGATGCACTCCAGTCCTTTGAGAGAGAGCTGCATTTTGGTTCTTTGGGAGAGATGCAACTTGAAAGAGGTGCACTCCAGTCCTTTGAGAGAGAGACAGCTGCATTTTGGTTCTTTGGGAGAGATGCAACTTGAAAGAGATGCATTCCAGTCCTTTGAGAGACAGCTGCATTTTGGTTCTTTGGGAGAGATCCAACTTGAAAGAGGTGCACTCCAGTCCTTTGAGAGACAACTGCATTTTGATTCCCTGGGAGAGATCCAACTTGAAAGAGGTGCACTCTGGTTCTTGTATAAATCTGCATTCTGGGGCTGTGAGAGAAACTGCACTCAGGGATTTTGAGAGACAACTGCACACTGGATCTTTGAGTTAGACGTTCACTCTGGTTATTTGACAGAGAGAGAGGGAGAGAGAGAGAGACAGAGAGAGAGGGAGAGAGAGAGAGCAAGAGAGAGAGAGAGAAGGGGGGGTGTGAGCGCTGCACTTTGGTTCTTTATTAAGGGAGATGCAATCTGGTCTGTGAGAGAGCTGCCCCCTGAAAGAGCTGCATCTTGCACTTTGAGAATGTGGCGCTCTGGTTCTGAGAGAGAGAGGGGGGGGGGGGGGAGCAAGAGATTTGTACGTTTGCTCCTTGGGCTGGCTGCATTTCAGTTCCTTGGGTAATTTTCATTTTTGTTCTTTGAGAGTTACTTGTTTGTTCTTTGAGAGAGTTCCACATAGGGTCTTTGAGAGCTGTGCACTTGGTTCTGTGAGAGAGTTCCAGCATAGTTCTTTGAGAGAGGGTTGCAGTTTAGTGCACTGAGAGAACTGCTCTGTGTTTCTTTGAGAGATCTACTTTCACACCAGTAAGGTTTGTGTGCAACGTCAATTAAAGGCTCCTGCGATCGGCATCCTTCTCTAACAGGTTTTGAAAGTGCTTATAGCACCATGCATTGTCCTCTGCTCATAGGAAACGTTGAAAATAACAAACTGGAAATGCACAGTGACTTATGTGTTACATACTGGAAAGCACTGGATTCAAAAATTCAGATAGTGGGGCGCTTTACTTTGTCTGGTCACTGATTGATATGAGACTGACAGTATTTATAGCTATTAAAGTGTGGGTGGGGCGAAGATTCGCATGATTAATTACAGATTGATCAATTAACTCAAAATATTTACCAAAATAATATTTACCATTCCCTTATTTGATCCGCCCATATTCGCCGGTCTTGTCTTACTTTCTTCAAAGACGGTGTCCACTCCATTGAGCGGCAACTTCAAAGGCCGTAAACTCGCCGCCGCCCTTCCTTTGATCTATTCATTCAAGTTTACCCTACCGTCGGTGATTACATTAATGACAATAGATCTCTGACTTCGGACGCAAAATATACGCCGGTTGATATCTAGGCTATTTCAAAGTGACCACTTTTTATTCGTCCCCAGACTCAATGATTTTACTGGCACATAACTATAATTATATAAAGTAATTTTTAAAAAAAAAGTCATTTCGAACTTAGTAAAAACCTAATTACTCCGTGTGCCTGTGTATGTGCATGCGTGTGTGAATTTTGTACACAATAACCTATTCCCTGTATCTCCAAACCCTTTAAAATAATTATGAGTTACAGGGTATGTTACATGACTGCCCTTCTTCAGTCTCGTTATATGTAAACATGATACAATCATGCACTACTACGAAATAATGATTTTTACATCGACGCTACATTTGTCGACTTTCACTTTTTTCTTCATTTTCAAGCGACAACAATTGGTACATGTAATAACCATGCTGTTAAACGTTTACTAAACGTTTAGTATTAAACGCTACTAAACTAAACGTTTAGTGAGGTTCAAACGCCGACAATTGGCCGTGGCCAGCGGTGCATAACCTGGCAAAGGATTTTAGCAAGGTTCAAGCGCCGACATTCCGCCAGCTGTACGTTAACGAGGTTATAACACGGAATTACAACATCGCTTTTCTCCACTACTAAGCAGAATTTTTTCGTTTTTTCAAGTGCATCCGATGCGTCTCGTGCTATAGATTCCATTTTTTTTAAAAAGTGAATTTCCCCAAAAATGGACTTAACGAGGTTCCAACAGCCAACCGACGATATGCGTTATAACCATGAAATGAGAAATTGGTACTTGCCCATTTTCAGCCAATTTGCCCATCATGTTGTGACCATCCTGCTACATGAAGATTTGGACATTGAAGATGAGCCTCTAACAACAGGGGATGACTTCTTGCGGGACATTTATAACATCAAGAAAGGCAAAACACGAGAGAGGCAAAAGAAAGCAGCTGTTCAGTTTCTTAGAAGTGCTGTTTGTTGTGTAAGTTCACACATTATCAGATAGAATTTTCTAATTACGAGATGTAATAGACCCTTTAACGAATTTTTTTTTTAGTGGATATTACAAGGTGATGAGGCCAGCTGTGTGCCCATTGTTTTATAATCCTCATCATCGTTGAAAATCACCATCATTCTGCTAAAGTGCCACCTTCATGAATCAAATGCAAATGTGGCATTTGCTGTGGTCAGTCCCGTTTAATAAATATTCCGATCAAGTGGAAATAAAATCACATTAATAAAAAATAGCTTGAGTTTGGTTTCTGCTTGCATTGATATTCATGAAGTCAGTTGGAAAGAGAGGCAAACCAAGAGATAATGATTGTTTCTTTTACTTAGTTTTGGTACGGTTTTAATGACAGAAACTTTCAACTTTTTAAAAGTGTCTTTTGTCTGTGGAAAGATTACTAACTTTAATTTGAAATATTTTTTTATCTGAGAGTATTTTAAATTATAAACAGGATGATCCAGGGGAAGCAGAAATTCAGGGAGTGGTTGATGAATTGATGGTAAAAATTGAGGAGACAAAAAGCAAAATGAACAGCAAGAAGAGCTCGAAAAGAAGTGAGTATGAACTCTGTGATAGTCCAACCATTTTGGTAGCATTCATTTTCATTATTTTATGATTTCCTTGGAGAGAAGGAATTTAACTCTTTGTATACCACAATAGATATGGAGTTGTGACCGCAATTACTTTTGACCAACTAAAAAAAAAAAAAGTCTCATCTTTAACAGCTCATTATTAATAGCATAATGTTTAAAAGCATATCAAATGAAAGCAAAATGATTGTACAACATGAATATGAACCTTCAACAAACATCAGACAAGGGACATAGGCCATATACATAAGGAAACGGGGCGAAATAGAGATATAATTCGTAAAACTATAAAAGTGGCACTTACCATCCAATGTCAAGATTCCTTGCTGCTAAAATCTATTCAGAAATTGTTTCACATCAAAGTTTACCCATTTTCACTCATAAAAAGTTTATTTCATTGCAGTAAGTGATATCTGAGGCCAGTTACAATGAACAACAAAAATAAAACGCCACATAATGCTAAAAACACTGATGCTTGAAAAACAAACTATGATTCCACATTTCACAGTTACCATTAGCATTGACACTTGGGTGCATTTCCATGGGTCCGAAATAGGTCATCGCTAGCAGGTGTATTTTTGGGCCTTATGTGAAAGATGGTCATTTTCTTGTATACAATTGTACCATGTTGTTTCTTAACCAATATGCATGAAACTTGGCAACTGATCAGAAAATAGATCTATCTAATGATATGCAGACGGTGATCTTTGTACTTCGCGCAAAAGGAGTTTAAAGTCTACCGAACTTGTTTCATCGTAATGCATTCCGGAATAGTCAAGCTGTCAGCATGTGATCACACACAGCGCATTGTGATTGGTTGCTTAAAGTAACTCAGCCTTGCTGGTCACACACATTTTATTTATTGCTCTATACCTCTGTTAAATATGTTGGGGGGGGGGGTGTGACAGGATATAAACGGACAATGCAAATCATTAATATAAATGTTTTTTCTTGTCTGTGCTGTCTATCCATCCTTTGTTAATCAGTTTGCTTTTAAGCAATAAAACGAAGGGAGAAAGTGATTTAAATATGAAATGTTAACAAAATACGGCATAACCGACATCCTATTATTAGTAAGAGCTGACATTCACCCAATTTTTTTCTACTCTATTCACGAATATTGGACTTGCCAACCTACAAGTTTAAGAGCGCACACGTAGGCTACGGAATGTTGTGTCATTTCCCAGTTTTACCGTCTTGATCTAGACAGTTCACACCATCATATTGGAAATAAGACCAAAAAACAATGAAATTATAGTTTTTGTGAATGAAAGCAAAGTTTCAACTAGATAGTCCAATTTGAAAAGGAGATTTGGTCAATTTTTCTAAAAAAAACTCCTGGTTAGAAGGTCCCCTTTTGAGAATATTTTCCACTATGAATATGTTTCAAGTTCTGGTGGTCTAAAAATCCCATAACTTTTTTATATTTGGATGGATTTTAATAATTTAAAAAGCATAATGCTTAGAATGGACTGTACTTTCCAGTGCACGGAGCTAAAAACACTTAACATAAACAAGAAATTTTTCAGTGGGATTGCTATATAGATTACTAATACACTATATACACTGCCAGTTTACTGTGGCTTATGGTACATACATATAGAAGAAGTTTTTGGGGCAGTGGTGTGGTTTCTCTTCACAACCAGTACAGTAGAAACTTGCTCTACGTCTCTTCCACGGCTTGCTGCAATAATCGCACTGCACATCTGTGCCGTCGAAATGGTGCGGCAACGATTCAGCGCATGGCATACAAAGAGTTAAAATAATTTTTGGCAGGCAGTTTATATACTGATGGACTGAAAAAGAATAAATTTGCAGGGGGGATGGTCATCTGCGAATAAACACTTTGTCTCTTTTTAATGCATTCTTTAATACAATTAATGGAAAATAAGTTACTTCATAATAATTAATGTCTATACAGTCCTTTTCATAATGCCTTTGACCCAGTAAAAATTTCAGATAGTCAGAGGCTTAGTGCCATAACACTGAGTCATCTGCTTGTGTTGGAGGTGTATTGCTAGGTTAGCATTTGAGATTATTTTGAAGCCTTCAAAATAAACAATTTTGTTGTCAAAAGTTAACAGGAACTTATTTTTCAGAAACATTACTTCACAAAATGGATGTTACATCCTTTTAACCCTCACCCTGCGAGGGGCGGCAATTGTCGGTATTTACTCACAAGCGCTCACGCCGCAGGGGCGGCAAAAGTCGGGAAGGTCAAGCTGACCGCGCCACACGCAAGCCGTATTTTTACGCATCAGGTCATTGAGCTTTTTGAGACGTAACCACCGTGTTATTGTTCACTGTATCTCTTCTAAATCAAAGGCATTGTGACATGGACATGTTAACCAGTGAACCACTGGTCGGAATCACAAAGACTAAGCTTTCAAAGGCTCTCCCCACACTTTCAAAAGATGTAACATCGACATGCGAACTGTTGCTCAACAAATTTGCAATATTATTTCATTTTCTCACAAGCTGACCACCATCTGGAGTTGTCTGTATCTAAGAACCAATCAGAAACAAGCTCTGAAATAATCTTTGCCCCAAATGCCCACATTGGTTTATTAGTATGTGTCAATCAGGATGAAACCATTTGTGTAGGGCTTGGGAGGGCGTGGCTAGTTATCATGCTTTGTTCTCACGAAAACTACAGCTGTCAGTTTAGAATCATAAGTCAGATCATTGGTTAGAGACTGACAGACTAAGATTTTGCTGGTTAATTCATTATCAAGGGTGATAAGGCATAGCAGCGAATGTTTTCATACCGATCAATAAAAACCGAACCACGTGGACAGCGTATGTGGTCATCGCATAGCGGCACGGGTCAGTGACCCCAGATAAGATTCTCCGTGAGTAAGGTCACTGACCGTGCAGCGGGCTTTACGGGTAGCGCGCGGGGTATGTGTTAAATTTCTGGCTTGGTAACAGCAGTAAAGTTAACATTTTAGTGTTTACATTCTTAAGAAAATATGAAATGTTTACTATACATGTATAAAAGACTAGCTGAGTACCTGTTTGATGAACAGGTTTGTGTAGGCTGGGTTTTTTTTTGAGGGGTGGGTAAAACTTAAGACGTCTGTGAACTAAAAAAGGCATTAATGCTGCATAGATAGCTTATAAGAGAGATGCAATAACAAAGGACACCACTTCAGACCGAAAGGAATAAGAACAAAAGCCGAGATGCGTAGGGTCAGCCCCAAAACTCAGCGATAGGACAGTACAGTATGCAGTGGTGCGCACCGAAAATTTTCAGGAAGTGATGTCATAAAAACCTACAGCATGTCAATGAGCCTAGTGAAAATTGGGGAAACAGTACATTTCCAATAAAAAAAACTACATCGATTTGAGACTTCTACTTCTATTAAAAACTGTGCACTCTTACATCTATTGTGATGTACCATATAAAATTTGAAGTCTGAGTGTTGAGTGGTTCAGAAGTCTTTTGCAATGAAAAATCTCAAGTCCGCAAATGTATATAGTATAGATGCAGTCTTTGAATTCTATTGATGATAGATGTGAATTTGCTCACAGTGTTTTAAATCCTGTAATTTAACCCTGTAAACAGGCCTTCTTGCCCCAATTGCCATCAACGTGGAGGATTCTGCAAACCAGAGCTGTACTAGAAGTGACAGTAGTGAAGATGAAAGGTAAAATATGAATAAGCATTTTAAAGGGGTGTTGAAGAAACGATTAAGTTTTGACTTAGAAGTTTGAAAAACACAAACTTTCGTTTGAAATGTTTCAGCGACTGATGCAAGACCACCATATCAGATATTTTTTCCCCATTGAGAAATGGTGTTATTTACTTTGATGCATGGTATATTTTTTTCTTTTCTGCAAATTTCTCTTTGGGAGGTTCTTTGAAATGCTCTTCAGTTGTAGATTTGTGGCCTGAATAGATCAATAGTGGAAGCGTTCTGGTTAGTACAGTTTTTAGGTGATATGTTCTCTTGGATCAGAAGCCATTTGTTCTACTTCTAGCATATGGATGATACTAATGTAACATAATTATTGTGATATATACCTGTAGGTAAGTCACCTTCAGTCCCACATTCTGAAAGTGGCACAAGATTATTATAGATATCCCAAGAATTGTGAGGAAAGAGTGAGCTTTTGGCTGATATTCCTGGCCAGTGATTCATTTATCTTTGACAATAGCTTCTTTATACTGTCAAGATTGTCCTTTCCAGCCAGAACAAAGCAGGCTGAAGTTTCAGAGTAAATTTTATCTTGTACTTTGACAGGCGCTACAATGAAGCCTTCCCTTCACTCCCTGGTGAAGACTCCCCAAGCAAGGATATGATAGCACCCCTGAACAGGAATAACAATTCTGTGTGGAAAAAGTCACCATCTCCTGGAAAAGAAAATTCCAAAAGGAAAGTGAGGAGAAGACATTTGCCGTCTGTGTGCAAGCCCTATTTCTTCAGCAGCCAAGCTGAAGCTCAAGCTTGGAATACAGCTTGGCAGGTGGCTACTTCAGCAATTGAAGAAAATAAAGTACCTCATGCAGAAGTTGCAGATGATTTACCGGCAGAATTGACCATTGACAGCTCACCTTCTTTCACATTTATCCCAAACTGTTGGAAGTCTGCCTTCCAAGCAGTCAATTTGACCAAGATCTTTATCCCCAAAACTGGTCCTCTAAATCAAGCAGGCTTTATTAACGTGACCTCTCTCTTGCCACCATTGATTTTTTGTCCCAAAGTAATATCAAATAGTAAAGAAAACAAGCTTGAAACTCAAGACTTACAGTACACTGATGGTAACCGCCCAGATGTCCACAGTTCATGCGTCATAGGATTTCATCCCATAAAAGAAAAGAATTGCCAGAAAAGAGCATCAGCAGACACAGACTCTGAGGTTGATTGTATTTTAAAAGGTGCAGTGAAGAGACAGGAACAAGATAATGAAACCGATGACTTCAGCAAAGATGAAAGAAGTGCAGATGATGAGTCGGTCAAGTGGACGACTGAAATTGATGAGGTTAGGTCATTTCCTTCACATTTTGGAGATTTCTTTGTGGACATGACCATGAATGGGAAAGTATGTCTGTACCCAGAGATTGCCAAAACTGAAATGAGGATACCACTGCGGTTAAATAGAGACCATGGTGCTGTTGGCGAGCTCGAGACGGAGCCTAACCACCCAATTTGCCAGTCAATGAATATTCCAATTAGAATGATGCAAAAAGTGCTAACCCCAGTAAATCAAAGTTCGTTGACTCTGAAAAAATCTATCAACAGCAAAGATGTCAAGACCTTTAAATCTGATCATTATTCTACTTATATGCCTGAGACATGTGGAGTGTCCCCAGACTGGTCAGTCCAAACTGTTGCGGGCGATGATTTGAAGAAAAGAACAGAAAAACCACGTGAACTCAAAGATGCAGCTAGTAAGAAACTTAACTTCAATGAGACATGTGTGGCCAAGTCATTTGAAGTGGACATGAATGATGTGAATGCCAATGACGAGGGGAACAGTGCATCATTTAAATGTAAACAGAATGCTGTAGTTTGTGTAGAGTACAAGTGCACCTCATGTTATGGTGGAGAGAAATATGAAAATATCGACCCAACACATATCGCAGATGAGGTGACTGAGACAGCTTTGGTATGGAGGAGGTCTGTAGTTGACATTGTTGAATCAACAGATGCATGTGCTCAAAGTCAGCGGCCCAGGAGAGATAGTTATAGCTCTGATTCAGGATGTTCTGATCTGTCAGATACAGAGATGAGTGAAGCAACTCATGTTGTTGCATATGAAAGGAAGACATTATCCTTTGACAAAACTGTAGGAGGACAGCCCAGCTCAAATAACTTCATGGTCTCAAAAGGGAATTTAAATCAAGACATTCATGAGATGATTGATGATGGCAAAATTGTTGCACCAAGGACAAAGACAGACATTGAAGAGGAGAGAGAAATATCATTTCTCTCTCCGAAACAGTGTCATTGGCAGGGTCCTTTTTCGATGACCTGCTGGGATGTGGTCAGTGAAAACATCATGATGAACTTCAGGGAAAAAGGAAAACTGAAACTTTGTGAAAGTCCACTAAATCTGTTTACACCTTCTCGTTTGACTTCATGCCTAAGTACCGAAGGAAATCAGATCTTGGAGGTAGGTATTCAGCAATACTTTGGAGCTGCTTGGATTATTTTTGAAAGTTCATTCAGTCATTTTATTGTTTTCTTCCAGAAAAATTTTAATTGCCTGAATGTTGTACTATCAGGTAGTCCAAACTGATTTTTACTTTTTATCATAACTCACAAGTTATTGTGTAATCCGATGGAGCTGGCTTTTCTGAGAATTTTGATACCAAATTTATTATTCTGGCTTAAAGGCTTTAAAAGTTTTGGCATTTTCAAAAGTGAAAATACACCTCGAATTTGCTACCTTTTGCAAATTGCATGATAGTCCAACTGTGACCGCCCAGAAAATGACCATTTATTGAGTCAGAGTATTGAAAATTCTCAGTTTCCTTGTCCAAGGGTGTACTTTACACTCAATTTTTTCGAGGGGTACAGATATAATGCAAGCATCTCATTTTACTTTTTTTTAGTCATCAAACGTCACCCGATGTCAATTTTTTTGTGAACTCTGACAAGAGAGACAAAAATAATGTGTTTTTAAGAGGTCAGCCGTGTTCGCCATTGACTTAGCACAGAGCATTGGACAAAAATGACGAAATCAAACATTGGGTGGGTCTATAAAAACAGTCAGTTTTGCACCGAAACATGCCCCATGTCTGAGGTTGGCATAGCTTTAAAATGCAAAGGCTGAGGTTCTTTTGCGTATTATTTTAATCCTGATGTATTAAAGTTTCCGCCAGACCTTCGGTCAGCAAACTTTTCAACAAATGATTTTCAAAGGAATTTCAACTCATTTGTCTGGCATTCTGTGTGAGTTATTTTCAAATGCGTACGCTACATCAGCACGACGCTCTGCAGTCCTTTGTTCTGAGGGGGTCAATTTGGTATGCGCAGCTGAGATTGAAACCGGCAAGACAATGTCTTGTTCAAGGTGTAAAAACACACAGCTGCACACATTAAACAATACAAAAGGAAGTCTATTTTGACAGAGGAAGAATTGAACTTTATTTTGATGTAGGATACATGCTTTTTTTACATGATCACACAGCAGTAATAGCCTTGTAATGTTGGCCAAAACGGGATTTCGCTCCTTTTGCGGGACAGTTTGGACTATCTAATACTATTTTAACCAGCAGTTTATAGGCGTATGTAAGCATTTCTCAGTGATTTGAACATAGAGTCATACAATGCCACAACATTCATCTCAGGCCACAGTTAACAAATGCAAAAATAATGTGAATGGAAATATGTGAACTGAGACTGAGAGGTACAGATTCAGCTGTTAATCGAGTCAACTCACAAGTATTGTTGTTTCATTCCTGTGCATGTCCAACTTATTTCCAGAACCATCAGAGACTTTGAGTTAATGGCTGTTTGTCTTGTGTTGATCATACTAATTAATTGGTTTTCAAATTCCCACATGAATCTCAGTCTCAGAGTCATACTGTTTATAGTGTGTTGTATTACTTCTGCTTTATTCTCACAGAGGGCATTCATAAACTCAGTCTTTTCAACAAACTTCCAAGGACCATATGAAATGGGATGGGTAAGTTGTGTTTGCTTAAATAATTTCTGCAAAGAATTATCATGTGACGTCATCCCTTGTGCTTGGAGGGGGAAGAGTTGCCCCAGCATATGTGGGGGTGATGGGGGGCGGGGATGTTTGTAGGCTTATGGTAATGAAATGGAAAGTTTGGTTTTGTTATTATTATTTTTTTCTTTTTCCTTAATTTTTTTTTTGTGTGAAACAAAGTAAAATCTAGCTAACTGCTATTTTAAGTATTACAACATGTCAGTTGGTATAGGAACTAGTTCACCTTTATTTTTTTTTAAAGATTCCTAGGATCAGCTAGAGAAAGGAGGTAGCTTTTCATTCGTTTTAGATGATGCTTATAGTCTTCTTACAGTATTTAAAGTGATTTTGAAGGAAGCGTTTCTTTGATTGTGTTAATCCAAAGTTATATTAGACATAATCTCATGTCATGTTTTCGATACTTGCAGGGCAACCTATTCGCTCTTCACTGTTCTGATTTGGAGCAGCAGTGGCTAAAGTTGGATGGAAACTGCTCATATGGTATGACTGAAAAATTCTGTAGTCTTTGTTGAATTTATTTTATTCACAGTGGCGGAGGAAAAAATACTTGCATTGTATTTCACAATTGACTTTTTTTTTGTTTTTTGGTATGCAGTCGACTCCACTTAAAATGAAGTCGCTTAATGTGATCTTCTCTTTATATGATGTTTTTCTTTTATCCCTTCCCCAAAGCCTCATTTCCGTGGCAACAAAACGCTTAGTATGACATCTTTCTATTTGTTTTTACTCTTTACAAGATCTCATTTTGAAGTCCCAAAGAGGAAAAAAACATGCTTAGTATGATTTTCATAAACCGCGTCATGATCAAAACACACGCCGTCATCTTTCGTAATCGTCGTTTCGCTACAGCTTGTACCTGCCATTGTTCTGTGTCCGCCTCACCATGCTGACACCTGTTATGTCACCTACCCAGCGTAGGACTTGATGTGATCGCTTTGTCAATGAGTGTAGGATTTTACAAAAAAATGTTATTCTGCTGGCATCACCGATCCCTCACACTCATGCGAGCTCAAATAATGTTGCCATGTGTTATTCATCAGGTGGACCGATAATGCAGTGTAATAGTTAATGATGCGCTAGATGTCATAAGATTCACAGGGCCACTGATTTTACTCAGGTCAGGCATTGAGAGCGGAGGTTACGATAGGGAGAAAGAGCAAAGGGTTACCCACGTGGCGCTACCGCAACATGCGTTTCCTTTTTTTTTTTTTTTTAAGTATGCAATAGAGATTCAATCGTTTTCACGGGACACGGAGCAAAGACTGTCGGCGCCAGCAAGTCCACGAAGGTGTCAAATACCATACTCACTCGGTCACTGCAGATGGGCGATGTTCACTGTGTTAGTTTAGGCTCAGCGCTACATGATGCGAGTGTGGCCAGAGGGAGGATCTTGCATGATATTCACATTTAAATAAATAGGAAAATGCAAGCTATGTATGTTTGGTTGGCGTATCTTGCATGCTGACAGTCATATAGCAACATAATGTTAAGTTAACTGACAGGTAATATTAATTGTGTGCTAATTTTTGCCCTTTGGTTCAGACACCATTGCTTTGGGTGAATATTTTTTTTTAAAAACAATATCCCCTAAACACACCCTAATACACATAGGCCTACACATAAAAAATACCCCCCGACTTAGAAAAAAACAACCAAAGGTCACCTACATAACAATACTGCTTCCATCCTTTATCAGCATAGTTTATTTAAGATAGATAAGTCAATAAATGCTTAAGATGATTTAACGGATAGTATGATGTTAAACTTTATGTCCCTTGGACATCATCTTAAGCAATGTCCACTGTATATGTCAGTTACACTACACCAGACCAGACCACATACACATTTTTTTTCTTTTCTCTTTTGCCCTAGAACATCAGTAAGCATAAACTGGTGATGTTGTGTTGGTTTGTTAACACTACAGGCATTCAAGAAGAGTCCTGTAAATGCCCTTAAAAGTAACTTGAGAAATTTAACCCTTTCAGTGCCGGCCCATTTTCCAAGACTTTTCCCTCAATGCCAGCCTATTTTCTGTGATTTTTCCCTCAGTGCTAGACCATTTTTGCAAAACTTGCCCGAACAAGGGTGTAATAGATAAAAATTCATATCTCTTATGATATTGGGAATTTTTTAAGTCTGTAAGAAAGAAACTTTTAGTACATTGAATACCGTATCGCATTATGAACATATCAAAGTGGTGATGGTGATAGTAGTGGTGGTGGCAGCAGCAGTTTCAGCAGCATCACAAGAATTACAAAAAGAAAATAATCATATTGTAATACTAACATTCTGACTTTTATTTGGCAGCCAAACCGCTAAAATCATCAAGACTAATTATTGAACATCATCAATAATCAGCTTGACAAAGTCTAGAGGTGTGGGATCAATGTTTATAAACGCGTTCATTACTGGCTACCGTGAAAATGCACTCATTTCATTCTTCGTAACATCTAGATCTATACACCCGCCTTCGGCTAGATCTAGATCTACATTACCAACTGGAGCGCACGTACGCAAGTCAACTAAATCATTATTGTGAATATCTTCTTGGTTAATGTCAAACCCATCAAAATCGCTTTCAGAGTCGGAATTTACAAACAAATCCCCGATATTTTGATCAACATCGTCGTCGCCGGACTCAAAAGACGCTATTTTGTAATGAAGAGAGTATCCGCACAAAAAAACGAACCGATCGGCCGATCCTTATAATCCGGAGATCAAATTAAAGCTTATCCAATCAGGAATTAGATTATTCGACTTCCGGAGCCCTAATCACCTTTTTAGGGGGTGTATTTCCTATTTACATTAGCTCACCTCATATCGCCCGAATTCGGGTGATAGGAAGTAAGAGGGTAGTTGAAGACGTCGCCCGAATTCAGGCGATAAGCATTAAGAGGGTAGAAGAAACCATTACCCAAATTCGGGCGATAGGCATCGAAAGGGTTAAGAGTGAAAAGGCAGTTGTGTCTGTAATCTTTAAAACAAATTTTTTTTATATTGGGAAAGTGTATTATGAGGTGTGCATATACAATTCCTTTTTTATTTAAGAGAAATTTGGGTCTTGCATTGTTAAAAGTTTCAGTAATTATAAGACTTTCTTAAAGATATTAGCAGAAGAAGTGGAACCACAAGAAAAGCTGGCAGTGGCAAGATTTACAGTTCGATGCACTAACTACCAATGTTTTTGCCTCGGGCAGTCTCAAATTACCAGGCATTTCTACTATGTAGCAAAAAAAATCACTGAATCAAAGCTGTACACGACATTTCCATGAAATTTGGTGTGGGTATCAAGATTCGGATGAACGAACTGAATCTGGAAATCAATTTTTTCATCTATCGAAAGGTTGATTTTGATCAGTTATTTGTGGGGTACATGCCAAAATTTTGTCACTTTTCATGTGGGGTGCCTTGTGCTTGGTCTAGGTCTAGCAGAGATATTATAAAGAATCATGCTGCCAGAATCAACATAAATATGGTTAAATGAACAAAAAAATAAATGGAGTGAATTAAAAACACCTAGGTTGAGTCAGTTCGTAGATTTATTGGGTAGTTTTGATGTCTCAACCTTTCACACATGTCAGGCGAGTATCTTCACTTTGCCCAAACATGCGCATTAGGGTAGTTTTGCCAGATCCTAAATAACTAGCTACATATATGCGCATCTGTTCAAATAATGACTCTGTTCTCACAATGAATATTTGGACTGCATATTACTGTAAAGAGCCAATATTTAGCTGACAGATATAACAAGAGAAAAAGAACACAGTGATCGAGAGCGTCTTGTTCTTGGTAAGAAACACTCAAATCTGAAAACCTTGAACGTCTCAGTCTTGGTAATCTGTGAGTTAAAAACTCAAGAAGTTTGCTGAAAGTAGTACAAGTTGTTCCAGAGTAATACCTGTTTGTCTATCCAGTAAATGATTATCATATTTCATGTATTTTTGTGTGTCAAGAGAGCAGTTGTCATATTTTATATACAGATTATGTATATATTTTGGGGAAATAAGCTAGACTGCTTGTGGACTCCACAGCTCACAGATGAATACAGGAATTCTATCATAATTGTGTGCTTCATTTTCAGGTGCAGTGTCTTCAGTGGTGAGAGGACGGACTTGCTCAAATTGGCTAGAGAACAACTGTACTCTTGGCCTTCTATGCCCATTTTCCCATCCAAGGTAGGTTGTGAAGAAGCAACTTGTGTACATTTGTTTGCTTTTGTTTTTCATGAACATGGCCAGAAGTGGCGAGCATTTTTCATTTGCAACAACTTGTTGTAGGTGTTTGGCTGTCGGTGGTATTGCATTGTCTTTGTCTGTTTGATAAGAATCAAGGGGATCCGGTTTTTACCAATAAAAACAAAGATTTGTTTTCAGATTCTGCTAAGAGAACATCTACTTTGCAAAAATGCAAATAACTATTCTTCTGTAACTGCTGCAAATATTTGTGTATAATGCGAGAAATTTTACACCTCAATAAAATAATGTGTGAGTTAAAAATTGGAAGGGATCTTAGTGCCATTTGACTGCTTTTGAGAAAAAAAAAACAAAAAATCATCATTTTAATCTGAACCAATCTCCAATGGGGGAGGAGAGCGGTGAAACAGTACACAACCAATCACATTGTACCTATTAATAGTTACGAATATCACTAAAGTCTCTGCATTTTTATTCATGCGTAAAAAGTCTATGAGGTGAGGAGAATAAAAAATTTGGTCTTTTCATGTTGGTAATAGTTTTTTTTGTTTTTGAAGACGACAAATCAGGTTTGCAGTAAGTTTTGTTGGCTTTTTTGAATTTCAGTATATGAGGATGCAATATAGGACTCCATAATTGAACTACACAAGATCTGACTGTTTATCACAAGGAACATTTATCTTGTCAGCAGTGGAACTTTTTGGTGCTTTTTAACTTGAAGACAACGATGTACATTGGAACATATACATTGTTTCAGTATTACTGATGACCATCACAGAACATTCTATATGTATAATGTATGCCAATATTTCATTTTCCATGAATGATTATTATGGTGGGGTGGTCTTTCAAGTGAATTTCAGCTAGAAATTCTGACTAATTAGGCCTCATCATCAAATGACATCAGCCTTTTGTCAAGATAATGACGGATGGGAGTCTTGCTGATCCAGGTTGCTCAGATTTTTTATTTATTTGGTTATGATTAAGTTTTCGGCAAACGGGACATCTGAAACTTCCACGTGTTGATTAGTTTCGAATCAGTGAAAAGTGAATTGACATTGACAATTTTCGGTTTATAATAATTTAGCCATCCGGCCTGAGGAACATTTGGGATTAGAATAGTCAGCTAACCAGAGTAATGGTTTCCATTTCATTAAATGTCTCAATTAATGTGAAGTCATGATGAATTTGATGTGTTTTGAAAGTACACTCCCTCATTTATGCATTTCTTCAGCATGCAATGCTTTTGTTTTTTTGAATGAGATTAAAAGTTATACGCAATGAACATTTATATCTGAATATTACATAAACTGAAATGGGAGGAAGAACTCGGCCTTTTTAAATGGCTAATAAGTCAATGCTATTGAACCCTTATTCTGAATTTTTTTTACTCAGTTTGAATATTGCCATAACTTGGAGCAGAGCCAGTCAATATCACTGTTGGTCTGAACATCAGTTTCGTGTAACATAGATAATGGGCTGTTGCCTGTTTACCCGTATCAATGATGTATGACATGCAGGTAAGAGGTAGGATATGACAGACCCATATATGAAAGTTGGTCAAAGAATATGTCACTGTTAGAATTTTAACAATCTTCATGCTCCACTGGCAAGAATATTGGTGAGACTGGTAAAGAATGGCAGTAAGTTTATGTTGGATATGGTGTTTGCAGGATTTTTGTCTATGGACAACTGCCTTCTGGAAAAGTTAATCGACTTGACTTGACTCATGAACAAGCCTTAGAATTATGTCCCAATTTGCAGAATGTCATTGCTGTGTTCATTCCAGATTTCATAAATTCCACAGTTTTTTTTGGTAGGGATCACAGATTCTGCATCTTTCTCCCCATTTAATTTACGCTTTGCGGTATGATCAGTTGTGGACAGATTTGGATTTTTGTGGTGCTTCACTCATTTTTGTGCAATGGTTGGCATGATCAAATTTTATTTGGGGGTTTATAGAAAACGTTATGTTCTTTTCGGATTTGTAAGATTAAGCCACGCAGTGGTTGATAAGTCATGTGTGACATGAGGATGAAAAATATCTAGGGAGATAGCTTTAATTTTTCAATTTTCCAGTCACATCAAGTAAATAATGAAAATAATGAAGAAGAAAAAAAAAGAGAGAAAAGGTGGTAAGACAAGGAGTAGCTATCACTGTATCAGTTTCCATTCTTGTCTTGAAAGATTGCACCAGAGTCTAAAAACAACATTAGAACAGATGCAACACAAAAAGCTATTTCTCTTTGATGCACAAGCTTGACAAATGTTATTTAGGCTTTTGTCCAGAGGTGAGATCAGTGACTAATTCAGATTTGCACCTCTTCAGAGTGGGATCGTGGCGCATGAAAGTGCTCGTTTGGTTGTTTAAAGTACTTAAATATTGATTAATTAATATCTCTGAAAAAATTGTTTTGATGGTTCATGTTCCCAGCATATACTAACAGGAAGTTACAACTGAACATTTAACCCATTCGCAGGCGATCTCTTCTGTAGTCAGCCATTTCAGATAGACGTCACATCTTTAGGATCTTTAGTATGTCTGGGTCTTTCAATGAGAAATATCTTCTTTCCTTCCACCACTCTCCCCTCAATACCCTTCTCCCCCCTTTCTCAGGAGGAGATGATGTTGTAATTATGGTAAGGGTGTTTTATCAGTAGTATCAGGGGATGAAAGGTTTTTATTTTGTTGCTGCACTATAACACACTTACATTATGTATACTGGGGTAATTAAATAATTTTCAGTCCCATAATCTTTGAAGGGGGTGTAAGTAATTAAAATTTTTGGAAAATCATTTTGATATTTTGCCATGAGCTTTTTTGATAAGTGAAAATGCAAAAGTGAACCGATCTTTTAAGAAGGGCGTTGCTTATTAATGGGTTCAGTACAGAAACTCACCATTTATTGATATAGCACATATTATGATATTCAGTCATCACAAGATCAAAATTTGTGCCTTTCTTACTTACTTGTTCTTTGTTAAACAAAACTTGCTGGAGGTTATGAAGAACATTTACACAAGAGGCAGTCAGTCAAGTACTTGAAACAAACAAGTACATGTGTTTGTAATGTAGCAAATTCTGAAACTGTTCTACCTTGTGAACCAAGAGTTGTATTTTCTTGCCATACTAACTTGATATAGATGTATTCTAATATGTACTCAAAGCAGAATGAAAGTACCAGATTGCAGCGCATGATCAAAAGTTGTTTGTGTATTGTGAATGTGTATTAACTGATCTCATTTAATCATAGGCCTCATGTGAAGTGTAAATAACATTATTTATTACTGATGAAAAATGTGCTCTTTGTGTACATTTCAAATTATTTTATGAATGTACTTGTAAGTTGACAAAAGGCAAGATTGAATGGTGATGTGGTAGATGTATAAAGGTGTGATGATCCCCATTACAAATTTATTTTAAGGCTTTACTGAAATTAAAGAGTGTTGGCTACTGTTCTTTTAGGTCTGAAAATGGCAGGGTTTCCTAAGAATAATGATGAAATGACATCACAATTTGATCATGAATGAGATGGACACATTACTAACGACAGAATATCATGTCTTTATTTGCCATGAAAATGAACAGGTCTGTGCAACATACAACAGCTTGTTAATTATAGATATTGATTGAAACTGGAATACTAAGAGGGATAGATATTTTATATACCCTTCAAGTGATGGATCAATTTATGTCTGTATATTTCTGTCAGAGATGGAATTGCAAGCCTGTACATGGACACTGCTTAAAAGAGTTGCTTTGAATAAATTTTGGCGGCTGTCTTCAGATTAGAGCAATTATAGTGTGGTGTATTCTTTAGATCTTGAAACACTAACCTTAAACCATTGTGAGGCTTGCAAGATTTTTCATTTGAATGGCACCAAATAATCAAGGAGTTTTGCCTGAATTTTTGTAGTAGGCAGTATAGGCCAGAAAGAAAAGTTGGGGTACCAATTTCATTTGATGGTTTACAGCTGCATCTAAACAATATGATGTGTGCTGGAGAACATGAGATTTCAGTAGTGGAATTTGTGACAGGCAGAGAAGTCTGCAAACGGCTTCTGTTGTTTCTTATCTGTAAAATAGTCGCCATTGTCATTATCTTATTGACATCTGTTAGTTACCCTGTGTCCTTTTTATTTCCAGTTGGCGGGGATGCTTGATTGTGTTGGTGTGTGTGATGTATGAGGTTGTTCAATAGTAGTCTTATTAGATGGGATGTGTGCTCCAGAAAAAAACTGACAAAGAGACATTTGGCATATCAGCCATTCAACCAATGTGCCTAGTCATACTGGTATTTGTGGCACTTGCCTGTGGATATATCATGAACGGAAGTTATATTTGGTAAACTATGGTGTGTTTGTTTTATAAATTGTCCACTTTCAGCATATGTTCATGTCTTACTGTCAATAGTGGGTTGGAAATATGAATATCAATATGGTACCTGCGATAGTGTGAGAACAATTGCCAGTGTAAATATTAATTCATTGAATATCTGTATGCTGTGAAGTGTGAGTCGTGTGTCTAGTCATTTGTTTGCAAGAAGAAAAAAACCATTCCATTATTTTAATCATTTGCCATACATATACTCATCACCGGGTACTAGTCAGTAGTTTGTGCTTGTGGATGGATTTGAATTTACAGGATGTTGACTGGGCACAGCATGTGAAGAGGGGAAGGGGGGGGGGGGGCAGTTTTGTCACATGTTCTTTTTTTTAATTTTTATTTGAGATGGATGAGCTGAATGAGGCCTTTTTGATAGTGTGATAAAAACTTATATAAAAAAAAAATAATAATAATATAAGTCACATTATTTTATCATGAAAGTGAAGTTTAACTTCTAGTTCTTAAGTATGCTTGTGATGACAGATCATTAAGAAGTCATGTCAAGAAAAGATCTTATGCAACTGAAAAAAGAAAAAAAAACAACTGTATATTGCTGATGTGCATTGTGAATGTATTTTAATTGTCTATTCTGGTTTTGATACGGTAACACTTCTTCGTCAAATTAATCTCTGGTGATGCTTTTCCTTTTCATACTGATAGTGAAATATTCTGAAATGAATGTTAGTTACAGGTTGTGTCATATGAAGGCATGAATGAACTTGGGGAGATTTCAAGCTCATAGAGGGACCTGAGATTGGTCACATCCAGTTTTTAATCTGAAATATTTTCTTGGGCTTTTCTTGTACACATTGTCTGGTCATGGTCCCTGCCTTTTGAAGTGCTGTAAACAGGGGTAAGCAGAAGCTTGGACGAGACAGAGCACTGAGAAAACAATTCAGAGGAAAGGTTGGGGAAATAGAAGTATTTGTGCTTAGTGCCCAGAAAAGGATGAGTAAAAGAAGAAAGACAAGTGACCAAAGCGGAGATCGAACCCTCAGCCTCTTGCTATTGCACCAACTGCCTTGCCAGGAAGAAGAAGGCAGCCTCCCCTTATCTTTACTGTAGTTGTGTAAGTCTCCAAATGGACAGAAATTGTATCGAAAGAAAGTGTACGTTGAGCATAAGTAGAACATTGCTTTTTGTCTCATTTAATTTCCGTACCGGCATAATCATATAATGACCTCTATCATGACTATGTACATTTGCTGCATGTTGCACATGTTAAGTGTGCCTAGATGATCTACCTGGACTAAGACTGTGATATTGTTACTGTATGGCTGCTCTGGAAGTTAAAAGGGCTGTGTATGTCTGGGACTAGATGTTTATGCAGAGTAAAACAACAACAGACTCCTCTGTGATACAGGATTTGAAAAGATATATTGTTCTTGCTGTGGATATGTGTAATTTTAATTGGGATAGGGGATAAAAAAACTTCTTTTTAATCAGGAGCATTTTGATGTTTTATATCTTAAAGTCATTTTAAACATTGGTGGCAAAGAAAAAGAAAAAGGTCCGGTGACTCTAGGTAACTGAAGTTGGAATGTATTTAGTCCGGAGCATGTAAGCTAGAATCGATTTTGAATTTTAGGCATTTCTGGGCCAGTGTGTAAAGACTCAAATATTCTTGCTAATATCCTGTTCTTACTTCCCAGACAAAATGCAAGCATACCTCAGTAAATTTAGAAAATGATTTAGTTTTTTGCATGTTCAACTTTTATGATTCATAGAATCAACATTTGAATAAAACAAAAAAAGTAAACCGCTCAAACTCTATAACCTTTTCCTCATGACATCACATGAAGGAAGTTTGTACATGTAATTGTTTTAGGAGAATGGGCACATGGTTTGCTGATCAGGGTGGGTCATTATCAATGCTCAGATTTTAACTCTGTAAACGGATTATTTTTTGCATTTTCGCGGAGTTTTTTTTTCTTCAGGTTTATTGGTGACCAGTATATGATGAGGAAAACAATAATTCTATGTAATTCTACCATAGCCTATATTTCGCTCTAACAGAAATCCCCAGAACTGAATACATGGATTTTATTTCCACAAAATAGCAGACTGGGCCAAATTTTGGAATAAAAATTGATCACCGTCAACGAACACTGCCAGCGTTCTGTAACCATGGGGCTAGTGCAGGAAGGCTGTGAGCGTCAATCCGTGTTTAAAGAGTTAATTATATTTGCTCTGTGAGTCTTAGTACTTTGTATACATGTAAATATGTAAACTGATATTTGAAATGATTTCCAGGAGTTCAGCTCTTCCATGAGGCCATTTAACATCAAGGCAGTCTTTATTTTATTGGATCATTATCTGGGAAGTAGTCAGTAATTTTCATGTTTTACTTTTAGAGAGCATGAGAATGTACATGTATGTATTTCATAACTTGGAATTTAGACATTTCTCCAGCGGTAAAATTGGCAGCCTTTTGTTGAAGAAATTTGTTGCTTGGGATGAGTAGTCCTGGAAGGAACAATGCTTTCTAAACTCATTTGTCCCCAGTGATGTTCGTAAAGCCAATAAATGTGCATTTTGTGCCAATAACAGGAACGTTGTTTTTTTTTCAGGAGATTAGCAATGATTTTTAAAAAAAACATGAATATAGCATCCATTTATTCCTCAATATGAGCTGTGCAAAGGCTGTCTCAAGTATTATAGTAGTATTGTTCAATATGGAGTCACTCATTTATCTCATGTTCACACCTTTTTTTTTTTAAAAATGATATTTAAGACAATTTTTGTCTCCTGTGAACTGGCCCAGTGTAAGGGGTGATCCAGACAAAGCTGGTGTTGGGGGGTGTAGTGCCAGCTTTGGTGGCTGTCTGTTCAACTGAACACACATCTGGGATGGTAGTGTTGCCACGGTGATTGCTGTGTTTGCCAAAAATGGCAGCTATCCAGCACAGCTGAGGCAAAACCTAAGTTCTTAGGCAGTTCTGATACTTTAAATAGATTAAATGTTTGCTAGGGAATCTCTGGTCGTTCATTCTTAGTGCACTGGACCGTTGACAGATAGACGCAGCACCGATCAAAGGGCTGATTGTTTGCCGACATGGGGACCGATTTCAGGAACACTGCTTGTTGTTTTTTTATCTGCATTTGAAATAGTTTTGTAAGAAAGCAAAACGTATGCTTATTTAGACACTATATAATATGAACACCAACTTTCCTTCTGTTGATCTCAATGTGTCTTCAAAGTGAACACAAACAAATACCAAATATTGTGTCCTAACTTCATTCATGTGTCACTCAACTTCTGTGGCCGCTAGAAAAAAATTGAAATTACCGGGCTAAAATTCATGCTTTAATCTGTTCGGCTGTAAAGTTTCATTACAAACCGAGGTCATTTTCTGTATCAAACTGATATGTAAACAGTGAGTGTGGCCGGTCCAAATTGGCTAGTTGCAGGTGTGTGGCAGCAGCGTTCTAGCTATTAAATTTACAAAGTGAATAGACCATCATGACCTAACTCATCAGATCGAAAGCATTGTTTAGTAATACCTGTACAATCATCAAAGTTTATACATTTCTTATAAAAATAATGCAAGCGAGTGAGATAACTATTTGTATGATAAAATTGTGCACGTACGTGTTCGGTGTTGTGAAATATATTCCTTTGAATCTTTGAATCGGGCGCACTGAAACCATATTGGTGAGACTGGTAATTATATACCGTACTGCACTATGACATGTCACGACTCACCTGCATGTGGTGGTCTGCTGGCTTGCATCTTGCTGGGTCATGGTGTGGGTAATGAGTGGTGTGTTAGTGTGGTGCATAATAAATTGGTGGCGAGCCACCAGTATGGTACCCATACCAACTTTGGTCTGCTTTACCCCTAAGAATGGGACGGATGCCCAGCTGTTGGAATACTACCTCCAACAATATTGATTTTAATTTGCTTTGTATTGAACAAGGAATGGGTCGTGTTAAAATACAGAACCTAAACAGTCATTGAGAATTTCTTGCTTTTGGAGATGTTATAAAGATATTGCCATATTGGTTGAAGTGGATCTGTTTGTGAAATGTTTAAAATCAGATTTGCCCTGCAATTGTGGTGACTGTCTTGGAGGTGATTTTGCATAAAGGTTCTGTCAGGTAGTGAGGATCAGATTTCGAATGTGTTAAGTTTGATTTGTAAGAACACATTTTGTATGAATGCCATTGTGTAAAAGAAGTGTGTAAGCCACTGTTTGTTTTCCGTGTGCATCTAACACTGTATTGACACCCTTACATATGTTAAACAAGGGTGTTCAAATTCAACTACACAGAGAAGTAGCTCTAACAGGAAAGTATCTTGTCAGTAGCCTACCTACACAAGAACTTTTTTTTTTTAAATCAGTGAACTGAGCATTTGGCCCAGCAATTCTCTCTTGTGAGTACCACATAATAATAATAATACGTGATGCTTTATCTTGGATGCATCAGAGATATTTTGATAATACACAGGGAAAGAAACTTCTTGTTTGGAAACAAGAGTTCACTGGTTTTATGTTGGGATTCACAAATCATGCCTGTTACATAACATAGGGTGACAGTAATTTTGCTGTATGATTACTATGATGGAGGAAGATCTCTTTCCAAAAGACTGTTCCATTTTGCCTTTATTTAGTACTAAAGAAATATATACAATGTATATAAATCGCAATAATTTGTTCCAACTGGAAAAATCTACTGGAAAAATACTTTTAACAATGAACTGGGATGCGGTTTAGCACTTTCGTAATTTTAGTATGATCTAATCTGCATATCATTTTGATTCCAAAGGCTTTTGAATTCCATTAAAGCAGTACCTGGAACATTTTACATGGTCAGAGTAAGGAAACAGTTCGTGCTTGAGATTAATATTTATACAAGTTTATTGGCATATTGGTAAATTAATAGCATTCTGATATAGTTCCCGTGTTTAATTTCGTTGCTAAATCTTTCTGATAATTATTATCAGAAATTCATGTAAATTACATCCTGATGAAGATCTAGATTACCTTTGTAATTAGATCTAGTCTGCCATTGGGCCTTCCTTTTGTAGGAGCTTCATCAGACTTGCAGCGACACAATTATTTTTAAGAAAATAATGTCTGTTAAAACTGAAAACCCAGTACAGTCATAGTTTATTACAGGTTTCCTCTAGGATTTTTGTGCTCGTTCAAAATTGGCACTTGATACAGTAGTAAAAATTTGCAATGGTATACTCAGAAAACATTAGTGGCAGTCATGATTGTTTTCAACAACAAGCAAGACCTTGATGCTGACAACAGTGTGGAGATACTGACTGTTGTTGTATTCAGGGTGTGTAATATCCAAAAGGAGAGAGCATCTTTGCTATAATTTGTATAAGTTATGGAAGCTGTCAAGAAGTTTATTGGCATTTTTTTTTTTACACAAAGCATTGTTGGGTACCACATTTGTAAACAATTGGAATCCATGTCTTAAAATGACTCAGAACTTATTTTTGGAGGAAGGCAATTCAGTGAGTCTTATCCTTTGTCCACCTGATTGTTTAATTTCATGTAGGATCGTATCAAGGATATAAAAAAATTTGAAAATCTTTGACCAGTCAGAATGCCTGAACCATACAAAATGTGAAAATAATTTCTCTGATTGAGAGTGAGAGCATTTGATTGAGACTCAGGAGTTTCAAGGATGCATAAATTTGTTTTGGATCCCACACCCTGTAGCTAGATTTGAGGGGTAGATTATTTTCGTTTTCAAAAACCCGTAGCAAACCTGCACAGGGCGTGTAAATTTTCTAAAGAATTGTCATTTTAGTTTTAACTGGAGGCACAATTTTCAGGTGAAAGTTTATTAAAAATTATTTGTTTATATCCAGTCAGTTTATTCAGTGTCTGTTCTCATATCTTTGTTTTTTTAACAATTGTGTCATTGGAAAGAGATCTGTCATGAGCTAAATACATGCCTGGCCCCATAGTCAAACCTTTTTAATGAAAGACTTCATCTTAGGTGGATGGTCTTAGGAAATTTTTTCTATGGCTATAGGACAGTCTTCCAGTTAACAGAGTCACTTTAAGTAAAAGAATGAATGAAAACATTCAGGGTGGAGAAACTTTCTGCCAGATAAGTGACAGGAAGTAAGACTGTCCCTTGTTCTATCAAGGAATGCTTGATGTTAAGGAAGAATAAATAGTTCATTTTTTTGTTTTAAAATCACAGTGACTTTGAAAACCATCACCAGGTCAATGAAATGTGGTGTGCTTCAAATGCTTTAGAAGTTGAACAGTTAAACTCGTGCAGAAAGTTAGAATGAACTACATGTGAGGGAATTCTTTTTCATCATATTAATCACAAAATTCTGTAGCATTATTTTGGATCTGTGCAAGTAAAGGAATGTTTGTCATGTATCTGTCAGATATTTGGAGCCAAATTGGGAAGCATCATATTTTGAACAGCTGAGAATAAATGTCTCTCCTGTCCTTTCCCACTGATTTGCCGGGGGTAAAAAATTGTATTCTACTATCAGCTTTTACTCCAGTATATCTTTTTTGTACACTGTCGGTGATGTTTTGTGGCATTATTTGTATGAATCAAATACTTCCAGCTTATCTTACAGTGGTCTTCTTTAGGGTAAGACAATCCATCAACAATCCAGTGAGATGATTTGAATGAAATAGAACCCAGAATCATCAGGTTTTTACCGAAGTTTATGAAGAAAACTGTAGCTTGCGATGGATGAATGAAAGGGTGGGAGAGTATTTGCATTGTGCTCAGCGAAGACAATTTTCAAAGTTCAGACCTTTCCATGTCGTGTTTTGTTGTCTAACATTCCTAGCCTTTCCTCTTTATGTTTTGTAAAAAATTGTTTCTACTTCAGGTGTCTTCTATCAGTAGTTTGGTTGCATTTTCAGGCGCAGCACTAAAATATCATGGTGTATAAAATTTTTTGAAATCAGTCATCAAAATGCTGGTGAAAGTATATTTGGTAAGCCCAAGCGTAAGATGGGCCATTTTTCAGAACACGAAAGTGTCATTTTTGGAGCTCTCTCACTCAATATGATTTTGAATATGATCTTCGAATTTTTTTTAATTAATGTTTTTTTTACAGGGTTCATAGCGGACCTTGAAAACCTGGAAAAACCTTCAAAAACGAAAATTGTTTTTCAAGGTCTTGAAAAGCCTGGAAAACAGAGCACAAGCTTGAATAACCTTGAAAAAACAAAAAACGCGATCAAATTGAAAAAAAAACAAAAAAAAATGGGCCTAGGCGCTAGGCCTAACGGAAACAGAGACGGCGGTGTAGTCGCACAGGTTTTTGCGGGGATAAGCAATTCACGGACATGCGTAGTTTTTGTCGCGGTGTTTTGTGGCCTTGAAAATGAAAAAGTTGACCTTGAAAAACCTTGAAAAAACCTTGAATTTTCTCATCAAAGTCTGCTATGAACCCTGTTTTTAAAAATATTTCCTTTTTGATTTATTTATAAAAATGTTTTGATTTTGCATTTTTATTTGAAATTGCTGTTATTCATTTCAATCTGTCATGTACTCTGTTGTGGAATAACTTCTGTGAGAAGAAAAAAGCTCTTGTTCAGTGTTACATGTATTATTTTATCTTTGCTTTTCTAACCATAATAATATCCCCCCCCCCCCCCCCCTTTTTTTTTAAAAAAGTACTATTTGGAGCAGATCTTTTGTGCCAATATATGAATCTGACCTGAACATTTTCACATGATTTTAAATGTGCTGATTTGAAAATAGTTGCAAAATCATAAAATTACCACTGTGCACATGTGCAATCATAATTTCCATGTGTTGCTATCAGTGTTTGTTGTTGTATTTCTTCTTATTATTTCCTTAGAAAATTTGCTATGATCTTTGTATTGTTGCTTCTTGTCTTAGTTGGTAGTCAAAATGTAGGATCCGAATTTAATTGCTTTATGTACACTGTCAGGAGTAGCATTCAAAGTGAATGTGAGGCAAGCATATAATTTAGAAAGTGACATGTAGGAACCTCTGAAATCAACCCCCCCCCCCCTCCCCGAAGTATATGTATAAAAAAAGAAATAAATCTCAGTACTTGTATAATACATCTAATATGAAGAGTGATTGAGTTTGCCACTGTGAAGGAAGACAAAACAGGAGAAAATAATAGAAAAGAAACTACGAGTTTTATACTTTCCTATGTTTTCAGCAAATGAAGTCAATTGATAGTGTTTGTGCACGGTGTCCTGTTAGCATTCTGTATATATATGTACAGGTATCATGTCATGATTTGTTTCATTCTGAATTCTTTGATTATACATGTAGCTAGTTAAACAGAGGACCCCAATGCCAGCATCCAGGATTTACATGTCAGTGCTGAATGTGGTGGCACTGCCTTAATATCTATTGCCATGGCCTTGACCTGTCTGTAATTAGAACAGTTAAGATTTCTGACCGCCAAACGTGAATGGGAAAAGTACGAAACTCATTACTTGTAAAGTCAATGTCATGTTTGTTTTCTTCCTTACTGACATGTATTGATGCATGAACAGAATGAAAGAAAGAAAAAAACAACAACAAAAAAACGGCAGTGTTTTGTACGAATGAATAAAAACAGAAAAAAAGGGAAACAAGTTCTTTTTCCTTCTTTTGAATTGTGCGATTGGCAGTCTTTGTTTTTGGCAGGTTAAGTCAAATCAAAGATGGGACAGCCCCTTCTTGGCGCCTCTATAATAAACGTGCACACAGCACAGAAAGACGAGTGCGGGAAGTACATGCAGGTCAAGTCACGGCACACCCGACGATGCCTCGGGGCGAGACAAAAGGAGCACAAGTTTTCGCCAAAAAAGTTTGAAAAATGGTGGGCAATTGTTGTGCACTGTAATATTAGTGTGGGCTATAATTAATACATGTACATGTAGTCGCTTGCCCTGCAGTGGCGCAGCCCAAGGTGGCCATGGGAATTGCCGCCATGTTTAAGTGGGCGGAAAAAGAGGCAGAGCAGTGGAGTGCTCACTCTTTGTCTATTGCATAGCTATATGGCACATGGCCAGTTCGCGCGCTAAGGGGGGGGGGGGGGAGACCCATGGCGGATTGCAGGAAAAGAATGCTTGGTAAAAATACATTATGGCCGCGACACACGCACACACAAAGAACCTTCATACACTAAAGTTAAAATTACAAAATAAGCTACAGTGTACCTATGTACATACTGTACTTAATCAATGCTCTTAACTGAATACAGAACATCATTCAGTACTTTCTATTTATATATTGACTTGGTAAAATACGTAACGCCACTGTTTATGACTTCAGAACATTCGCCGCAAGGTGGCGGCCCGTAATCCGTGCACGCAATACGCACCAGTTGTCCCATCTTATCATAATGTCTAGTAAATTTAATCAAATGAAAATCATACAATTTTCCATACAACAAATTATGATGTCTTCTCCGTCGCCATAATGATGAGCTGTAAGAAAGTCAAGCCCCATTCGAATTCGATATTGAGTGCTTAAATCAAAGGCTGTTGTTGTAAGTACGTACGCATCCCAAGCGTTTTGCTCTACCTATCCCTAACCCCACCTTTATCCTCAACCCTAAATCTTATCGAATCCTTAACCCTGCCCCCTACCCTAAAAAAAAAAAGGAGGATAACAAAAAGAAAATCTGAAAGAATAATTAAGGCTGTTGTCAGGAATATTTTGGGGGCAAAAACACTTGGGGGCTGTACATGTATACTTTTTTAACAACATTCTAAATTAAAAGAGCATTGCTTTATTCTAACACTAACAGTGTTGTGAAATGGTTCTACTTCTAGATTTTGTCTTGAACATTTATCTTGCAGATTATCAAGATTATTGGTTAAACGCAATGACATGGCGTCGGCATCACTAGTTGACCCGCCACTGCTGAAGTGAAAGGTTAAATATTTCAAATGGCAGAAAAGAGGAATAGTCTTAAGTACAGGGAAAACACATCATCCTTTTTTTTTTTACAGCTATTCATTCTCATCTGATAAAGCAATCACATTATTAAAAACGTAATAAAACCGGTGAGAAGATTGTGGTGGGCCAAAACAAACAAAACAATACTATTTACTTTTATAAACTTGTTATTTTGAAGCAACGAATTAATTTTTATTTCTTTTGAAAAAAAACAAACAAACAAAACAAAAACAAACAGTTAAAATCAATAGTCAATAAGCACACAAAATCGTGCGTGAACTACAACATTTAACACATCTATTCTGATCCACTAGAAGTAGTTAAAATGCAATGCACGCGTGCCAATGTAGAGCTCTGAGTAATGATACTATGACGACTAAACTTCCATGTGGTTCATGCCGGAAAATTCCAACACTAACCTGGTTTTCATCGAATGTTATGACTGATGTATACAGTACATATACTGCTTTCTTCCTGGTCTCCTCGAAGTGTGTATCATTTTTAATGAGTACGGACGATAAGTACATGTGTGTTTGTTTTTATCATCAGAATACATGTATCATTTTTAATGAGTACGGACGATAAGTACATGTGTCTTTGTTTTTATCATCAGAATACATGTATCATTTTTAATGAGTACGGACGATAAGTACATGTGTGTTTGTTTTTATCATCAGAATACATGTATCATTTTTAATGAGTACGGACGATAAGTACATGTGTGTTTGTTTTTATCATCAGAATACATGTATCATTTTTAATGAGTACGGACGATAAGTACATGTGTGTTTGTTTTTATCATCAGAATACATGTATCATTTTTAATGAGTACGGACGATAAGTACATGTGTGTTTGTTTTTATCATCAGAATACATGTATCATTTTTAATGAGTACGGACGATAAGTACATGTGTGTTTGTTTTTATCATCAGAATACATGTATCATTTTTAATGAGTACGGACGATAAGTACATGTGTGTTTGTTTTTATCATCAGAATACATGTATCATTTTTAATGAGTACGGACGATAAGTACATGTGTCTTTGTTTTTATCATCAGAATACATGTATCATTTTTATTACCGTTGGTCCATCCCTGCTTCTTCTTCTTTTTTTTTCCCCCTTCGACACGTACATGTATACCAAAGCTAACCTTAGCTTTAGATTTATCAATACTGTTAGCCAACATCATCTGTATCCTTTACAAACATCAGCTTCGTCATAGTGTGATAACAAAAACAACAGCAACAACAACAACAAAAAACACACACACTTGCCGTTACTACAGTACGTACTTATGTGACTGTTGTTACTCTCCTACTAAAACCATTGCTAGTTTAGCCTGTTTTGCTTCTTTGTGTTCTATGAAAATGCTACAGGCTTTCAGTTTGTGGACACACAGTCACCATTCAGTTCAGAATGTGCACATTTCAGCACAGGGACAAGAAATCTACAAATTTTGTTATTTTCAAAGAGGACAGGAATCGACGTCCTCTGTAGCAAGTCGGCAATACCGAATACCGAAGTGACGTGAGTTTACTGTAAAATTTAAAGTTTAAGGAGCATTGAAAAAATGCACATTGTCAGTGTTTTTACCTAACAGAAAATCATAAGGTCACGGAAAATCTAATTGACATTTAAAAAATTACATGTACATGTACTGCAATATATAACAATCAGTTTTCGAGAAAATCTGATTACTCTGAGGGCACAAGATCCACGCAATCTAAAAATAAGGACTTTGTTTCACGAGGGCCTCAGCTTAATGGTGTTTTGCCCTCTGTTCTTGATTCTTGCGTCTTGATTTTCCATTTTGAATCGTTTTTTAGGTCCATGCTACCAGATCATCCGGTAAAATGACTACACTGTACTTTAATTACAGTACTACATTTTGTCCAATCATCTTAATTTTTGTTGCCCATGGGGACACTCAATTATTCACTAGTGCGGTTTCCTGCCCTCTGTTAAGTGCAGGCTAAAACTAACTTACGCCTTGCCCCTTCGTTAGTCACCATTTAAAAATATTTAATGCGAACTTCAGATAGTTCGAAGCCATCCTTATGATAGCGTAATGAATATTAAAAAATGAAATGTCTCTAGGGAACTTGAGGGTTGCAATGTTTTCTCCATTAACGGTGAGCTGAAAGCAGAGAAAGGGAGAAAGAGAAAACAACGGTTGAAATATAGCTTCATAATGATAACATGTATTATATGCGTAATTTTTGTCTCCAGCTGACAAATGATTTTAGCTGATATAAACAAGTAAAGAAGTAAAATAACTTTTGACATTTATACGTAGATGTTAAACATGTACAATATAATACTTGTAATAATATGAAGAGTCAAAGGACAGCAGGTAAACGAAATGATTACGTCATGTATGTATAATGTGTTGTAAGCCCTGTAGAAATGAATGAACGAATTTTTTTCAAAGCAACTTTGCCCCAAGATGAATCCATGTGTCTTCAAATTTGGCATGGCCTTCTCAACCATTTTGTCTTAACTGAAGACTATTTTCCCGTTTTAATTGCAACAATAATGCGAAGGATTGCTGCATAACCCTAATGCAAGGCCTACTATGCCCTAATGTTAAAATTGGTAACAGGCAAGTTGCGTGAAAATTAGCAGTGCCACTAAATACGCGATGTTGAGAAATAATGACGAGGTTTGGTTTACGGATATCAGGATATAAATATCGTTAGATCTAATAGTAATTATCTACATGTACATATATATATTATGATGAAATCATTCAGTCGGTATTATAAAAAAAAAACCACGCGGGAGTTTTAACAAGACCTACGGCCGCTGCTCACATGGCATTTGCGTGAAATTTTGTGGAGGTACATGTACCTTCCTTTCAACTTGGAGAATATTCTTTACATTTGAAGACTTGAAGTGATGGAGAAGTATTTTTGAGTTTGCTTTGTGTCGCTGATTGGTCGCCCTGAGTCCCCGCCCCCCCCCCCCCCCGCCCTTTAAAAAAAATAAATAAACACGTGAATTACTGTTGGGTGAACTACGAGTGGCTAATGTGGTTACTGCGTGGGTTCAATAGTAACTCCCTTAAGGATACACAGGATTAACAAACACAGGGTTCTGCTGGCAATCTTATTTATTCAAAAAGCCTAACAAAGGTATCACTACCAAACCAAAAAGGCATAGGAAAAACCCTACCAAGAAAAAGAAGCCCAACCAGCCATAAGCTGGAACAAGAGAAAAAGACAAAAATATGATTAGGATATAATGACAACATTAATCAGGCAATCAATGGTGGACATACATAGTAATAGTATTAAGTAAATGCTTCATTTAAAAAAGGACCATCAATCTGGAAATTCAACAACTCACTGCTGGAAGATGATAATTTCATTCTGGAAATGAATATGCTCATTGACGTTTTTATTCGGGACAACTTAGAGCTTGAACCAACTGTTAGATGGGAACTTTTAAAAACTGAGATGAAATCTTTCTGCATACAATATTCGAAAACAAAGAAACAGCTCAGGAAAAATAAAGAACGAGATTTAGAACTAGATATTGAAAGGATAAATAAGCAGCTACTCGCAGAACCGAGTAATGAAAATCTACAAAAAGAAATGGCAATCTTAAAACAGAACTTAGAAGTATTTCTCTTATACAAAGCAAGGGGGGCTCAGATAAGATCGAGAGTTAAGTGGATAGAGGAGGGCGAAAAGAACACAAAATACTTCCTATCATTAGAAAAGAGAAAGGGGATTGCAAACACTTTATACGAACTAAGAGTGAATGATAACGCCCTCAAAAAACCATTAGAAATATTGAATCAGATTCGACAGTTTTTTGAAAACTTGTATAAGAAACAGAGTGCAGAAACCGATATAAAGTCATTATTGAATAGCTATTTAGAAAATATTGAATACCCAGTATTAGATGAAAGCGAAAAAGAAATAATGGAAGATAAGATTACAGTAGAAGAACTTGGATATGCACTATCTAAACTTAATAATGAGTCAGCACCTGGGAGTGATGGACTGACGACTCCCTTCTATAAGTGTTTCTGGGGACGACTTAAGACATTGTTGTGGGAAAGTCTGTCCGACTCAGTGATAAAGGGAGAGCTTACAACAACGCAAAAAAGGGGCGTAATTACACTGCTGCATAAGGGAAACAACTTAGAGAGAAATAATATAAATAATTGGAGACCAGTGAGTCTTACTAATACAGATTATAAAATTTTCTCTAAATGGTTAGTGCTGAAACTTCAAAGGGTTATGGAGAAACTTATACATAATAATCAGGTGGGTTTTATCAAAGGCAGATCGATCTCAAATTTGATTCGTACTATAGATGATTGTATGACCTTAGTCAGGAAGGAGGAAGATGGGGCAGGTATCTTAGTCTCGCTAGATTTCCAAAAGGCGTTCGATAGTATTGATAAAAAAGCAATCATATATGCACTTGAAGCTTTCAATTTTGGCAGTAACTTTATTCAATATATTAAAACATTGATACGAAATACTGAAAGCTGTGTAAAAAATGGAGGCTGGGTCTCAAACTGGTTTAAAACGGAACGCGGAGTGAGGCAAGGCTGTTGTGTCAGCCCTCTACTTTTTATTTTAGTGGCAGAAATTATGGCCATTAAGGTAAGATATAATCCGCATATAAAATGCATACAATTGAAAAATACCTTGGATAATAAATTATACCAATATGCAGATGATGTAACATTGATGGTAAACCATACTAATGATTTGAAAGAAGCTCTTAGGGACATCGAAAGATTCGGGGAATTCTCAGGGTTGAAATTAAATAAAAACAAATGCAAGGGGATGGAAATAGGTGATAGGATTGTGGGAACCTGTGATGTGGGAATATCGTGGCTTAAGAAAGGAGATAATATGAAAATACTGGGCATTTTTTTTAATGCTGATCAAGAAATATCATGCGTAGAAGAGAACTGGAATGAAAGGATAAGAAAAATTGAAGAAAACATTCAAAGATGGAAAAGACGTAATTTATCATGTTATGGTAAAATAACTGTGGTAAAGAGCCTTCTATTGTCACAGTTGAGCTATATAATACAGTCCCTGAGTTTACCGCAAAATATATTGCAAGAAATAGATTCTAAGATATTTAAATTCATTTGGCAGAAAAAATATTCAAATAAGAAAGCATTTGAGAAGGTAAAAAGAACTGTAATTTGCAAAGAATTCTCTAAAGGGGGTTTAGGTATGATTAGTTTAAAGGATCAGCAGAAAGTGTTTCTAATGAAGTGGATGAAATGGGTGACATCGAAAAGTAATACAACGAATGAAGGCTGTGTAAATACTTCGGAACACTTTTTCTCACAATTGGGAGGGAGCAAATACTTCGTAGGAGGTAATTTTAGCATCAAACGTAAGGTAAAAATAAATACTATCGCATCTTTATTCTGGAGAACCGTAGCTAGTACCTGGATAGAGGCCAAGGTTACAAAAGTAGTAGAATACGATATGGATAACCTTTCAAAACAAGATTTATTAAATCAACCTTTATTTAATAATACACTGTTTCAATATAAAAGAAAACTCCTTTTTTTCCCAAAATGGGTTGAAGCAAATGTTAGATATGTACATGACATATGGAATGAGGAAGGGGTAATTAGAAGGGAGATAATACAGGAAAAGACAGGAAATTATCCAGGACTACTGTTTGAATATAATGCAATGACAAATGCCTTTACAGAAAACCAGAGGGAATTACTAAACAGGGTCACAAAGGACATGATTAAGGAAGCCATAGAGAGAGCTCGTAAGCTGCCTGAACATGTAGAATCTTTCTTTGCCAAAACTAATAAGCAGATACGAAATTCGTTTTTAAACACGAGAGATGGCACTATTTGTGGAGTGAGCTTTTGGAAAAGAAAGTTGGATATAGATATAACAAAATATTTTATGATAGCAAAAAATGCATCTCGTGAAAGTAGACTTAGGCTTCTTCACTTCAAATTAATACATAATATCTATCCCACCAACATACTACTTACACGAATAGGAATAAAATCATCGGAAAACTGTGCATACTGCAATGAAAGAGACTATATAGAACATTTCTTCTATCGTTGTAAGAAAGTCAGAGAATTTTGGTATCATATTGGCCAGATGATCTTCATGAAAACAGGATATAAATTAGACATGGACGAAGTGACAGCACTCTTTGGGATAGTTAAAGAAGACCATAACGAATGTACAAGTAAGAGGATAAATATTATAAATCACATTATACTAATAGCCAAATTATGTATAAGTAAGATGAAATATGGAACCATGAATAACGTTTTCCACATCTTCGAAATAGAATGGCAGCATAGGGAGCATTTAATGGAATAGCCATTCTGTACAGACAAGTGATTTTTAATTGTTGGCGTGCCATGAGAGGTTTTGGTACCCCGAACTCAACTTGGGTTTCATCAGACTGATGTCATTTGATATGACCGGATAATCAGCCACCAGTATCTAGAAAGTGATCATCGTCTATGGCATATGAAAAGTTGTGTCTTGCAGAGTGTTAATTGAGAAAATGTAGATGGCGTATGAAAGTGAAATAAAAGCAAAAAAAAAAAAAAGGGCAATGACGAAAGGTGAAAAATGCGAAACCAATTACATTCCAAAGTGCATGAAGTAAAGTTAGATTAAATACAGGTGCTCCTATTGTCATTACGATACTGATAGCTTAGACAACATAAACACCTTGTTTGATGTCTCTGTGTCATTGCATCGTTACCAGTAATTCATACACCGCAGTTTTCCTTCTTGGCCAGTTTTTGAAAAAGACAGTTATTATCGTTAT
The DNA here is from genome assembly GCA_963931925.1 of Onchidella celtica. Taxonomy (NCBI): domain Eukaryota; kingdom Metazoa; phylum Mollusca; class Gastropoda; order Systellommatophora; family Onchidiidae; genus Onchidella; species Onchidella celtica. The sequence goes on from OZ007567.1 coordinate 25,414,941, forward strand.
TTTTTTATTTTTTTTCTTATTGCATCATGTACCCAAGTTCGATTTTGTTTAAACAGTTAATTTCTCTGAATGTTCAGAGTTTGAGTTTAGGATTTGTTGAGACTGGGACTATTTTCCCTTACCTTTTTTTTTTTGCTGAATTACAAACTCGTCAGCTGGTAATGAAAAAAACCTAAAGGGTTCGAGAACAGCCGACAACAAAGTATTCAGTACACTATTATTTATTATCTATACTTTCGGTGTATCTTAATAGATCTTTTATTTAATCTATAATTCATTAATATCTGTCTTATTCATTCAGTATTTTTAGTTGCTGGAAGCACATGTACGTGGAAAACTGCATGATTATATACCAGCGGATGTAACTGAATGACAAAACTGTCAGCTGATAATGAAAAAACCTAAAGGGTTCGAGAACAGCCGACTACAAAGTATTCAGTACAGGACACTACTAGAATACATGGCAGAAGCCCACTAGGTTTGATCTCTCTCTTACCTAGGAATATTTCTATTTCTGTAAATGTAATTCCTATTTAATCTTATCTACTTTTTCAATTACTAGACTTGCAGAAAAAGTAACTTCATAATAATCTGAGCAAACTTAATAGCAATATCTAATTTCTGAGTCATGCACAAAATGAATGCATTAAAATTCGCATTTCAATCTGAGCCCAAAAAAAAAATGAGAAAAAAAAAAAAAAAAAAAAATAGTATTAAGTATTAAATCAAACAACAACAACATAATATATATTGTCACAAATCCCAGACTGGGAGATGTAATAAGTTATGACAGGACAACAATCACGAACAAACAAGTTAACACTTAACAGAACAATCCATCAGACTCACACATTTATTAAACATAATTATACAGATAATAGCGCAATTACATACATTATATTATTGAAATCAACTGCCGTACAACGGCCTTATTCTCACACACACTCTCCCTCGGATCCACAATCCGGTAGTTACTCCTAAAGGCACTTCGGCCTCAGCCTCTCCCCTCAGGGTCTTAATAGCACATTAATAATTTACTGGCACCGCAGTCTCTCAATATCACCTTCCTATTGTCATACACCTTAGCATTCCCCTAGCACCTCAGCAGGGCAATAACACATTATCATTTCAATAGACATTATCATTTCAATAGTACATTCTCCCCTCAACATGGCAATAGTGCATTATCACATTCACGCTCATATCTACGTCCCTGTCCGTGGCCTGACTGCCACGACTTTATGTGCCTCTACTGTCCTGCACTGACAGCCTCACTTCTGGCCTATGTGTGGCCTCCGGCCCTATGCTGGCCTATCCCCTGTGCTCATCGAGGTGGCTCTGCGGCCCGTCCTCGACACCTACAAGAATAACATTACATTGGTATAATACCCTACCATTTCTATTCACTCCACCTCTCCTTACAACCCATGAAGCGTACACACACTAGTTCACCTTTCACTCACCACACATCTTACGGTAACACACCTCCATCGGAGTACACACTACTCACTCGCGCTACAAATCCATGAACTCACTTTCATCTATCGCTCATGGCGCACATTGCTATATCCAATATCAAGGACTTCCACATTCCTCACATATACTTATTTACATCATGGTAATAGACGAATATAATATAATACATCAATCATAATAATCAATCAACGTTCTACATACCAGTCATCCCTGGAAAGACTCTCTCACTAGTCTTCTCGACTGCTCCCCTTATGTCTGCCCGATGGGCTCTTATTCACAGGTCCGTTCCGTAGGACCTTCTAACTTGCAGTGATAGTAATACAGCGCTTTCGCCTCATTCAGACCCCCCCCCCCACTACTCACGACAGCACGCTTATCTTACTTGTCCACCGTGAGCCATTCTTACACTACACCCGCTCTGTAGCAATCCCCTTAATTGCACTCACTCCACTCGTGACATATATAATTTAAGCAATAACCAACTGGATATGTATGCATGGAATAAAATAGCGCTAAGGTTAATGAATAACAACTACAAGTGGCTATATCATATACACAAGGAGTTTCCTAGTACACTGGCAACATAAACTAATGTACTAATCAAAGTATGAAGGACATAACAAATGAAGGGGCAAGAACACAATAGTTTCGCTCCCCTGAGCCGGTGTACAGCACATCCAGAGTGGCCATTCCATTTAATAACGCAGTGGCCAACATGGCCCACTGACCGTCCACAACACAGACGCTGCATCCCAATGCAGGCCATCCTCATAGGCCCACTCCCATTATTAGTACTAACCCGCCCCAGGGCTATTGTATTGGTTACTTCCCTTCCCATGACCCATGCCCTTTGACCTTAGCCGCGGAGCTATGCCGCCAGGCTAACAACAACATGCGCATGACACACCACTGCACTATTCATAAAGTAGTGTGTACATTCCTTAAAATGAAACTGTCCCTCACACACTTACGAAACTCATAGAAGCATAATACATCTGGATAACTATAATACATGCGCATAATATATATATATATGTCGGCGAGACTCATTGCAACATGTGTAAACTCACTGAAACATTGTTCATCCACCGCCGCACATAGAACAATCCTGGGGCTCACCCATGTGAGGCCCAACTAATATTATACATCTCCAATACATGTAATTAATTACACATCTTAAACACTAAACACGCAATCACAATCACACTGCTCTCTATAGCATAGTGCTACTGGCAAGGTACACAAATACCCGTAATACAATCAAGTGTATAGTGCCGCTCGCTATAACATAAGCCATCCACATTAACATGTCAGGAAATCCTCACTGCCTATCACAACAAGGCAATGCTACACATACATTATATGCACACAAGCAAATCGTGATAGCTTGGTTAGCGAGCCATCATTATCATCTAGCACCGCAAACGTTAACTTTGACAATAAAGTCACAATATCAAGACACTGCACTGCACCGCGCATCTTACACGTCTAATGACAACGGCAATTACCGTTGAGCAGGACTCATAATGGTCTCTGTAGATCAGCATTCTCTACGCGGCGTCCCCGAAAGGGGGGGGGGGGTGCGCAAATTAAAGTCACTTCCAATATAATAGTCTCCAACTTACCCAAAGTCTCTCTGCTGCTGGCGCAACTGGACTAGGCCATGTTTTGGGCGAGGCGCGCCACGGCAGGCCGCCGCCGATCTATTGTACTGCAAGGTCCACTTGCGCTTCCTATTGTTGCGGCGTCTTTGATGGAGTCTACTGACCACTCGAACTGGCATCATCTTTATGAGCCAGCGCGGACGTCCGAGAGGGCTATTACGTAGTCCAGTGTTGGACAAGTGAAAGGCTCGGACATTGAGTCCAGCCGAACAACATAACCGAACATCCTAACACAATCGAATTTACAGCATGGTTAAAAGGGTGCACACAAAAGTCGATTAGGTATCCCAGTAAACTGCAGAAATTACTCTAACGTCCCCTCCAGCAATAATTGAATAAATTTGACCCAGGTTGGATTTATCGGGGATAACATGCGTCTAACTCGTGGTTTACTTTAAATCCGAGATCCTCTTATTAATTACATGTATTTCAATAGGACCTGTGCATCAAAGTACAACGAAATTAGTACCATTATAAAGTAGAAACTTGCTGCTAAAATTCTAACTGACTACTTTTACCAGAAACCCGGTAATAGTTTTAATATAAATTTTCAAAGTGTCAGGACTAACAACATTTGCCAGATTTGTGTGGGATATTTCAGTCCATTAATATGACGTATCTCCATTGATAACAAACGTTATCATGAGTACCTATTTTGTACCGATAGGGTATTGCCTACTCTCAACAATGAATTCGGGTTCTCGTCTTTCTGTCGGTGGATAACAACGAAGGAGCGAGTTGTAAGAAACTTAAAGCCATGATATAAGAGTTGGAAGCTCGGTGGTCAACATTTCCAACTGACCAATCAAAATGCGCGCTTTTCACCGTGATGTGAATAACGGGTCCCGCGCTACTATTACAAGGGAAATAATCCAATTAATGGTACTCGGCCAAGTGTCCATAAACTACTATGAGTGGCCGTCCCTTACTCACGCACTAGCGTTACCATGAAAGCACATTAAAAATAGAAAGTCGTTCATCCTCTCACATTACCTCTTTTTCCATATCCCACCCATCCTAATTTCAATGTATGGCCCCGTTATATCAAATGCCCCGGACTTTTTAATATTTGTGCCCGACCTATTAAATAGGTTTTGTACAACCCCACAAAAACGCATACGTCATGTATTTATATTCCACTGAAAAGTAATCCTGTTGATCTTTAAAAAAAAATAAAAAAAATTCAGCCCTTACAAATTATGCCGTTGACTGAAATACAAAGACAATCCCCGTAACAATAAGCTGATAACCATAGTGTAAGACTCGCTGCTTCCATTGGGATACACTTATTTGTGAGACCGGTACACAATCATTATGTCTCGAGGAGATGGACGAGGTCGACATTTTCAGTTACCACTCAAAAAATGACTGAAGACAGATATTTTTCTTCATACCTGGACCTAGGTCTTTATGACTGTCAGTACGTATAAAATTGTTAATACAATTTCAAACACATTTACAGTGTACATGGATTGCTCTTCATGTTTCCGAATGTACCTAGAAGATCAAATCATTACATTACAATTTATGTAAATTATCAGAATATCTGAGAAGAAAACAACTCATATGAAAAAGTGCGCAGGCAGAAAGAAGTGATAATTGTCAGAGGTCAAAACACATTTAATTTTTACAGACCCTCATCAAACTAGGTAATTTTAGCTTACCTAGTGCTTTACTTACATTGTATTTATCTGGGGCCCACGAAACTGATTCGTCTAAGGATAAAATGAATGGCGAAAGCTAAAATTACAACAACAACAAAAATGTACCACGGAATTAAAGACATCTTTTGCAGGGGCCCGTAAATAATGTAAAGCCAATATACAACTGTATCAACCCAAAGCTATGTGGCAGTTTTTATTTTAATTAACCGATATTCTATACCGGGCATAGCGATCTCATTTCTTAGTACATGTATACACTCAACGTCCTCTCTGCAAATACACCAAATCCACCAGTTTCTGTCCTAACCTTTGTCAGCTCAGATTTGTAGACCTGTTAAGTCTCAATCCCCCCCCCCCTTTCCCTTTTCCCCCCTTTGCTGCCCCCCCCCCCAATCTTATAAATGATGAGAACGCACGCACCTTGTAATATTCATTGATCAAATCAGCTGCGATGCATATGGTTGTTTCTACGTTTTTGTTGAAGACGAAAGAGATTGCATCGTGAATGTAAGACACTTCTCCAGGAGCCCTTGATTTGATGAAAATCGTCTCTCTGGCTTCCACATACCGTGCCCGAAATGCAAAGACTGTTGTTTCGAATTCAAAATCTCCTTGCAAACCAATCGTGAACCTGTTTTTTTAGTATAAAACATGACAAGAATAAAGACACAGCTAGCAAAGAGATGAATTAATTATGTTTAACTAAAAACAGTGGTTCTCAGAGTTTCAAGCCGTTCCTCCCCGTGCAATCCCGAGTTTCCTCAATTCCTCCCCTACTTGGAATTGTTTTCAAATAATTTTGTTTCACCATTATACTTTTACAGTGGTAATAATTGAAATGAAATTAACAGTTATGAATATTAGTATTTTACTTGATATACATGTAGATTTATCCGTTGTGTACAGCGAGCATTCTTTCCCAGCTTGGAGTACCTTCTCTTAGGTTTTAAATTCTTGCTGTGGGAGTCAAGTGTCTCCCGTTTGAAAATTATCATTGAACTATAATATCTATTATCAGAAAATAACATCTCATAGTTTTCTGTCTCACGAATCGTCAAGTTGCATGAAGACAAATGACTCTTAAGTGTGGGTATCTTATATATTCGAAACTTCATATTCTTAAGAATAATTCATGCTCGAAAGAAGCCAGATAAGGATCAGTGGAAGATTCAGATAGACATTGCCAGCGTGTAGACAGATAGACAGGCATGAATTTCTTTATTTTGGAACAAAATGCAATTCTTCACTGTTTAGACATAAATTTACTTACACCACGTCCTGCCAATATTTTGTCATGATAGATGTCCAGAACTCACTGCTGATAACTTAATCCTGCCATCGTCTTCACAGAATAGAGCACGGATGAAACTTTTCCCGTTTTTTCAGGTGGCACTGGTGTGCAGTCCTGGATTTGCAGCCCATCCATAAGTGTTGTTGCATAGCTGCACTATAGTCTGACTTTTTCTTTTATTTTGGACGAGATCTTGTTGTCCAACGAGAAATCATTGGAGATCATTCTCTAAAATACTTGAAGCTATCGACAGTTTTAAGATCCGTTTCATGAATGGTGATGGTAGGACGTGGAGCACTGGAGTTTAGGGCAGGATGGACAAGGAAATCTCTTTAAAAGAAAAAAAAATATTTTCATACTTGAGGTAAAAACTGAACTGCTCTAAGGCCCATGCCAACTTGCTGAGCATGACCAGCAATCACCATGTTTGCTGACCATCAGTACACTGCCATCTGCAAAAACAACAACAACAACAAAAGAACGCTTCCTGAAAGTGATCGCAGAAGGTCTTTGTTTATGCAGCTAGCCTTCGCACAGCAAACACAGGAGAAACAGATTCTCTTTGGAGAATTAGCACAGGGTGCAGAAATCGGGGTCGAAAGACCAAGCGGCATAAAGATATCCTGAAAAAAAGATTAAAATGGTGTGACATCACACCACTCAACGTTGTGAAAACAGCCCAAAGAAGAGCACCATCATCTCTGGCAAAGATGCGCCACAGACATGCATAGGCCACCCGAGAAAGGCACCTTAAAACTGTCGACAGCTTCAAGTACGATGTTGGAGAATGAGCTCAGATGATTTCTTCCTAGGCAACAAGATCTCGACCAGAATAAAAGAAAAAAAATCAGAATTTTTCACGCTGAGAACTTCAAGAGAATCATAAAACCCAGAAACCGCAGATTTCCACCTAAGTTCATAGAGAAAAATGTAGTTTGGGGTGAATTAATGAAATGGTAGGAAAGTGCACATGTATTCGTATTGTGCTCAGCGAAGACAATTTTCGGAGTTGAGATCTACCTTTCCTTGAAGTGTTTTATATTGTCTAAGATTTCCAGCTTTTCCTGTTCGTGATTGGTTAAAATGTTTGTACTTCAGATGTCTTCTTTCAGTAGTTTGGCTGCACTTTCAGGTGCAACATTATAATATCACGATGTATTAAACAGTGTGAACTAAAATGCTGATGAAATCATGTTTTTGTAAGCCCAGGTGTAAGACAGGCCGTTCTCCTTGATTCAAAATAAATCGTACGTGGAAGTGTCTCACTTTGGAGCTCTCTCTCTCAATATGATTTTTAATAAATCTCATCTTTGATTTAAAAAAAAATTATTTTCAAAAATATTCTCTTTCTTGATTTATTCAAAAGATGTTTTTATTTTGCATTTTCAGCTTAAGGTTGCTGCTTTGTTTTTGTGACCATAATAATCTCTCCTCCCTCCCCCCCCCCCCCTTTTTTTTTGAGTATTATTTGGAGCAGATCTCTTGCGCCTATATTGGAACCTGGCCTGAACATTTTCACATGATTTTAAATGTGCTAATTTTAAAATGGTAACAAAATCATAAGATGACCACTGTTTGCTCAGTGCAATCATAATTTCCACGTGTTGCTATCGGTGACTGTTGTTGTATTTCTTCTCATTATTTCCCTAGAAAAGTTACTATGAGTTTTGTATTGTTGCTTCTTGTCTTAGTTATAGGATCTGAATTAAATTGCTTTGTGTGCACTGCCAGGAGGAGCATTCAGAGTAATTGTGTGGCAAGTATTTAGAAAAAGGAAGTGTATATTTAGGCCGAATACGGCCTGTACAACCCATAGATATAGTACACTAGATCGCCGACTCTCATTGGTCGGTGGAAAGGAAACCGACGCTTCCCAGGAAGTCCGGCCGCCATTGTTTAAGCCTGATAAACAGCAGACGGCGTACTCTTCCTGTGCAGTTTCACTTTCGTTTTTTTTTGACATCGTTATTGTTTCAAGATCGACTGCAAACTCCAGCTGACAATTTGAAAGGTAAGGAATCACAAGATATTTATTTGATTGGTTTTATTATCTTGTTTACCAAGAGTTTTAGTCTGTTTGTTGCAAAGTTAGTGAGGAACAGGCTCTCGTTCTGCCAGCAGTAGCAGCGCGTCATTGACCGCTATGATCTAATCTAGATCTAGATTTATGTGGGTGCAATTAACCGAATACAATGGGCCTGGCAAGATTTTTTATATAGACTAGATCTATATTATATGAGAATGGCTTTCTGATGTTTTTTGTCAAAAGTTTGTGTTAGTTTATTGCAACAGGCTCGCGTACCGCTAGCAGTCAATAGCGTGGCGTCATTGACCCAAGTACAGCAGTCAGCATCACTGTCTGCTAATGCTATATAACGGTATTGATAACAGAACAGCTAGTGTGGTTTGGCTAATCAGATTTCGTTTCTTGAACTGCTTTCGTAACTTCTGTTTTGGCTGTGCAACTTATTATTCTCAGCCCGGACATCTGGCACAGTACATTAATGTCTGATGTCAATTGATGCTCAGTGATGAATATGAGTAGGCTACTGAGGGAAAAAAAAAGTTAAGAGAGGTGTGCTTACAATTACATTTGCTTTGGGTAGCTATGTAAGCAATTAAAAAGGCCCATTATGAAGAGCTAGCACAGTAGGTGATAGAGGCAAGGATGAAATTCATATGTGAAATAGACTTAATACTGATAGTGTAGCTGTTCCTCAGTCAGTCAGTGTTAACTATGAAGATATATAGGCCTATTATATTTTAAAAAAAAATAGATCTAGAGTTTGTAAAACAGGACAAAAGACTAAGTCTGTTGATCTGATAGTCTGCTGAGACAGAGATAATCAGAAACAAAGTAGCATTTACAAGATCTTGCAAATAATGCTGACCAGAGGAAACTGATAATATTTTAATTAACCAACATAATTGCAAAATTCTGGGAAAATTCCAAGCACTATTTACAAGAAGAGATCTGTCTTTTTAGTGTGATCCTGATTATAGATAAATTATAATTGTGCTCTAGTGTTTGCAGTCCTCTGAAAGGTAAGGATTCGTGTTTTCGAAACATACCAAAGCAGAATAAAATGTCCATAATCTTTTTTATACCTCTGATGCTATGGTGGGTAGGACTGAACTCCAGGTTCTTTTTGGGATAGCAAAATTCAGAAGTCATGCACGCTCATTGTGGATATTAAGGCTGCCACATGTATTCTTTGCCATCTGGAAATTGAAAAGAGAATGCTGTTTGGACCATTGCTCAGGCAAATGTATCTATTCTACTCTATAGTAATCACTTGCAGAAAGTTTTTTTGAAGATTTTATTGTTTAGAGAAAAATTTACCTGTATTTTATCGAATGGAAATTATTAATTTATTCATTTATTTCAAATTCGTCAAAGAAATGGGTGGAATAACAACCCAACTGCACAACAGTTTCGGGCTTCAGTTCGCACACTCATGATTCAGAATGATGTGAAAGCATCCGAGTATGCTAATTGCCTTCAACTGGATGGCACAGAGGAGTTGCAGTTGGACTGTTTTCTTTTGAAGGCACCGGCAAAACCCAAAAACCTGCCTGATTTCTCACAGGATGACATGTTTGCTGCTGCGGTTGACAGGCTTGAGTCCACCTTTACACTCCGGGATAATGAGTGGAGATACTCATGCTTGACCTACACAGCAGGATTTGTGTGCGCACGTCTGATTCCAAAAATAAAATGTTCAGATTGCAGGGCTGCCTTGACATGTGCGGAAACTCCGGAAGATATTCGTTTCTCCTTTCTGAGGAGAAGAGATCAAGGCGGTCTTGTATGCCCTTCCGACGGTGTTGTGCAGCTTTTGTTGGCAACAGAAAAAGCATTCAGGGTTGTGATGCCTAGCCCAGATGTCATGCAGACCTTGCCACACAAGAAATTCATTGATGTCCAGATTCAAAACCTCGTCCTCACATATGTAAAGGAGAAATATTTTGATCTATTCCCATCTCTGCGGGATCATTTCTATGACCACGAGATGATTGTAGAGGAGGACCACATCACTAGCCTCATCAAAAGTGTGGCATCTTACTACTTGCGGATGAGACTCTTTAAGGCTGGCAAATTGCACCAACAGAGAATGATCCTTGGAGGCAAAGCAGCCAAGAGGATGAAACTGAACAAGTTGGTTCTGTTTAGTGGACAGTAGTTTTTTTTTGTGCTGCTCCTCATCCCCGTCTTGGAATACATGAACACCGGTGGTGAGTACAATTTTATGTATTTATTGTTTCTTGGTTCCTTGTTAAACCTGAATAGAAAATTACTCTATATGTGGACTTGCAATTTCTCTTGCGACCCGAGTTATTAGTGTTACAAAAGTGAATGTTTCATTTAACGTCCTCAAGAGATGTAGACTATCCTTACTGTGAAACATACGACAGCGTGTGGAGTTTGCTTTTTTAACAGGATGTATATGTGTTACCTCTCCTCCTTCCATCAAACTGTTGGATGAACTACGAGTGGCTAATGTGGTTACTGCGTGGGTTCAATAGTAACTCCCTTAAGGATACACAGGATTAACAAACACAGGGTTCTGCTGGCAATCTTATTTATTCAAAAAGCCTACAAAGGTATCACTACCAAACAAAAAAAAAAGCCCAACCAGCCATAAGCCAAAGTCTCTCCGGGTCCTGCGCTACCGCTTCATGCCTTATGGGGCGGGGTGGCGATGGCAAGCGTCGGCAAGCCTCTGAGCTGCTACGGGCCCGGGTTGCTGGGCTGGGTTCACTGTGCTGTCGGCTCTTGTCTCTGCGTCTATGATGGAGTGTGTTGACCACTCGAACCGCATCTTATTTATGAGCCCGCGCGGACGTCCGAGAGAGCTATTACGTAGCCCGTGTTGCACAAGTGAAAGGCTCGGACATGGAGTCCAGCCCGACAACATAACCGGTTAGGGTCCTAACACAATCGAATTTACAGTACGGTTAAAAGGGTGCACACAAAAGTCAATTAGGTATCCCAGTAAACTGCAGAAATTACTCTAACGACCCCTCCAGCAATAATTGAATAAATTTGACCCAGGTTGGATTTATCGGGGATAACATGCGTCTAACTCATAGTTTGCTTTAAATCCGAGACCCTCTTATTAATTATTTCAATAGGATATGTGCATCAAAGTACAACAAAATTGGTACCATCATAAATTGGAAACTTGCTGCTAAAATTCTAACTGACTACTTTTACCAGAAACCCGGTAATAGTTTTAATATAAATTTTCAAAGTGTCAGGACTAACAACATTCGACAATTTTGTGCGGGATACTTTCGTCCATTAATACGACGTATCTCCATTGATAACAAACGTTATCATGAGTACCCATTTTGTACCGATAGGGTATTGTCTACTCTCAAAAATGAATTCGGGTTCCCGTCTTTCTGTCGGTGGATAACAACGAAGGAGCGAGTTGTAAGAAACTCAAAGCCATGATATAAGAGTTGGAAGCCCGGTACATTTCCAACTGACCAATCAAAATGCGCGCTTTTCACCGTGATGTGAATAACGGGTCCCGCGCTAGTATTACAAGGGAAATAATCCAATTAATGGTACTCGGCCAAGTGCCCATAAACTACCATGAGTGGCCGTCCCTCACTCACGCACCAGAGTTACCATGAAAGCACATATTAAAAATAGAAAATCGTTCATCCTCTCACATTCTCCCCTGCTAAGTCACGTAGTCCCTTACGTGACACATACATCAATTCAAAGGGTTACAAAAGACCACTGAAGGTATAATCAAACTCTAAGGGGCTATGATACCATCACTTAGAGTAGAACAATTGCAAATTACACACAGTGAACCGAAGCACAACAATGGTCCATCCTCTTTATAACTACTAACAGGTGGCGTGAACCGGCTAAGTTACTACTGGCATCCTGAAGATGTACACAACAGTCTCAGCTCTGGCTGTAGTAAGTTACATCATATGGACAAAACAACAGGTCCCAGACCTGCAACGGTGGTCCCAGACCACTATCAGGGTTAACGTAGGATCGAACAGTACAAAAAAAAATGCAATATGCTATAAGGGCACTAGGGCAATGAAAAAGGTAAGGTCAACATAGGCATTAAAAGTCATTGTAACTAAGCTGTGGAGAAAGCTAACATGGGCATACTCTATAACTTAAAATCTTGAGGCGAGCTCACTTGAATTCGGTGGTCTATCATCTGGCCTGATGGAAACTCGGGGGGAGTCTTGATGGGTGCGCTCCCCTGCTCTTTCTGCACTCACAGTCAATGTCTAATGTTAATCACTAATAAGAGTCAGAGGTCCAATCTCTGGGGTTGTCTGTGTGGGCGGCTGGACCGTCGCACAGGAGGTAGGGGCTGTAAAGTTCTCAACCCATGTTGAGGGTCTGGTTGGGCTGCAGGTGGCTGGCAAGGGTGGTGGGCTGGGAGTACCAGACACTGGTCGACGCAGGCTGTGGGGGCGGATGTTGCGGATACGTGTAGATTGCGGGATGAAATACCCGCAACGGGTCCCTGTTGACTGCAGTGGGATGGGTGGTGTACATAGGACTGGGATACAGGTCCTGAATCTTGAGTTGACGTTGGAGGGCGCTGGTCTTCGTGGCTCCATGGTTCCTATGGGGTGGGGCAGGGGTTGGCTGGCTGGCTGGGCTTCAAACTAAAAATTTCCATGGCTGGGCTCTCTACACTACAAACTAACCCTTCTGTGTATCCCACTTCTTGACACCAGAAAATGTTGGATGAACTACGAGTGGCTAATGTGGTTACTGCGTGGGTTCAATAGTAACTCCCTTAAGGATACACAGGATTAACAAACACAGGGTTCTGCTGGCAATCTTATTTATTCAAAAAGCCTACAAAGGTATCACTACCAAACAAAAAAAAAAGCCCAACCAGCCATAAGCCAAAGTCTCTCCGGGTCCTGCGCTACCGCTTCATGCCTTATGGGGCGGGGTGGCGATGGCAAGCGTCGGCAAGCCTCTGAGCTGCTACGGGCCCGGGTTGCTGGGCTGGGTTCACTGTGCTGTCGGCTCTTGTCTCTGCGTCTATGATGGAGTGTGTTGACCACTCGAACCGCATCTTATTTATGAGCCCGCGCGGACGTCCGAGAGAGCTATTACGTAGCCCGTGTTGCACAAGTGAAAGGCTCGGACATGGAGTCCAGCCCGACAACATAACCGGTTAGGGTCCTAACACAATCGAATTTACAGTACGGTTAAAAGGGTGCACACAAAAGTCAATTAGGTATCCCAGTAAACTGCAGAAATTACTCTAACGACCCCTCCAGCAATAATTGAATAAATTTGACCCAGGTTGGATTTATCGGGGATAACATGCGTCTAACTCATAGTTTGCTTTAAATCCGAGACCCTCTTATTAATTATTTCAATAGGATATGTGCATCAAAGTACAACAAAATTGGTACCATCATAAATTGGAAACTTGCTGCTAAAATTCTAACTGACTACTTTTACCAGAAACCCGGTAATAGTTTTAATATAAATTTTCAAAGTGTCAGGACTAACAACATTCGACAATTTTGTGCGGGATACTTTCGTCCATTAATACGACGTATCTCCATTGATAACAAACGTTATCATGAGTACCCATTTTGTACCGATAGGGTATTGTCTACTCTCAAAAATGAATTCGGGTTCCCGTCTTTCTGTCGGTGGATAACAACGAAGGAGCGAGTTGTAAGAAACTCAAAGCCATGATATAAGAGTTGGAAGCCCGGTACATTTCCAACTGACCAATCAAAATGCGCGCTTTTCACCGTGATGTGAATAACGGGTCCCGCGCTAGTATTACAAGGGAAATAATCCAATTAATGGTACTCGGCCAAGTGCCCATAAACTACCATGAGTGGCCGTCCCTCACTCACGCACCAGAGTTACCATGAAAGCACATATTAAAAATAGAAAATCGTTCATCCTCTCACAAAACTGTTTACTGATTTCCATCTTTCCTTCTGTACCTCTTCTTCTTTCTTTCAAGAAATACTGTGTCCCGTGGGTGTGTCGTCCCCATACATTCTTCACGTTTGACTGATATTCAGTTGGATTAACTGATAATAAGGCTCTCTGTCTCATTCCTTTCTCCATTATTGAAATGTTGCTTTTTTTGAATGGGTGACTGTGGACATCAAAATCATGAGTCGCTAGCTGGTCAAACCATTGTTTTTTAAACATCACTGTGCGTCGTTTTGTTTTGTTTTTTGGTGGGGCGAGGTGGGTTGTATAGCCCATTGAATGCATATGCGGTATGTATTTTAATTGAATTCCGCCAAGATTAACATTGTAGATGTAGATAATTTTTTCAACATTTATTTATTTATTTTTTTTTTTTTTGAAGGTCGATATACATAGCACTATGAAAGTATAAAGCTGTCTCATAATGAGTTGTTTCAATGCTCAAAAACTTCTGAAGAGCATTTAGAACAGTGATTTGTATATTATTGTCTCGCAAACTCACACATGGTAAACCCCCCCCCCCCCCCCTCTCCCGAAAACAAAAAACAACGCACGCCCGCAACATTACTGCTATACTCCTTGGCTGGCACGACTGTACAGCATCGGCGAGCTTCAGGCTTAGCGTAATGGCGGCCTCGTTTTCAATTCGTTGCGTGGGCCGCTGGCTGGCTCAGCGATCTAGTGTACTATATCTATGGTACAACCCGGTGCTGTGCTATTTGGGCCGAAGGTATTTTAGGCAAGGGAGTGTCAATTGCCACCGCGGAATACGATTCAAGTGTGCATTGGAATGGTCAGACGGACCTGGGGGCGTCAGGGTCTAGTCAGTTTGTATCAATGGGCGGTAGTCAGATTGACTAATCAGGCAAAAGGGGACTGGGGTAATTGACGCTACCGGAAAATGCGGTGATAATTGAAGCTACCGGCTACCGGAAAATGCGGTGATAATTGACGCTACATTGTACCGACACAAATTCTGTGTTTTCAAAAAAACATGCCAGAACAATGCAAACTGCAAACTCGCACTATCGGCCCAAATAACCCGGAACCAGGGTTTTGTTCTATTTAGGCCGTATTCGGCCCAAATATACCTAGCCTTAGAAAAATGACTTGTATGGACCTCTCAGACTAGACTTCCCTCGCCTAAATAATGTATAGAAAAGAAGAAAAAATCTGAGGTCGTGTATGTGTATAGTTGTATATGGCCTTTAGCGTCTTTACAGACGGTCTTAGCAGCTAGAATATTCACTTTCACTTTGACTGACAGCTTCTCTCGTGGCTTATTCTACCAATGTTTGACCCGAGAGTGCGATGGCAGTGATTGCAGGTCAGTCTTTTGGGTTCACTTTGGCGAGTGTTTTCATTCCGCCTCTGTCGTTTTGTCAGGTATGTTTCTTTTGCCTTGAAGTCTATTGCGAGCGTGCCACTGCGCAATTTTTGTCTCCATCTGCTTCGATCACTTGCAAGGTTCTCCCATTCATTGGGGTCGATGTTGAATGCTTTCATCGTGACCTTGCAAGTGTCTTTGAATCGCAGATGTGGCCTACCTCTGGGTCGGTTACCAGTAGCAAGTTCGCCGTAGAGAATTTGTCTGGGGATGCGATCATTTTCCATACGGTGGAGATGTCCAAGCCACCGCAGTCTTTTTTTGCCTAGGAGAGCCTGAGTTGATGGAATGTTGGCTCGGCTCAGAACTTCGATATTTGAGATCCTGTCTTGCCACTTGATCTTGAGAATTTTGCGTAGGCAGCGCAGGTGGAAGGAGTTGAGGGATCTTTCATGTTTGGAGTAGGTGGTCCATGTCTCTGAGCCATACAGCAGGGTGCTTAGGACGCAAGTTTGGTACACGAGTACCTTTGTTTTGATGGTCAGCTTGCTATTGTTCCACACCCTTTTTGAGAGTTTGCCAAAAGCTGTGGCCGCCTTTCCTATTCTGGCATTTATTTCAGTTGTTATGTCTGTGCTACCACTGATGGTTGAGCCTAGGTAGCAGAATTTTCCCACTTGCTCCAGAGGAGAGCCATTCAGCATGATTGGGTTGGAGTTTCTCAAGCCTTGTGTCAAAACTACAGTTTTTGAGACACTGATCTTTAGCATGAATTTGTCACAGGCTTTGGCAAGGCTATTGATGAGAGCCTGGAGCGTGGTTTCATCGTGGGCCACGATTGCAGCATCATCTGCGAAGAGGAGCTCTTGTAACATAATATGCTCTGTACGAGATTTTGCTTTTAGTCTGGCAACATTAAAAATGGAGCCGTCCACTCTGGTGTTAATAAGTACTCCACCTGAACATTGACCAAAGGCATTCTTGAGTAGGGCTGCAAAATATATACCAAATAAGGTAGGAGCAAGAACACATCCCTGCTTCACACCGCTGTTTACAGCAAATGAATTGGATGTGCAGCCCTCAAAGTTGACACATGCCCTCATGTCAGTGTGGAAGGATGCAATAAGTTTTAGCAATGTTGGTGGACAGCCTATGGATTTAAGGACTGCATACAGGCCAGATCGGCTTACGGTGTCGAAAGCCTTTGTTAGGTCCACAAAGCATGTTATAAGCGGCCTGTTTTGTTCTTTACATTTTTCTTGGATTTGCCGAAGTGCAAATATCATGTCAATAGTTGATCGTTTGCTTCGAAAGCCACATTGTGTTTCTGGTAAGACTTTTTCCGCCAGTTGTTGAAGGCGGCAGAGGATGACGCGAGCAAAAGCCTTTCCAGTAATGCTGAGGAGGGATATGCCTCGATAGTTGTTGCAGTCGCCTTTGTCTCCTTTGTTCTTGTAAAGTGTGACAATTTTGGCGTCTCTCATATCCTGTGGTATCACGCCTTCTTTCCAACACTGCAGTAACAGATTATACAGGTGTGGTAATAGTGGGCCTTTTAGGTCTTTTAATACCTCTGCAGGAATGTTGTCACTTCCTGTGGCTTTTCCAGCAGACAGGTGGTCGATTGCATTGGAAAGCTCGACTAAGGAAGGTTCAGCGTCAAGTTCGGCCATTATTGGCAGTTTTTGGAGGTGTTCCTCAAAATCTGGTGGAATATTTTTCTCAGTTGAATACAACAGAGAGTAATGCTCTACCCACCTATTCAGTTGTTCATTTTTATCTGTGATGGGTTCACCATTTACAGACTTAAGTGGGGCGCTTTTGGTGATGATTGGCCCAAGGGCTACTTTCATCTGACTAAAGGCGGTTTTCATATCTCCCTTTTCATTTGCCTCTTGTATGCTGTTACACGTCTGTCCAGTATTTGTTGGCGCAACGTCTTACCTCCAGCTGAAGTTTAGCTTTTGCATTTTTCAAACAAGTTTTTGTACTCTGATTGCAATTTTTGTTATACTCATTGAAAGCAGATTTCTTTTGCTCAATGAGAGGTAGGAGAATTTCGCTGTTCTGGGCTACCCAGTCGTTGTTTGAAACTTTATGCTGTCCAAAAGACTTGATGGCACAGTCATGAATTTTTGAACTGAGAGTGTTCCATGTTTCATCTACCGAGTCACATTGGGTGACATTATCCATGCTTTCAGCAAATAACTTTTCAAATGACTTTCTATTTGATTCATCTCTGATTGCTGTTACATTGATCTTAGGGATTGAAGGGGCTTTTGATCTGTATATTTTCTTGGCCGAAATTTTGATTTTGCTGACTACCAGTGCATGGTCGGTGTCACAGTCAGCACTGTGGAGGGAACGAGTTATTTTTATACAGCCCAAACTCTTCCTCCTTGAGAGAATAAGATCTAATTGATGCCAATGGCCAGACCTGGGATGGCGCCATGATGTTCTTTGGCATCTCTTAAGGTCAAAGTACGTGTTTGTAACACATAATGAGTTTACGGAGCATAGCCCCAGAAGGCGCTGCCCGTTTTCGTTGATGTTGCCAATGCCGAAGTGCCCAATGCACTTTGGCCATGCGGAGTGATCTGCTCCCACTCGAGCGTTAAAGTCACCCAGAATTAGCAGGCCTTCGGTGAGAGGGATGTTGTGGAGAGTCCTCTGCAATGCCTCGTAGAAAATGTCTTTGGTTTCGTCAGAGGAGGTAAGTGTTGGGGCATAGACACAGATAATGTTGGTAAAACCAGACCGGGTGTTCAGTCTGAGTGTCATGATGCGTTCTGACACTCCAATTGGAGTTGCGATCGAATTGATAAGGGAGTTTTTTACGGCGAAGCCCACGCCGTGGATTCTCGGCTGTTCGCTGCTAAGGCCCTGCCAGAAGAAGGTGTAGTTTTCTTCTTTGACTGACCCGGAGTCGGGAAGTCGAGTTTCTTGAAGGGCAGCGATGTCGATGTTTAGTAGCTGAAGTTCTCGATCAATAATTTGGGATTTCCTGATGGAGTCAATATTAGTGAGATCTTGCTGTTGCAAGCCTGGGCGCATTGTTCTGACGTTCCAGGTACCAAGTTTTAGTATTTTTCTGTTTTTGCCAGGTGCACACTTTACGTCAGCTTTTTGACTTTTGGTCTAGCTCCAACCACCTTATGAAGCAGGCTGACGTGGCGGAACAACACCCAACTGCCTGGGGGCTGCCCAGGTTACGGCGGGCGGTAGTTGATCAATGCAGCTGAAAAGCCGCTCCCACCGACAGAGGGGACCCCTGGCGCTCATCCGTACGCCAAATGGATTGAGCTTATCACCGGTAACTGCCACCTCCCGTGTTGTGCCCATCCGTAACGGATGGCTGGAGTGTCCTCTCCAAATCGGAAATGGGTGGGCTTATAGAGGAGAGACAGACGCTTGCCAAGCCCGAGCAAACGCCTCCTCGTTTTGCTGCCTTGCCTGGGCTATTTTTAAGAGATGGTGCTTTGCCCAGAGGCACCACCCCTCTCTCTGCCATTCTAGTTAAACCCAAGGGAGAGACCAGGTCAATACATTTGGAACTAGTCCGGCTGCAGGAGATGCTGGAAGCCAGTTTGATGCAGTTCTCCCTGACAACCACCTTCGGGTCTCCACTCCTGATTTTCTGTCTGGGTTTACTCCCATAGCCTTTGCTATCATAGCAACACACAAGGCAGTGTGGTATTTGTATTCAGGGTTACCTTCCCCTAGTCTTCCTCTCTCCCGAGATGACCCACAAGACAGTGGGGGTGTATAGTTGTATAGCTAATACAACTTGTATAGTTGTATAGCTAATACAAATAGTGATTGCAGTTTGCCAGTATGAAGGAAAAAAAAAAAGGGACAAAATAATAGAAAAGAAACTGCTTGTTCTATATGATGTCTGTGTTTTCGGCAAATGAAGTCAACTTGATGGTGTTTGTGCACAGTCCCGGCAATACAGGATACGGTAAGATGGGGCAGCCTCTTCTTCGCACTTCAAATGTTTCGCGCTTCTAAAATAAACGTGCACACAGTCAATTCGCGCGCTGATTGGAGACCAGGCTTCTGGGGCATTGGATGAAACGAATGCTTGGTATGATGGTAATACATGCAATACGGCTTTGTTACCGCGCTGCCAAGACTAAAAAGAGCTTTCTTGCAGGACTAAAGTTATTATTACAAAATAAGCTACAAGTACTTCAGTCAACGCCCTCAGCTAAATCTAGAACAAAATTCAGTGCTTTCTCCATATTAGTTTGTAAAATACGCTATGGCTTCAGCGCATTCGCCGCAAGGTGGGGGTCCGAAATTCATGTACGCAAAGCTTGTCCCATCTTATCGTATGTATTATCTTCAGACAAATGAAGATCATACACATCTTCATGCAGCAATAATATGTTTGTCTTCTCCGTCATGACAGTGATGAGCTGTAGAATATCCTCCGAAGTCTAGCACTATTCAGACTTGATATCGAGTGCTTAAATTAAAAGAACATTGAATGTTCTAACAGTTTTGTGAAGGGTTCTAGGTTTCTCTTGAAAATTTATCACGCAGATTACATTGTGCATTAACATTATTGGTTAAAAGCAAAGTCATGACCCTGGTAACACTGCATGTATCTTAATTGAACCACCAATGCTGAAAGAGCAACCCATGAAAGTTTTGTATACATATTTCAAATTGCAGAAAAGAGCAACAGCCTTACATACAGCAAAAGTGGCTTGTTAAGGGAAAACACATCATTACTTTTCACAGCTGTATTTTAATCTGATAAAGCAATCATATTATTAAAAACGTATAAAACCGGTATTAGATTGTGGTAAGCCAAAAACAAACAAACTAACAAAACAACACGAGTAACTTTTATAAACTTGTTATTTTGAAGCAACGAATTACATATAATTTTTTTTCTTTTGAAAAGTCAAACAAACTGTTAAGATCACTAGTGAATAAACACACAAAATGGTGCGTGAACTACAACATTAACACATCTATTCTGGATCCACTAGAAGTAGTTAAAATGCAATGCACGCGTGCCAGTGTAGAGCTCTGAGTAATGATAATTATTATGACGACTAAACTTCCTTGTGGTTCATGTCGGAAAATTCCAACACTAACCTGGTTTTCATCGAATGTTAGGACTGATGTACTGCTTTCTTCCTGGTTTCCTCGAAGTGTTATCATTAAATAAGTACTCACGGTAGGTTTCTGCCGTTGTCACCAGAATATCCTTTTCATTACTGTTTCAGTGTTTGCGCATCCCTACTGTTAGGGGACGCCGTCTGTATCCTTTACAAACATTCAGTTTCGACATCGTGTAATAACCAAAACAGCCCCTCCTCTCACTGAAGTTACTATCTTGTTGACTGTTGTTAACACTCTTACTAAAACGGTTGCTACTACGGTATAGTCCTTTCCGACAGTTTGTGCCCCTTTTTCCGAAAGTTACATGTACATGTATAACTTTGCGGCCCTTTGACTGGACGTACCGAGGGTTGTTATATGTGGACTGTTGGTATTCGTGACCTTCATGAAATATTTTTGTCCTTCTTTCGGATTTCGCTTCTTTGGGTTCTGTAAAAATTGCTTCAGGCTTTCAGGTTAGAAGCAAAACCTAAAGTCATCATTTCCATTCATAACGTGCACACTTCAGCTCAAGGAAACCTACGAATTTTGTTCTTTTAAAAAAAGACAGGAATTGACGTCCCCTGCACCAAGTCGGCAATACTGAATACGGAAGTGACAGGAACTAGTAATGATGCGATTACTGTAAAATTGAATGTTTAGGGCGCATTTTTGCAATGTTCCAAAGAGATCGAAGAAATTCGCCGCTTTATAAATTTTCACTTTGTCTCTGGATTTACCAACCAGGAAATCTTAAGGTCACGGAAAATCTAAGCAGATTGCATGCATACAAAAAATTACTATAAAACGACAATTAGTTTCGAGAATATCGGAGGACTCTGAGGGCACAAGTTCTTGGACGCACTCTAGAAATAAGGTCTTCGTTCCAGGAGGGCCTCAGCATAATGTTTTTAATTTTCTGCTCTTGGTTCTTGATTTTTCATTTTCGGCCGTTCATTAGGTCAATGCTACTAGATCACCAGGTACAATAACTATTTAATTACAGTCCTACAATTTGTCCAGTCTTCTGCATTTATGTTATCTATGGGGACACTCAATTATTCACTACAGTGCGTTCAAAAACATATGGTTTGCCAATTTCTTTAATATCCCTGGCTGGCCTTAATGAATCCGGCCAAATTTTGCATAGCATGGTTGCAGTTTGTCTTGACTGGGAATTGTTTTTCACTTGTAAAAAGTTTTCTTCATAAACATATCTAACAGACACAGAAAACATAGTGAGGCATACTACTACTATTTCCTGTTGCACCCACTGGTGCTTAGGGCAGCAACAAAGGATCTCCAGCCCTGTCTGTCCTGGGCCATCTTTGCGAGAGTTCCCCATGAGTGATTGAAGGATTTCATCTCTGCCTCGATTGTTCTCCGCCAGGTTGCCTTGGGTCTGCCTCGCTTGCGCCGTCCCTCCGGTGTCCACTGAAGTGCTGTTTTGGTTATAGAATTTGCTTCCTTTCGCAGCACGTGTCCAAGCCATCTCCATCGTCTCTTCGTGATGATGTTGGCTATTTCTTCTTGCTTGCATCGCCTTAGTAGTTCCTGATTAGAAATCTTGTTTGGCCAAAAGATGCGGAGAATCCTACGAAGACATGTGGTGTGGAAGGAAGACAACTTGGCGAGGTCACCTTCTGTCATTCGCCAACACTCTGATCCATACAGGAGTGTGGATAGGACACAGCTTTGGTACAGTCTGATCTTGGTGTTGATGCCGTATTGTGTCGATTTCCAGATGTTGCTCATACTTTGAAAGACAGCCCTTGCATTTCCCAGCCTACTTTGGATGTCCTCCTTTGTGCCACCCTCTGGTCTGATAATGCTACCAAGGTATTTAAATTTGTCCGTCGTGGTGAGGTTCTTGTCATCTACTTGCACTGGTGCTGGAGTGTCTACATTTAGGGTCATAATCTCTGTCTTCTTCTGGCTAATCCGAAGGCCTACTTTGCATCCAAAATTATGTAGTCTCTGCGTCTTATCTTGCATGTGTTGGTGACTATGTGACAATAGCGCAAGGTCATCCGCAAAGTCCAAATCCTCTAGGTTGTCGAAGAGTGTCCATCTGATGCTTCTTGGTGCATCCTCTGTAGTTTTCCGCATAATCCAGTCGATTACAAGGTTAAACAAAATTGTTGACATCACACATCCTTGCCGTACACCAGTTTTCACTTCAAAGGATGCATCACTGTTTCCGACACTGCAACTGAAGTTCTTGTAAAAGCTTTTGATGAGTTCAACAAGCTTGCTGGGAATCCCATAGTGCCGAAGAATGCGCCATATACTCTCTCTGTGGATGCTGTCGAAGGCCTTTTCGAAGTCAACGAAGTTCACATAGAGCTGCCTTTGCCATTCTGAACACTGTTCTATGATGTTTCGGAGTGTGAAGATCTGGTCAATGCATCCTTTCCCCTTTCGGAATCCGGCCTGTTCCTTTCTCAGTGTCTTGTCCACAGCATCTGACATACGTTGCACAATGATCTTGGCAAGGATTTTGCTGGGTATAGAAAGGAGAGTGATACCACGCCAGTTGTTGCAATCGCTGAGTGCTCCTTTCTTGGGTATTTTCACTATTCTGCCTTCATTCCAGCTCTTTGGTACTGCTTCTGCTTCCCAGATAGCTGTGAACAGTGGCTGAAGGATGGTGGCTGACTGATCCGGATCTCCTTTGAACAGTTCTGCAGTCAAGTTGTCTTTTCCTGGGGCTTTGCTGTTTTTTAGGCTCTTTATTGCTGCCACTATCTCTTCTTTCTTTGGTGGATCTATGTTGATGTCAAGGTCTTCAGCAGCATCTTGTATTATTATTCTATCTTCAGGTGGTGGCCGGTTTAGTAATTCCTGAAAGTGCTCTGTCCAGCGTGTATCCTGTTCTCGTTCTGTAGTCAGTAGTTTCCCATTCTTGTCTTTGATTGGAACACTTGGTCTTCCACCGTACTTGCCACAAATGCGCTTAGTGATCTTGTGGAGCTTACCCTGTTCTCCTCTTGCTGCTGCCTCCTCCGCATCTGCCGCTAGCTGTTCCATGGCTTCTCGTTTATCTTTCTTTACTAGTCTCTTCACTTTCTTATTTAACTCTGTGTAGCTATGTTGGTACCTCTCTTTCAGCCTTTCCGATTTCACTTGTAGGAGTTTCTTTTTCATGACTTTCCTCTCCTCGATCACATCCCATGTTCTTTGTTGGATCCACTCCTTGCTTTTCCCTTTCTCATTAAATCCAAGGCAGGCTACACTGCTCTCTGTGTACACTGTAGTTACTCTTTTCCACTCTGAATCGATTCCTCTTTCTTTAGGGTTGTTCTTATCAGACTCTCGTAGAGCCTGGAATCGGTTCTTGACTTGTATGTTGAAGGCATTTCTAACACTTGCATCTCTCAGTTTCTGAATATTAAGGTGTCTTTGCTTTGATGTCTTGATTCCGGTCTTGTTCAGTTTAATTTTGATAAGTGCTGCCACTAGATGGTGGTCGCTGGCTACGTCAGCTCCTCTTTTCACTTTCACATCTAGAAGGGATCGTCTCCACATACCGTTGATCATCAAATGGTCTATTTGGTTCTTGTCTCTTCCATTTGGAGAATTCCATGTGAGTTTGTGAATTTCTCTGTGTGTGAAAAGGGTCCCTCCGATGACTAAGTTGTTCAAGGCACAAAAATCCACAAGCCTTTCTCCATTGTCATTTTTTGTTCCAGTTCCATGTTTTCCCATTACTCTTTCATAATTTATATCATCTTTACCTACCTTAGCATTGAGGTCTCCCATGACAATGATGAGATCATGCCGTGGCGTCATGTCCATTTCCCCCTGGAGTTGTTCATAAAAGTCGTCTTTGTCTGTGTTGTCGTTTTCGTTGCTCCAATTGTTCATGCCTTGACGTGGAGGGGTGGCTTGCGTGTCCCAGTGATCCCAGGAGCTAAGCCAGCGGAGGCCTCGTGCCCCTGATAGCTTTAAGCAAGCTGGACAGGTCATGGGGGAAGGACCAGACAAGATTGAACAGACCGGCCCTCCAGGTTCGGGGGTTGGGCGTAGGGCTAACAACCCTACCCTGAAATCCTTGTTGGGGTGACCTTACTTGGAGAAACAAAAATCGTTACGGAAACAGCAATAGTGAGGCATAGAGCAGAGTTTTTACCGTGTGCACAGAAATGTCTTTATCACGTCAAGTCTGCATAAGAGCGTATCCGAACATTCTAGGTAAACACAACGGTCCTTTTATCGCTACTGGTGAATTACAACTCACACCAATTGCATGCAACTGCGCAGCGTACACGGTGTATATAATTATCAGTCTTGAGGTCGCATGACAGCTCAGCCAGTGTGAGATGGCGCCTTCGCGGTTACTGCATGTCAGCGGAGCACTTTTGCGGGTACTGTAAACAACCTCTATGTTCACCATTTGGTGTGGGTTAAGTTTCTTTTATATAATTTTATAAAGAAAATTACATTTATTTCAACCTCTATGATGCCAGAATATAAGTTCTTGTTTAGACACATTGAAACAAGTCTATCCAAAATTTGACCTCGATTGATCAAGGGAAGCCGGCGATATTTTTTTAATTGATCAACCGGATAGGACTATAGTGTCAGGGTTAGGACTAGAATTGCCGTGCTGGGTCACGGTTTGTTTGTTTCATGGCATCATTGATTTTGGCCAGTGCAAATGTCCTTGAACTATTATCGTGGACAGTTTGTTTTTGTAACGCTTTTCTTAGAGATGAAAAGAAAGTGGGGCAAGATAGAACGAATGGATAAATTAACAGTGACGGTGCAGTTTTCGACCCCGTGGTTTGGATGTACTTTAGCAAGGAAAGACGGGGCGAATAAGGAGTGAATAAATTCGTACATAAAACGTAGAGGGTGTAGAGACTTTAGGAAAGGTTTTGACATGTTAGATTAACTTTGTCTGTTACTATTAATAGACTGCGAGCTGAGCTCGAAATGGATGCACCAATCAAATTTGGGCAGTTCGCTGGGGATTGCAGAAGATATAAGCGGAGCCATCTTTAGGTTTCTTCACTCCATGCAGAATTTTCCACCTGCGAGGGCGTCGGCTTAGATTCAGCCTGAGTGAATCAAGAGACTGTTAAAGACATGTCTATGTCCTTGATAGACAATGGAATTATCCACAGCTATTTCCTTCTATTCCCTGATTTCATATCAGGGACTAATCGTAAGTTTCGTCACAGTGATTCGACGATGAACGTGAATCTGACCCTAATTTTCCAGTAGAAGTGCTACCAAAGAATGCAAGACTACAATGTTTGTTTTACTTGCAACTAGATCTAGAATGAGTGTCTGGTATACACATTTGTAAATTGTAATTGATGTGTCTGGATGAGGCTGGGGATTGCCAGCCCATCCTAGAGCAGATCTAGATCTATCTTAACTACGTCAGTGTGTCTTGACGGTTTGATCCTTTATAAGCAATTAACTGAGTTCACATTGTCGTCTGAGACATAAGAATATTATTTGTGAGATAGTAGGCAGACTATATTTCTGAAGATAAATAAGTAATAATTAAATTGTGAATGAGTTAGTATGATATAATCTCTTAAGAATCTAGAGGAGACTTCTAGCTATGTATTATAGTATTTTCATTTGATGCTGCTGATGTTGTCTTTTTAATATGTAAAAGATAGACGAAATTGTTAGGAACTTAAAGTAATAAATTTGTGGCCCTACAAGGTCCTTGATATAACTTACTCGAAATTGTTATTAGTGTATGTGGCATGGTATGGCAGAGTAATTTCTAAAACCTCTCGATAGTTTAAAATGCAGTCGAACACGTAATTCATAATAACCATCCCCGTAACACGCGAGGGCATACCCCAAATCGTAACACTGGAGAGGGACCCTTAAAGAACTTAAGTAACACCATGCCATAGATAAATTATTTAAAACCTATTGTATTTTTATTCCATTATTTGATATTGTACTCTTGTAATAGTATGTTTTCAGGTCCTTTTATTATAGATTTTAGACAATTTCTATTAATATAACATTGTGTTTCAATTTCATATGGTGAACTCAACATCCCATTGACCCGTGGACACCGGCGAGGGAGACAATCTTCACCTTACAAATCTACTTCAGACAGAAATACAGTTTTGGGCTTGGAGCTATGGATTAAGGATAATTACCATCTGAATTCCTCAAAAAAAAAGATAAGTGATCCATCTAACTAACAGTCTTGAGGAGGGCGACGTACTTTCCGCTCTGTGTGTGTTTCCAGGCCATTTTACTATTTACTATATGTTTAGTTTAAGAGCGGGAGGTTGGTTGGGATCATAGTATAGCATATCTTCTTTGCCATTACGAAGGATATTGGAGTGCCTTGGTGGCTATTTATAATAACTCGGGGGGATTTGCTTCACTGTGAATAGTTCTATTAGGGATCCATTATTCGTATAGATTGTGGCGTTTCTTACTTCCTCACTTTTCTTTAGGAAGATGTCTCTCCTGTCTTTCTTCTTAAGCTGTCTGTAATATAAGTTAGGACTTGTAGGGTCTGTTATCGTTCGTTTTACTTGTCAGTATAGCGTCCTGTTTATTGTATTTCTGTTGCTTCCTTATAAACTTTAAACTACTATACTAACATTGATATGTTTACAATATATGCCTGAGGTGTTTCACGTGCTAAAACCACGTTGAATTATAATCTGGTATTGACATATGAGAGAGAGAGAAATATAATAAAATTTTGTTCACGTGACAATTTCACGTTGAAGATAGAGAGAATAATTTTGCAGTGGTAACATAAGACACTGCGTGTCCGCGTTTTGAGAAGAGAGAGATATTTCAAATTTGTCGTGTTGAGAGAGAGATATATTTTTGATTCATCGCATTGAGAGAGCGATTCATTTTTCACAGAGATAACAGAGGACACTAGTTCGTCGCGTTGAGAGAGACATAAATTTTGAGAGTGATCACTCTAGACATTAATTTATCGCAGTAAAGGCGATATATATATTTTATTGCAGTGGGAGCAACGGATAGACGGCACTGCCTTACTAGAAGTCATATTCAGAGAGAGAGAGAGAGATAAATTTTTGCAGTTTAAGTGATACTGCCTGTAATTTTCAGAGACAGATAGAACGTTCTTTTCGCGAAGCAGTGCTAACGTAAGACACTGAATTAATATTAACAGTCAATAACTGTTCATATAATATAATTGATACCGCGATATACCTTAACAGTAGGTAAATACTTACTAGTTACAGACTTTAACATATCATGGCCGAGTTTCTTAAGTACATTGACTCTGCCAAAGCTCTGGGTATACCAGAAGAAGAACGCGCCGCGTGGTGCGAACAACAACTACAGAAAGACCGAGATCGTGAAGATCGAAAAGGAGAAAGAGAAAGAGAAAGAGAAAAAGAAGAAAGAGAAAGAGAGAGAGAAAAAGAAGCAAGAGAGAGAGAAAAAGAAGAAAGAGAAAGAGAAAAAGAAAGAGAGAGAGAAAAGGAAAGAGAAAGAGAAAGAGAAAAAGAAAGAGAGAGAGAAAAGGAAAGGGAGCATGAACTCGCCATAAAAAAGTTAGAGCAACAATCGCTTGTGGGCCCTACTACTGCCAGCAATATTTATGCTAAGAAACCAAAACTGCCGACGTTTAATGAAAAACTCGACCGGATCGACGCATATTTACATCGGTTCGAGCTACACGCTAAATGCGTCGGATGGCAGCAGGCGATGTACAGTTCATGCCTGTCTAATTTATTAACAGGTAAGGCTTTAGAAGTATTTCATAGCCTCAAAGTAGAGGATGCCAACGATTATGACAAACTTAAAACAGCACTGCTCAAGCGATTCCAGCATACCGAGGATGGCTTTCATCAAAGATTTCGCTCATGTAAACCTGAGCCATCTGAAAATTTCTCAACTTATGTGAATCGGCTCAAACATTACTTAGATCGCTGGATCGAGCTCGCGAACGTGACTACCGGAAATTATTCCCAACTTTATGATTTGGTCTTGAAGGACCAAATCTATACGGCATGTCATTCCGATTTGGTTGCCCACCTTAAAGAGAGGGCACCGACATCCTCTGAAGAAATCACATCGTGCGCGGAACGTTACGCGTCCGCCCACCCAAATCGTCCTTTAGCAAAGCCTTCAACTACAGCACCGTGTTATGCCAACGTGAGCAAAGGAGCGCCAACCGGACACGATCGTTCAAGGCCGACTCGTCGTCAGGCCCCAAATCCGCGCTCTCAATCAGAGCCGCCTTTTTTTAGACAGAGAGATTTTCCCAATCGAGGTAATGTATCCCCGCGTCGAGGATACCAGAGCTATTCTTTTTACGAGCCTCGCCCATATTATCGTGGCAACTATCCAGGCCAACAATATAACCGGCCTCAGGGACCGCCCCGACGAGTGCATTTTGATAATAATCATGATTATGATAGGCCGCAGAGTCTTCCCTATCGTGGAAACGATCCTAATCGTACTATGTGTTTTAGGTGTAATAGGGTAGGCCACATACAGAGATTTTGTAACGCGAAAGTGGAATCCGCAAATGCCTGCTCGGTTAAATCTACACCTTATGAGACTGACGGTCATTCTGAATCTTCATGACAATCAAAATCTATTCCAGTCATGTCCGCCCTACATGAACTGGGGGAATTAACATTTTACCAGGGCCGCGTGAACGCGATTCGCGCTTCTGTTCTACGTGACTCCGGATGCACGACTATCGGCGTTCGACAGTCACTAGTCCGTCCAACACAATTTTTGGACAAGGATGTAACTTGTATTACTTTTGGCGGATCTGTAGAGCGATTCCGTCTTGCAGAAGTTTATATTGATACACCTTTTCTCACAGGTATTGTTACTGCATGTGTACTGCCTAATCCGGTGGCTGATATAATCATAGGGAATGTACCTCAAGTAAATAAGTTTCCTATCGGTAACTTAGAAATTTGGACTGAGGATGACAGTGTTGCTTGTGCGACAACACGCCTACAATCGAGTCGACGAGCAGACAGTCCATTGAGTAATCCTACTATTGAAGTGAACATAACGTCTAGTGCATTTCATGATGAGCAACATTCAGATCCCACATTGAAACATTTGTTTGCTAAGTTTGATACTACCGCGCCGGATACCTCTAAGTTTCTTATTAAAGATGACTTATTATATCGTAATTTTCGGAGTAAGCGAGAGACCGTTATGCAACTTGTAGTACCGAGATCTTTTCGTCGCGACATTATTCGTCTCGCGCATGACACTTCCTTGGCGGGTCACCAGGGAAAGGCCAGAACTAAGTCTCGAATACTGTCGCAATTTTTTTGGCCCAGTATTTACGCAGATGTAAACCGGTTCGTATCAACATGTGACGTATGTCAGAGACGTACTCCTAAAGGAAGAGCATCGCGGGCTCCTCTGCAGGAGATGCCTATGGTCTCCAGACCATTTGAGCGCGTTGCCGTAGATATAGTTGGTCCCCTACACAAGTCAGACAGAGGACATCGTTTTATACTTTCTGTCATTGACTACGCAACCCGTTGGCCAGAGGCCATTCCGCTAAAAGACATTTCAGCTGATCATATCGCTGAGGCCCTTATTACTATTTTTTCTCGTCTTGGGTTCCCGGTTGAAATTTTATCGGACAGAGGTCCACAGTTTACCTCTGAACTTTTAAAGAAAGTCTTGGAATTGGTCGGAATTAAACAAAGATTGACATCTCCATACCACCCACAGTCTAATGGCTGCTGTGAACGGTGGAATGCTACCATGAAAGCTATGCTTGCGCGAGTTTCCGCCGACAAGCCGAGTGATTGGGATCGACAACTCCCCGCAATTCTTTTTGCATACCGAGAACTACCGAACGCATCGACGGGTTTTTCCCCCTTCGAATTATTGTATGGTCGTAAGCCGCGTGGTCCAATGGCCATACTCCATGATTTATTCGCCGGATCAGACACCGACGACAATGATACGCGGTCTGCATATCAATACGTTGTAGACTTGCGCCATCGAATTTTTAACGCATGTCAGCTCGCACAAAAATCTGCAGCTGCGCATGCTAGTCTTTATAAACTATATCGTGATCAAGGTAGCCGATTGCGAACCTTGGCCGTCGGAGACCAAACTCTTGTTCTCCTTCCGGAGACGAAAAATAAACTCCTTCTTACATGGAAGGGACCTTTTAAAGTTCTAAAGAGACTTTCTCGAGTAAATTATCTTATCAAGATTCGAGGACAGGACAAAGTCTTCCATATAAATATGTTAAAGCAGTACCTGTCCGACGATGATAATCGACAGAATAATCGCCGAAATGTGGTTGCTCAGGCCAATGCGGCCTTGGTTTCAGTTGACGATGATGATCCTATTAAAATAGAGAATTCAATCCCCGCACTTCGATCTTCTGAAAACACTTCGGATGTAAATATAAATCCAGATTTATCTGAATCGCAAAGACAAGATATAAGAGATTTGCTTAACGAGTTTACTACAGTCTTTACTGATCTACCAGGTAATACTTCTTTGGTACAGCATGTTATAAGATTAAAGACGGATATACCCGTCTTTGTTAAACCATACCCGCGTCCGCTGCACGCACAGGAGACTATAATAACCGAGGTACGTAACATGTTTCACCTGGGAGTGATAGAGCGATCGACGAGCCCATATAACTCACCCATCGTCTTAGTGAAAAAAAAAGATGATACCGTGCGTTTTTGTATTGACTATCGTAAACTTAATGAGGTTACGATATATGACGCTGAACCGATTCCCAACCAGGAGAATCTTTTTGCTCAGTTAGCGAGGGCAACGATTTTTTCTAAAATTGACCTTTCCAAAGGCTATTGGCAAATTCCGCTTGATGAGAATAGCAAGCAATATACCGCTTTTCAGACTCCGTTGGGTCTTATGCAGTGGCGCTATATGCCTTTCGGGTTAGTTACAGCCCCTGCCACTTTCGCCCGTATGATGACAATATTGCTTCAGGGTATGAATTCCGTAGTGTCGTATTTTGACGACATTTGTATTTATGAAACCAATTGGTCGGGCCACCTCGCAGCCCTACGACAAGTTTTTATTGCTCTTCGTCGAGCTGGCCTTACGGCGAAACCCAGTAAGGTGTTTTTAGGATATAATGAAATTAATTTTCTGGGCCATACAATTGCCCACGGCGTTCAGACTCCTGATGACAAGAAGATAACTACCATATTAAAGCTCCAACCTCCTCGAACTAAGAAAGAAGTTCGTAGTTTATTGGGCTTTCTTAACTATTATAGGAAATTCATTCCAAATTTTTCTTCGCTTACAGCTCCGTTCTCGGACCTCACAAGAAAGAATTTTCCTAATAAAGTGAAATGGACAACCGAATGTGCTGATACACTTCGTACCGTTCAACAATTGTTTTCCACTTCCCCCATTCTCATACTGCCAGATATAAACCAAATATTTATTGTCCGCACAGATGCGTCGGACAAGGGATTGGGAGCTGTGTTATTACAGGAACGAGACGATACCTTGCGGCCATGTCTATACGCCAGCCGCAAGTTGCCAGATAGGGAATGCCGCTATGCAATTATCGAGCGAGAGTGTCTCGCTATCATTTTTGCTGTAAACGCATTTTCGCGATATCTTCTCATGTCTGAATTTATAATTGAAACGGACCATCGTCCGTTGTTATTCTTGAAGACTAACAGGGCTAAAAATGCTCGATTAACGAGGTGGAGTCTTGCACTCCAGGAATACCGGTTTCTTATCCGGGCTATCCCTGGCGGTGACAATTCCCAAGCTGATATTTTGTCACGTCTCATTTAAATTCCTATTAAAGAGTGTTGTGTCTTGTATTGGGGTTGGATAGTGCTTGTCCCCCTCAATTCTAGACGGTGGATGGATTCACATTTATCTTGTTCATTACTTTATGAACCAGTTTTACAATCTTTTTTTTGTGAATATCCTCTTTCCACCAGCGTCATTCCTGACTGTGACCTGAACTTCTGGCAAACCTGACGCCCTTGTCAGCGGGTCAATGAGATGGAGACATGGCAAACCAAGCTACCAGAGCTACTGCTGCCATTGGATACCACAGTATTTTAATTAACAATATATTGTGTGTGAATGTGTATATAAGCAGCAATTATGTGTGTTGACTAGATAATTATAAGCCTATTCCTTCAGTAAGGCTTCATTGTTTGATAATAGTTATACTTTAATCCAGCAGTATACAGTGATATACTCATTCTCATTATAGATGTTCCTGAGAATTTTGATTGTGTGCAGTAAGAATGTTTCGATAGACTAGATTCTATAGAACGTGGCATCAATAATTGTATGCTTTTTGTCCATCCAATATGCACGTTCTTAGTTAGATTTTTCTTCTCAAGCTTAAGGCTCATTTTTCTACATTACTACTTAAGCCCCTACCACAATAACTTTGGGATTTCTTGGATCCTATCGTGTAAATTTTTCTTAAAATTTTCACTGGGGTGGGGGATATGTCAGGGTTAGGACTAGAATTGCCGTGCTGGGTCACGGTTTGTTTGTTTCATGGCATCATTGATTTTGGCCAGTGCAAATGTCCTTGAACTATTATCGTGGACAGTTTGTTTTTGTAACGCTTTTTCTTAGAGATGGAAAGAAAGTGGGGCAAGATAGAACGAATGGATAAATTAACAGTGACGGTGCAGTTTTCGACCCCGTGGTTTGGGTGTACTTTAGCAAGGAAAGACGGGGCGAATAAGGAGTGAATAAATTCGTACATAAAACGTAGAGGGTGTAGAGACTTTAGGAAAGGTTTTGACATGTTAGATTAACTTTGTCTGTTACTATTAATAGACTGCGAGCTGAGCTCGAAATGGATGCACCAATCAAATTTGGGCAGTTCGCTGGGGATTGCAGAAGATATAAGCGGAGCCATCTTTAGGTTTCTTCACTCCATGCAGAATTTTCCACCTGCGAGGGCGTCGGCTTAGATTCAGCCTGAGTGAATCAAGAGACTGTTAAAGACATGTCTATGTCCTTGATAGACAATGGAATTATCCACAGCTATTTCCTTCTATTCCCTGATTTCATATCAGGGACTAATCGTAAGTTTCGTCACAGTGATTCGACGATGAACGTGAATCTGACCCTAATTTTCCAGTAGAAGTGCTACCAAAGAATGCAAGACTACAATGTTTGTTTTACTTGCAACTAGATCTAGAATGAGTGTCTGGTATACACATTTGTAAATTGTAATTGATGTGTCTGGATGAGGCTGGGGATTGCCAGCCCATCCTAGAGCAGATCTAGATCTATCTTAACTACGTCAGTGTGTCTTGACGGTTTGATCCTTTATAAGCAATTAACTGAGTTCACATTGTCGTCTGAGACATAAGAATATTATTTGTGAGATAGTAGGCAGACTATATTTCTGAAGATAAATAAGTAATAATTAAATTGTGAATGAGTTAGTATGATATAATCTCTTAAGAATCTAGAGGAGACTTCTAGCTATGTATTATAGTATTTTCATTTGATGCTGCTGATGTTGTCTTTTTAATATGTAAAAGATAGACGAAATTGTTAGGAACTTAAAGTAATAAATTTGTGGCCCTACAAGGTCCTTGATATAACTTACTCGAAATTGTTATTAGTGTATGTGGCATGGTATGGCAGAGTAATTTCTAAAACCTCTCGATAGTTTAAAATGCAGTCGAACACGTAATTCATAATAACCATCCCCGTAACACGCGAGGGCATACCCCAAATCGTAACATATAGTGCTGTCTCCCCTGACTGTTACGTCCAGCCTAAAACTAACTATGTCCTGCCCCTTCGTCATTCATCATTTAAAAATATGTAATGTCAACTTCAGATATTTCGAAGTCATATTTGATGGCTGTGTAAGTATTCGTTAAAAATGGGATGTCTCTACTGAAATGTTGAGTTGCAACGACGATTCCATCAACGGTGAGCTGAAAACAGAGAGAGTGAGAGAGAAAAAAAAAGTCGGTTAAGACATAGCCTCATAATCATTATTACGTTCGTAATGTTGTCTCCAGCTGACAGATGACTTCAGCTGATATCTGATATCAGGGCCGGATTAAGACCTTTAGAGGCCCTAAGCACTTAAAAGATTTTGATGTCCTCTATGTAATTGAAAATATAGACAAATATTAAACATAAAATACAATGAAACAATTAAAATTAAAAAAAAAAAAAAGAGTCTTATACAACAAATACTTTAATTTGTTCATTTATTGTGTGGGACCCTTTTCATGGACCCTGGTTCAGATGCACCATTTACAGTTTCGTACCATTATGGTACATGGTAAATCCGGCAATGAAAAATTTCTTTGGTGCCCCCCTCCCCTTGATGCCCAAAGCACGTGCTTATTTTGCTTAATCGTCGTCCAGCCTTGGTTGATATAAACAGGTACATCCATGTATGTAAAATAATTTTTGACATTTATACGTTGATGTTATAATATGAATCGTCAAAGGACGGCAGACAATCGAATGTTCACATGACGTACATGACGTATTGTAATCCCCGCTGATATTAATGAACTAAGTGGTCTTGTGCACAGCATTCGCTCCGCTCTGTTATTTTACGGAAAATGACGTATGGAAAAAATTAAAATACTCTTTGGCTCTGTAGCAAAGTGGCCCTTATTGTGCCGACTCAAAGTCTCTGTAGCAGTGAGGAGGGGAGCGGAACGGATGCTGTGGGCACGTATACAGAGGCAAAGAGTGTTTTACTTTTTCATATGTCCTTTTCCGTAAAATAGCGGAACGGATACTGTGGACAAGACCACTAAGGTTCTTCAATGTAACTTTGCCCCCCCCCCCCCCCCCATGTATTGCTCGCCAAATTTCTGAATGTACTTAGATAAGATCATTACAATATAATTTTTATTTTTATCAGAATACTTGAGAAAAATCATCCACATCAATAAAGTGCGTAAGTAGAAGTGAAAATTGCAAGGTCAAAACACATTCCATTTTTACGGACCCTCTTCGAACTCTGTTATTCGGTTTACCTTATGGTTTACTTCTTTATCTTGGGTCCACGAAATTGAGTATCCTGAAGGTAAAATGAATGGCGAAAGCTAAAATGTTATAAACAACAACAACAACAACAACGAAGGACAGGTCTTCCCCAAGGGTCCGTAATGTAAAGCCGATATACAATTGTATCAACCATAGGCTGTGTGGGAGTTTTTTTTATTTAACCGGTATATTTACACTAGGCATAACGACCTCTTTTCTTGAGTTAAGGGGTGGTATAGTATATACCCAACATCCCCGCTGCAAATACACTAAATCCACCAGTTTCAGTCCTAACCTTTGTCAGCTCAGATTTGTAGACCAGTGGGGGGTATTACACGTACAGTTGGTACAGACAGATTTTGGACTTCGGCTGGGCGTGATTTTTTTCTGTACGAGCTTTAGCAAATTCAGGAGCGGGGCAACAACACACTCCCAAACACAGAACAGCTCAGAACAGCTCCAACACATCCCAGGGATTTTCGGTGACGTTCAGAGACATATCAGGCACAGTCCAGAGATTGCAGGACCCATGGCAGTGTTCTATAGGACGAGAAATCCCTTAGCCAACGACCTGTGTTTGGGGGGGTGTTGCTGCCCCGCTCCTGAATTTGCCTAAAGCTCGTACGGAAAAACATCACTCGGCCGGGCTTCAGACCATCCTTATCGTACAATAAGAAAATTGGCTGAAATCGCCAGTCAGTCCTTCCGTCCATTCTCAGGCTCCGAAAATCAGGGTGCGCCCAGACTGCCTGCCGGGAACAGGAAGTGGTTGACGGGTGACATATCCTTGAAGTTTTCCCAGCCGGCGGTAGAAACCCGTTTGCAAATTTATCGAAAATTACAGCCTATCGTAAAAATGATATCCAATTCGGAATCAGCGTATCAAAATTAACTGAATGACACGCCAGTGACTCTTGGTATTGCTGTATTTTAAAGAAAAGAAATTGTCGTTGTTTTCATGATTGCACCATGCGTGTTTTGTCCATGTGTGGACAGTGATCACATTGTCATCTTGTTTTTTACCGCCCGTGCTGTGCGTGTGCTGTCCTTGTAGATCTATTGTTGTGATTTTATTTGATTGAAACACAATTTACATTATGGCGTCATGGTGCACAGAATCAATTAGTCAGTTCATCGAAATCTGTCGTTCCACGGAAGGTTTATGGAAAATTAAGTCGAAAGACTACAGTAATAAATTTTCAAGAGAAAAAGCATTTAAAAATCGTATCGAATTTCGTAAACAGTTTGATCCCAAAGCAAACACGGATACTGTATCAAAGAAAGTAAATAATCACATGAGTGTATTCAGAAAAGAACTTAAAAGACAGGAG
Source organism: Onchidella celtica (assembly GCA_963931925.1). Taxonomy (NCBI): domain Eukaryota; kingdom Metazoa; phylum Mollusca; class Gastropoda; order Systellommatophora; family Onchidiidae; genus Onchidella; species Onchidella celtica. The sequence goes on from OZ007567.1 coordinate 25,451,778, forward strand.
CAGTCAAAATTGTCAGGAACAGACGAAATTTATGAACCAAGGTTGTGGTAATTTCAAGACCTCCTGTTCTTGAGAGACCAAGAAATTCCCAGGGGGACCCGCTCGAACACTGAACCATTGTTGCATGCCGGTCCAAGTGAAAGTCAATCGGATTCGTCCAAAAGATTTGCGTGTGAGAGCACATTCCTTTTCAAAAGCCAGACTTATGACTATAGAAGACGTTTTTTTTTTTTTTTTTAAAATAACATAAATTGCTAAGCGATCAAGTAGATCTAGTGTTTTATCAGCCATCACGGCTCTACAGTGATGAGATTTCCATTGTGTAGACTGTTTTGTGTATGTGTGAGAGGATGAACGATTTTCTATTTTTAATATGTGCTTTCATGGTAACGCTAGTGCGTGGGTAAGGGACGGCCACTCATAGTAGTTTAGGGACACTTGGCCGAGTACCATTAATTGGATTATTTCCCTTGTAATACTAGCGCGGGACCCGTTATTCACATCACGGTGAAAAGCGCGCATTTTGATTGGTCAGTTGGAAATGTTGACCACCAGGCTTCCAACTCTTATATCATGGCTTTAAGTTCTTACAACTCGCTCCTTCGTTGTTATCCACCGACAGAAAGACGGGAACCCGAATTCATTGTTGAGAGTAGGCAATACCCTATCGGTACAAAATAGGTACTCATGATAACGTTTGTTATCAATGGAGATACGTCGTATTAATGGACGAAAGCATCCCGCACAAATTTGTCCAATGTTGTTAGCCCTGAAGCTTTGAAAATTTATATTAAAACTATTACCGGGTTTCTGGTATAAGTAGTCAGTTGGAATTTTAGCAGCAAGTTTCTACTTTATAATGGTACTAATTTCGTTGTACTTTGATGCACATGTCCTATTGAAATAATTAATAAGAGGATCTCGGATTTAAAGTAAACCACGAGTTAGACGCATGTTATCCCCGATAAATCCAACCTGGGTCAAATTTATTCAATTATTGCTGGAGGGGACGTTAGAGTAATTTCTGCAGTTTACTGGGATACCTAATTGACTTTGGTGTGCACCCTTTTAACCGTACTGTAAATTCGATTGTGTTAGGACCCTAACCGGTTATGTTGTTCGGCTGGACTCAATGTCCGAGCCTTTCACTTGTCCAACACTGGACTACGTAATAGCCCTCTCGGACGTCCGCGCTGGCTCATAAAGATGATGCCAGTTCGAGTGGTCAGTAGACTCCATCAAAGACGCCGCAACAATAGGAAGCGCAAGTGGACCTTGCAGTACAATAGATCGGCGGCGGCCTGCCGTGGCGCGCCTCGCCCAAAACATGGCCTAGTCCAGTTGCGCCAGTAGCAGAGAGACTTTGGGTAAGTTGGAGACTATTATATTAGAAGTGACTTTAATTTGCGCACCCCCCCCCCTTCGGGGATGCCGCGTAGAGAATGCTGATCTACAGAGACTATTATGAGTCCGGCTCAACGGTAATTGCCATTGTCATTAGACGTGTAAGATGCGCGGTGCAGTGCAGTGTCTTGATATTGTGACTTTATTGTCAAAGTTAACGTTTGCGGTGCTAGATGATAATGATGGCTCGCTAACCAAGCTATCACGATTTGCTTGTGTGCATATATATAGTGTATGTGTAGCATTGCCTTGTTGTGGTAGGCAGTGAGGATTTCCTGACATGTTAATGTGGATGGCTTATGTTATAGCGAGCGGCACTATACACTTGATTGTATTACGGGTATTTGTGTACCTTGCCAGTAGCACTATGCTATAGAGAGCAGTGTGATTGTGATTGCGTGTTTAGTGTTTAAGATGTGTAATTAATTACATGTATTGGAAATGTATAATATTAGTTGGGCCTCACATGGGTGAGCCCCAGGATTGTTCTATGTGCGGCGGTGGATGAACAATGTTTCAGTGAGTTTGCACATGTTGCAATGAGTCCCGCCTGTAGATCTACCTATTATAGATATTACAGACGTGCTGTGTTTCATTGAGTTCGTAGGTTGTGTGAAGGACATAGTTTCGAATGTACACACTACTTTATGTATCTAGTGGTGTGTCATACGCATGTTAGCCTGGCGGCATAGCTCCGCGGCTAAGGTCAAAGGGCATGACCCTTGAGTATCGATTGGGAAGGGAAGTAACCAATACAATAGCCCTGGGGCGGGTTAGTACTAATAATGGGAGTGGGCCTATGAGGATGGCCTGCATTGGGATGCAGCGTCTGTGTTATGGACGGTCAGTGGGCCATGTTGGCCACTGCGTTATTAAATGGAATGGCCACTCTGGATGTGCTGTACACCGGCTCAGTGGAGCGAAACTATTGTGTTCTTGCCCCTTCATTTGTTATGTCCTTCATACTTTGATTAGTACATTAGTTTATGTTGCCAGTGTACTAGGAAACTCCTTGTGTATATGATATAGCCACTTGTAGTTGTTATTCATTAACCTTAGCGCTATTTTATTCCATGCATACATATCCAGTTGGTTATTGCTTAAATTCTATATTATGTTGTTGTTGTTTCATTTAATACTTAATTAATACTATTACTATGTATGTCCACCATTGATTGCCTGATTAATGTTGTCATTTATATCCTAATCATATTTTTGTCTTTTTCTCTTGTTCCAGCTTATGGCTGGTTGGGCTTTCTTTTTCTTGGTAGGGTTTTTCCTATGCCTTTTTGGTAGTGATACCTCTGTTTGGCTTTTTGAATAAATAAGATTGCCAGCAGAACCCTGTGTTTGTTAATCCTGTGTATCCTTAAGGGAGTTACTATTGAACCCACGCAGTAACCACATTAGCCACTCGTAGTTCATCCAACATATGTGTGCTCGTGTGATCCGGATTGCATTCAGTTTCATCGTTGTGTGTAATAGTAAACCAGTCTTTACAGTCGGCCACAGGCCAATAAAAAACTTGTCCATTTTAACCGTACGTGTAATAGCCGCTTTAGGTCTCAATTTCTCTCTCCCCCTTTTTTCCCTTTGCCCCCCCCCCCCATCTTATAAAAGGCACGCACCGTGTAATATTCTTCGATCACGCTAGCTATGATGCATACACTTGTTTCTACGTTTTTGTTGAAGACGAAAGAGATTTCTTGGTGAGTGTAATACGCTTCTCCAAGGGTCCTTGAACGGATGAAGATCACATTTCTGGCTTCCCAATACGCTGCCCGGAACGTATAGCTTAATGAGTCGATTTTATAGTCTTGTTGCAAACCAATCATGAGCCTGTTTTCAGAATATAAAACATGACAACAATAAAGTCACCCCGAACAAAGAGATGAATTAATTACGTTTATCCGTCAGAGTTTGAAGCCACTAGATATATATATATATATATATATATATATATATATATATATATATATATATATATATATAGATAGATAGATAGATAGATAGATAGATAGATAGACAGAGATAGAGATAGACAGACAGACAGACAGATAGATAGATAGATAGATAGATAGATAGATAGATAGATAGATAGATAGATAGATAGATACTGTTTTTCAAGGGATGTTATAAATGTATACTTTTTTTTCCGTATGTGTGCTGTGCGAAGACAAACTGCAAAAACAGACCTCCGATCTATTTCAGAAGGCACTTTTTTCCCAGATGACAGTGTACTAATGGCCCGCAAACATGATGATTTGCGGGTCATGCTCAGTAAGTTATTAGAGGCACCAAAGCGGTTCAGTCTTAGCTTTAGTATGAAAATAATAATAAAAAAGAACAACATAGGAAGTCCTTGCCAATCCCGCCTAAGGGGTGGGCCAGACCAAGGTTGACGTTGGCGCCAAACTGGTGGCTCGCAGCCTAATTATTATGCATCACATAAACACTAGCCACTGCTCACATCACGGTGGTATGGGCAGTGAGTAGTACTTTAGAGCGATACATTATTAATTAGGCGGCCATCCACCAGCTTGGCGCCCACCCCGCCTAGGTCTGGCTTACCCCTTAGGCTCCATTGCCACACGTCCTACAACCAGCATCGATTAAACGGATTTCAAACCTGTCGACAGCTTCAAGTATGTTAGACAATGATCTCCAATAATTTCTCCCTGGACAACAAGATCTCGGCCAGAATAAAAGGAAAAGTCAGACTTTGTTGTAACTATGCAACAACTCTTAGGTACCGGTATGGCTGCAAATCCAAGATTGCACACCAGTGCCACCTGAAATAGCTGGATAGGTTTCGCCTAAGTGCCCTACGTTCCATTCTGTGGAGACGATGGCAGGATGAAGTTACATGCATTAAAGTATTGAGAATGGCGAAGTAGTCAGTCTCCAGCGAGGTGATTTATCATACTCCTGAGAGCCTGGCTTCGTTAGACAGGCCACACAATGAGGTTGGAGGATAAAGGCACGCCCGACACAGCTTCTCTTTGGAGAACTGGCATGGGAGTACAAAAACCAGGGTCGAAAGTTCAAGCGGCACAAAAATACCCTGATAGCAAATTTAAAGTGGTGCGACACCACAATAGCCAGCATTGTGGAAACAGCCCAAGGAAGAGCATCATCATCTGTGGAACAAATGCGGCGCAGCCATTCATAGGCCAACCGAGAAAGGCACCACAGAGCGACACAAACCGATTTGAAGTGCCATGTGTGCTCGCCACACTGCAAATCCGGACTGGGACAGGAGCCATTACCGCACCCATAGGCAGAAAGCTGCATAGCCATGTCCTTATCCAACTCTGAGAGAGACCACCACCACTGCAAATCGCTTGCGCTCACATGTACATGGCAAACGAGGATGTGGATCACGGAAAACAAAAACGAAACAAAACAACAACAATAGCAGCAGCAGCGGCAACAACAGCAACAAAAAGGCGTAATGCAGTTAAAATGATTAAACCCACAGATGTAACACATGTGCTTGTAGTCTATAAAAGTGATTACACGCTATGGAAATTGCCCTCGACATTTCGTGTTCACGGAGACTCGCACATAATTATCAACATGACAAAACAACAAAAACGCAGAAACCCCAAGATCTTGGACTGGAAAGAACTAAGAGAATAAAGCACACGTGTACTACAAATGTGTAGCAAATCCTACAACTGCAAAATCCTAGGAGGACTATAAGTCTTAGTACACTACTAGTTTTACATATTGCCAGGGAAAGTCTACTACATGAATGAGTCTTGAATATATCTAGTTACATTTCTACACAGCTGCAGAAACAACGTGCAGTTAAATGTCTTTGATAAAGTTATATCGTATCTTGATAATACTCGTTCAGTAGTGTATATCTATGATAATACTGCAAGTGTCATGGTTTTATTCATCAAATCATACTAACAGAATATTTAACGAATGCATTTCTTTAACATACAGCATGCCAGTGCTTAAAAATTTCAAGTAAATCTGACATCAATTGCTGTCTGCGGGAATGTGCATTTTGCTGTTTCCGTGATCAAAAAGTGCTCGTTACTATAGCCATTCTAACCTTTGTTGTCATTACCTAGTCAGGGAAGAGCATTAAAAAAAAGGGCAGAAAAACCTACCAAAACACTAAAATTCTATACCTTTCACTCTCACGTCCAGTGTACACCCCACGTGCACATACCACCATTCCTGAGGTTGCAGCCTGTGGATACACTCGTCCACGGAACGGTGAGTCCTTGTATTGAATGATGGAAAAATGAATTTTAAATGAAAAACCTTCTTCAGGATCATGCATTAACGTTTCTCAGTCCCTTAGTTTGAGAAACGATGGACTAAATTATATTTACAACTTATCCTCTCACCTGAACTTCTCCTTTTCTTTCTCCGCAGAAGAAAATAAAAAGGAATTGTTTCCATTAGATTTGCTGCAACTCACAGACAAAACAAAAGCTGTATTAGGCAGCACATTGTGTCCGCCCCAAAGTCTTATGTTATTGATTATTGCCTAAGGTTTTCCACTGATGGCATGTTTCCTTCACACAGGCCCCAACTCTTTTCCGCGAATCCATATACACTGTAATTTAATTACAAGATAACACGGAGATATAACAACAACATTTTAATATCCTGCATCAACTACATAGCACACGTGGCCGAAATCTGCGATATTCTTGGGTCGCACTGATCACTGTCTTGATCGGAAATAAACACAACTTCTTCACGAACGTCTAAATGTAGGACGTGTTTTCCCCATGCTTGGTATAATATCTATTCATTTGATAAACAATTTTGTCACATTTCGTTAGATGATTACTTATCTATATGACTGCCTTTTGAAACGTAAAGCTACGCATAGTAAAATATTGCAGAATATGTGCCATGGTTGACTGAATACTTTCAAAACGTGGACAATTGTATTAAAAAGAATTGTTAAGACAATTTTCTTTCTACATGCGAATTTCAAAACTTGGTTAATAAGATAAGATAAGATAAGATAAATTTTATTCGTCCTTGTACAAGGAAATATGTTTTGATCATTGAATACATAACAATACAGTTACAGAAGCAGAAAGTATGATACATAGCGCGCACACACATATATACACACACACTGATAAATTAACTAAATTAACAAAATTAACAGTGCACACAATATGCTTCCCTAACTAAAACACATGACCTGACACGCAGGACATAATTCAACTGTGCACAGATTACGATCAAGATGACGACATTATTGTAACATCCTAGTTGATGATGGAATAAACGATTTAAAGTAGCGCTCAGTTTTAGTTTTCTTTGACAACAGCCTTAAACTTCTTACAGATCTTATATATTCCTTGTTCAGGGGATGTTGGGGGTCATTTATAATAATATTAGCTTTTTTAATACAAGCACCAGTGTACAGCTCATCAAAATATGGCAGATCACAGTAATGATACTATGTATACTTACAGGTCTTATCCAGCGAACACGTACACAACCATTAGCCTCATTATCACTCCATCGTGGCCCAGTGTTCGTGCCTTGACAAACAAGGGTCGGGCTGGAGCCATAGAAATAAAAATCAGGATTGTCACAAGTGTAGGTGGCCCTGTCACCCACGGTTTGTCCTGCTTCCTTCTCAATAGTCACATCAGCACCAGCAATGGTGAGGTTTTGGTCGCACGGCTCACACTCGAAGTCAGTGTTTGACCAGGTACCGTCTCCTTGACATACCGCCACGGTCACGTTTGTTGCATTTCCCGCCATGAAATAGGGCCTTTTGCATGCGTATGCAGCAGTGTCCATAACTGTTGTTCCGGTCATCTTAACAAGAAATATTAACAAGCTGGCGCACACGATTGCAAAAAAATAACAAAATTAATGAATGGGTTGAAAAAAAAGGAAAAGAATAAAGAAGAACAAAAAAGGCTTTTAACTTATATGAATGAAAAAAGTTCCAACTCATATTATTATATATATATGACATAATAATATTAGGTGAGACACTGCGACTACAACCAGATCTTCACAGCGCAAGCCTGTCCTTGAAATAAAATTACATGTATCGATATATAATATAATATATATAACCTATTAGATCTGAATGCAGAAACAAACAGGCAGGCAGACACACAGACGGACTGGCGAAAAAAAAAGTAGACAAGGTGAAGAAAGAAATACGGAAATACCAAACACCACAGCACACTGCAGGTTTCTATAGATTAGCTGGCACATCAATTTTCCATTCATCAATGACACACCACACAGTTTTTACCGTATAATCTGCATTGGGTACGGCTGGAGATTGCTACAACCTGCCGCTTCACAAGCAGGGGGCGATGTTGTCCATACAGAAAAAGAATTGCAGGAGATTTGAAAATCCCTTGTTTCGTTTGCGTTGATGGAGTAGCCATTCTCGCAACGGTAGAAAGCAGTTGTATCAGAAAACTCTGACTCTGTGCCAGTGAAGTTGGTCAACTCCGTATGTGGGAATTTCGGTGCTTCTGCACACACTGTCCTGATGCATGTGATCGGTCTCTTTGACCACTGCCCATTTGGAAGACAAGCAAGGCCAAGATCCCGATTTGGTAAGCTTCTAAAACCAGGATTGCACGAATATTCCACGATTTTTGGGCTGGAGTATGAGATCACAGCGTTTGGAATAGTTGGCGGATCTGGGCATGGCATTGCTGTATTGATATCAGTGCAGTTAACGTCGACACTAGACCAGGTTCCATTCTCGAGACAAATGCTTCTATAAGGGAACGATGGTAAGCGCGATGAGCCACAATCATAAAGAGCCACTGCTCCAAACCAGATTTCTGTTACCGTCAATGTAACATTATTTATTGTTGGAGGTTGTCCACAACTAACCTTTTCACAAATCGGACTTTCGGGTTGCCAGTTACCTGAAGAAACACAGGTTAACTTACCGACCCCCCTATATCCTCCCTGGCATTGGTAAGTGGCCACAGCACCAACTGCTCTTGAACTGTACATAAAACGTGTATAGTCGATGGACGGTGGATCCCTGCAAAATACAGCGTTATCACTGACACATTCAACAAGATTTATTGACCAGCTGCCGTTGCTTAGACATACTTTATCGTTGCGGCCTGTGTGAACGAATCCAGGAATGCATGTGTAGACAGCAACAGCACCGTGTTTGTGGGAAATTCTAGCAATTTGAAGAACAGTGTTGGGAACAGTAGGTGGGTTTCCACATTCTACAACAGTACATGATACATTAGATCCAGTCCAGCCTTTTGAGCTTAAGCATACCCATTCAATTTCTGGTAATTCTGAAGTGAAACCTTCATCACACCGATATATAGCTTTGCTACCCACCTGAGTCGAATTGAACTCTACGATCCTGTTTTCTATCAATGGTGCTTCCCCGCAACTTAAAAACCCTTGTGGTATGCATTCTATTTTTGCATCAGACCAGTTGCCATTTGCTGTACATGTTTTCGAGCTGTCCTTGAATGCGAGAGTGCTGCCCAAAATGCAACTGTAGCTAGCAACTGAACCATACTTCGTGTCAGAGTAAGCTTTCACAGCTAATGCGACATCAGGTGGCTCGCCACAATCAACCAGTTCACACTGAATCATGTTGTAAAACAGTAGGAAGACAATATAACGTGTCAAACCACAGGTGCTCATATCCAACGTTGCATTTGTACTTTGCACTTGTTCGAAAATCAGCATCGTATGGTAATGCATTTGGCACTGTGGGTGGAGTGGAGCAATTTCGTTCATCTTCAGGGACACATTCAATGATTTCATCTGACCAATCTCCCGATGTAAGACATGTTCGTTGTGTATAGTTGTTGGCAGGTGTATATCCGATGACGCAGGTACAAGAAACAGAAGAATTTACTGTTGTTGACTGAAAAGTCCGCGTTGCACCGGGAACGTCAGGAGGCTCACCACAGTCGAATTCTTCACACTGAATACTGTGGTTAGACCAAGTTAAATTAGACATACATTCTAATGACATACTTGAATTGTCACCAGATGGTTTGTAACCGGGCAAGCACTGGTAATATGCTGTTGTGCCAACAGTTTTGTTTCCGATCTTGGCGAGTCTGGCGAATGATGTGTTGGAAGTACTCGGAGGGTCTGGACAAAACAGTGGTTCACACTGTGTAAGATCTGTGTCATCCCACGACCCGCTGTCATTACATGTCTTCACACTAGTACCGTTAAGTTCGAAGCCTGGATCACAACGATAGACAACCGTGCAGTTGTATGTCGTTCCTGTGTAAATGCTGACACCGTTCTGCAGTTGATCTGGTTGACCACAGTCTACTTCTGTGCATACAAGTGTGTTTTCGATGTTTGGGATGCAAGTGGTCAAAGCAAGTGGTAATAGTAGTTGTGATTTTGGGGGGGGGGGAGGAGGGGGAGGGGCATGACAGTCGTAAGAGTTGTATTATTTATGTGTAAAAATTCAAGGAAGGAAAAGGAAGAAAAAGGGGGATTGAGAAATGGCACTCTGGGCGGAGTGGAACAATTTTGTTCATCTTCAGGGAGATATTCAATGATTTCGTCTGACCATTATTCCGATGTAAGATATTCGTTGTGTATAGTAAATGTGATGATTAAATTTGTCCATTTATCTTTCTCCCTTTCTTTTTGTTTTTGTTGCAGCCAGCATATTATGTAGATTGAGTCTCATTTTGTTGGACTCTCCTCATTCTTCGATACAATTATAGTTCAGCGTGTCCATCTTCCCTCCTTTAGGGGCGAAATCGCGGTGGTGTGGGCAGCGCCTATTATGCTAGTGTGAAGCAAAATTTATGAGGCGGCGAGTCACTAGTCTGGTGCCTACACCAACACTGGTCTATTTCATCCTTACAGTGACTAAGATGCAGGCACTGTGAGCAAGAGATTTGCCTGTTCAGACACCCTGAGACATGCCACATCGAAAATGCACTCACTCATGTAAGCCATTGGGATAAGAAGAGGTGAGAAAAATAGCCTACCTGGTTCTGGTATTGGCAGGTGAGAGGTAATAGCCAAGATTGCAGGTGTAGGTCACAACACTGTCCACGGTCGAAGTTGTCGAATAAAATGTAGCATTGGCCACGGAAGGCGGTTGTCCGCAATCCACAACTTCGCACTGAACATCATCATCAGACCACGATCCATTTTCACATTTTTTCATGTTAATGTCAGGATGCTTCAGCTGTGTGTTGTTTTGGCATGTGTACAAGGCGGTTACAGCTGTCCCATTGGTCATAATTGCGCGCTGAGAACTGTCCACAAAAGGCGGTTCGCCACACTCCACGATTGCACAACGAATGGGCGTGGTCTCCCAGCCATCAGTCAAACATTGTAGGGAACTGGTGGGCGTGGTTAAAATCTGCCGTGCATCACACACATAGCTCACCACGTCACCAAATACATACCTGGACGAAGCAGATCAGATGTTGTCTGCGCATTGGGAAATTGGGGCGGATCTTGGCAAGTAATCACTTCGCACTGAACAGGATCTGTAGACCATCGACTATTGCTTTGACATGTTTTGTTGTTGCCGGCGGTGGCTAATCTGAACCCCGAATTGCAGGTGTATTTTGCAGTAGAATGGTAGTTATAGTTGTCAACGGATAGGTTAGCCTCTGAGACATAGGGAGGCGGTCCACACGTAATTATGCTCCATTCACCCTCGTTTTCACACACTTTGTAGAACCGCCCTGTAAAATGTAAGAACAACACCTATGAAAATGATTATTTACCCATGCTCTTTTTTTTTTTTGATTGTGTTAGCATCTCAGAAATCTGGGTAAACAAATTCAAACATAATTATCTAGAAGCGAGATTGATCGAGACAACGATCTGGACGATTGAAACAACAACAACAACCACAACATCAACAATATCGAATAAAAAGTTCATTATATATATGTGGGGTTTAATGTACACAGCATTTAATGCTGTATACATACATTTTAAATAAGATGATTATCAAACAATCATTACGATATATAATGACAAGTCAAATCATTGCAAATTGCTATAGATAACCGGTATGTCTGTATCCTTCTTCACACTCGTAAACTGCCAAAATTGCAGATGCGCTGGTGGAATAGCTATAGGTGAACGTGGCATTCTGAATTGTTGGGGCGGGACCACAGAGTAGTTGCTCGCATGATATGGTCTCCTGAGACCACAGGCCAGAGCTCTCACATACTCTTTGGTCGTTACCCGGTGCAAGCAGAACAGCGGTAGCCACGCAGGTATAAGCCACCTGTTGTAGACAGACAAGAAAACAGTCTTTTACCTATTGATTTCCATTTACTCGGTATATCATCACTACCTTTGATCATTAAATCATTATGTAATTTCAATCATGAAGTCGGGTTTATGTGAGAAATATAAAGGTGCCCAATCACACAGGTAAGCAAACAAGAAAAACAACAACAACCTACCAAGCTCTGTTAATGGTTTTCGTGGTTCCTTGCAAGACAATGAGTTTGAGTGCGCGTTTGAGTTTTACGGCACGTCGACACGGTAACGGCCACTATGTGACGAGGAAGACGCGAGGCTAAGTTATGCCAATTCTCTCTCTCACCAATCAACCAACCAATTAGCCATCCAAATTACCAACCAATCAACCTACCAGCCAACCCACTCACCCACCCATTAAACAACCAACCAACGAACTAACCAACCAACCAACTAACCAACTAACCAATCAACCAACCAACCAACAACCAACCAACCAACCAACCCACACATCATACATCAACCAACCAACCAACCAACCAACCAACCAACCAATCAATCAACCAACCAATCAACCAACCAACCAACCAACCAACTATGACCGACTGACTGTCTTACTGATTAACCAACTATTTCATCGACTGACTGACTGACTGGCTGACTGACTGATTGTCTGACTGACTGACTGACTGACTGACTGACTGTCTGACCGACTGACTGACTGACTGACTGACTGACAGACTGCTTGACTGACTGACTGACTGACTGATTGGCTAACTGATTAGCAAAGCCTCATGTTTAGTAAAGAACACATTACCATTTAATAAACAGTTTATTCTCGTAAAAAGGCCTGTTTGATTCGGTGGCGTCATGTAACCTACCTTTGAACCGTAAATGGTAGAGTTATACTGTTTCTCAGCATTTGGCACATCAGACGGAACCCCACAATCGACAGGCCTACATGAAATGTCATCGTCCGACCATTTGCCATCATCTTGACAAATAAGCTGAGCACTGCCCATAGGCTCATGCCCTGCTATACATGAATATGTGATCTCCGAGCCATAGACTGTAGCTGTGCTCGACGCTGTGGCGTTGGCCACGGCCGGAGGCTGACCACAGTCGACAATGTTGCACTCAAAGCTAGCTGTGGAAGTCCAGGAACCGCCAGTGAGACATTCCGAGATGAAGTAACTGCCGGAGTCAGACTGGTAACCTGGGGCATAAGATAAGACTAAGAGGCATTCACTGATTTAAAACAAAAATAATTCAAAGGTATTATATAAACAAATTACCCATTCTACGAAGGAAAACAACAACAACAAAAAACTAACAAAATTACCTGGATGAAATACTCGGACTTAAACGTGATAAACCTGTCTTCGCCCTCTCTCTGTCTATTTCACTATCTCTCTCTCTTTCTCTCTCGCTTCCTCTCTCTCCCATCCCCCCTCTCCCATCCCCCCTCCTCTCTCCCTTCCCTTATCTCCCTTCTCTCTCTCCCTCTGTCTCTCCCCTTGGACTTGAATATTCAGCGAACAAAAACCACGCACTACACACATAGATTAAAACCTTTTTAGTTTTCAGTTCTTCCTTACAATGGCGGATCGTAGTGATGATGTTTCCCCGATTCAAACTGGCGACATTGTGGAAGTATCAAAATGTCTCGGCTGTCTGTCTTTTCATTTACATGTATGTGCAAGTAAATCGGCGAGCTAACTTACATCCATCTAGCAACTTATATAATTTTTTCGATGAGTTGTTTCTGAGCCTTTGCGCTAAACACATTTATTTTAGTAAAAATAAGGGGGCTATCATACTAAGCCCGGAACGTCATAGCCAGTTCCCGCCAGGAAAATGTAAACCCAAAAAAAGAATGGCAGCTGAAAGTGTCTGTTTGACCGGGCTTAGTATGATAGGGTCATTCCGGATTTATTAAGAAAAAATATAGGATATAGTTTGCACAACTTGTCTGCCTGGAGCTGATTGTGTCTGATCGCGTTTAGTATGATACCCCTCTTACCTCTGATACAGGTGAAATTTGCCTGCCCACCATAGGAATGGCTCAGATCATCTGCCGTAAGGCCTGGAAACGCATCAGCTGCCTCTCGTGGCAGCAGATTAAACGAGGCGGTAGGAGATGCTGAGGGGATACCACAGTCTACCACAGTGCAAGGCAGAGGTGGGTCTGTCCACTGGCCAGACTCATGACATCTGATGGACATTGAAGTGGATTGCGAAGCAGACCCGTCGGGGCACGTGTAGGTCACCTCCGCGTTGTAGTATGTAGAAACCGTGCTGGAAATCTGCAGAAATTGGAGCATACTTTTAACCAGAGCCAAATCATTAACCCTACTCGTACGTTTTTGGGGTCTGACAGAGGCTATGCTTTTAAAGAGGGTATTGCAATAACTTGTTCTACAGGAATGTGATGTCGATTAGATACCACGACGTAGGCTATGCATAATGTTTAGCGACGTACGATGAAGGTTAAGTTTATCTGATGTTACTAAGAAAAGACAGTTAAGACTTCCTTAATGGTGACATCGCAAAATGTGCAGCACACACCAATATATAAACTACCAATGTTGCTTGATTATAATGAGGCAAAAATTGCGGAGCCATACAGTCAGTAGTGAATTGTCATGGGAAAACTAGACGTAACAGTAAGAATCGTAGAGCCCTATAGTAGTGAATGGTAAAGGGAAAACTAGACGTAGCACGAAGAATTGTAGAGCCCCACAGTAGTGAATGGTCAGGAGGAAAACTAGATGTAACAAGAATTGTAGAGCCCTACATTAGTGAATGGTCAGGGGAAAACTAGACGTAATACGAAGAACTGCATTACTCTACAGTAGTTGGTTAGGGGAAAACTAGACGTAATACGAAGAACTGCATTACTCTACAGTAGTGAATGGTCAGGGGAAAACTAGACGTAATACGAAGAACTGCATAACTCTACAGTAGTGAATGGTTAGGGGAAAACTAGACGTAATACGAAGAACTGCATTACTCTACAGTAGTGAATGGTTAGGGGAAAACTAGACGTAACATGAAGAATTTGTAGAGCCCTACAGTAGCGAATGATCAGGAGGAAGTTTAGATGTAACAAGACGAACTGCCGATCCCTACAGTAGTGAATGGTCGGGGGAAAACTATACGTAATACGAAGAACTGCAGAGCCCTATGGTAGTGAATGGTCAGGGAAAACTAGACGTGACAAGGAGACTACGACGAACTCAAAATTTTTAAGGCACAAACGTTCTGTCCTTGGGACCTTTTTCAGGCACATACTTATAGAAAGAAGAAACAAAACGTGGCCCCAAAGTAGCGGCCATAAGCTTATTGTGAAGCTGAAGATGGGGTTTCAAGTAGCATCAGTGATATTTATTACGATATGTGTGTTCACCAAGGTGTGTCGACTCAGCACTGGATGATCTAGCGGAAGGAAGGGATGACATCACGGGCTCAAGCGTTCGTGAATAGGAGAACGGGTGGTGAAATTAGCCACACAAAGCAAACTCCCCACCTCACTTAAAAAAACAAAAACAAATTTCCCCACCATTTCAAGCCTCCAAATCTAAAATAGAATATTCTGCAGGTCGAAAGGAAGGCACCTTCAAAATTTCACGAAAATCCGAGTTGTGTAAAAGGCGGCCCGGCTTATTAAAAATAGGGCGAGCTTTTAAAAAAAAAAAAAATAATTATTATATGGGTAGATATGCATCGCTACTTTAAGTCACTTTAACTGATTAACGGCCAAACTTAAACCGCGAGGTCACTGAAGAAATAAACATCACATAGATCTATAGTGACCTCTCTCGGGTATTGCAGTTATATTCTGGCAGAGTATCAAATATGTTCTGCACCCGAGCAGTGATCATTCATACCCATGCTCCTATGACTGGAGGAGGGGCCCCACAATCCTTAAATGTACAGGCAACATCAACTCTTGACCATTGACCACTTGCTCTGTCGCATGTGGATACGAAGTTTGATCCTGATCTCACGTAGCCATGGACACAAGAATAGGCCATACTGTGGAAACCATCTGATGCAACTTTTGTGTCCTGGACAGACGGTGGAGATCCACTGCAAAACTGGTGATCTAATTTAAAACAACAACAAACAAACTGATCTGACATAAAATCGTCACAGCTGAAACAAATACTTCAATAACACTCGATTTTTTTGGTTAAAAAATTGAGATACTTGGAATGTTTGTAGCCCGCGACAGCCCACAGGTTGTGTTATAGGTTGAAGGTTAACTGACAGCCCACAGGTGGTGTTATAAGTTGAGGGATAACTGCAATCCACAGGTTGTGTTATAAATTGAGGGTTAACCGACAGCCCACAGGTTGTATTAGAAGTTGAGGGATAACTGACAGCCCACAGGTTGTGTTATAAGTTGAGTTAACTAACGTTTTTTTCAAATTACGATTTCGTCTGACAAGAAAGTTATTCAGTTTTTGCTTCTCCTGAAAAAAATAGTGAAAACGGAGTTACGATAGTTTACGAGACCCGCCTCGGTGTATGTACTTTACAATAAAAGAATCTGAAGTGATTTTACGAATATATCCAATTTTAATGAAAAAGATTCAATAAATTATATGGAAAATAAAGGTTTTACATGTTGGCGGCTAGACATTCACTAATGAGTAAATAAGAATATAAGGAAAAAATCCAATTTTTCGACTCAGTGAACTTCAACCTAATGACATACTCTATCAATCACCAATTACACGGTAAGGTTAGACGTAAGATCACGACTTTTACTGTATGACATGGATCATGGTCAATTACAACTCACGTACACATAGGCAGACATCCATAACCTCTTTGGTTTCTCAGTGGAGCGCACATTTCATCCACAGAACACGGTCTTGTGTCACAACCTTGGATTTCACTCTTTGCCTGGGGAAAAATGAAACTTAACAATCCCGTAGACTTGCCGAGTATAGCAATCGAAGTTAATGACTAATGGCGAACACCATCTCAAGAGAGCATTAGACCAATGAGAAAATGAATTATGTTCATTTTCGTTCGTTGAGTTTTCTCTGTGATATAATAAATACATTTCTAAGGCACGGGCAATCTTGTATACGTTATATATGTGTGAGAATGGGCTGAATACTCCCACTTCATTAAAGCCCTTCTATAAATGGCATGTTGCTTATTTAAATGTTGGGTTTTGGAAGAATGATTCTTGTTTGAGGGTTAAGGTAAGGGGTGAGCCTGACGGTGCGTGTTCTGTTTAGTTTTCTCTAACTCAGTGATCGGTTTTTAAAGTAATTTTGCGCCAACCTCCGTCGGGAGCCAGCCAAAATTGCTTGGCAGGCCGCAGGTTGCCCATGTCTGATGTAGATATTAATTAAGAACAATGTCGGCCGAACCATCGTTCCCAGTCATGTGATACTGACAGAATGATTCAAAACTTAAGCTGAAATTAGACTAACATACCTGAATTTCTTGCTCCAATGAATTTTATTCTTCTAGTCCTTGCTCCGGAATGACATTCCGCATTAAAGTGGATGTGAACGCATTTAAAACCACATCGGATATCTCAAGCAATATCGGAAGCATGAGTTATGATTAGCATTTTTGCGCTTTCGCTTGAAATTCACACGAAGGTGGCAATGGGTGTCCGCTCTTTTGTGGATTGCTAACACCTATTGGTCCTCGTCATAGATTGAATAGTTTGTCTTGGCTAAATGCTTGATCAGTTAATTCCCAGATAAACATATTCCGTTCTCTCATTATGATAAGTGACAATGAAATACATGGAATGCAAAGCTGTGCCCCTAAGAATGAAATTCAAAGTCGGTCGAAAAAATAAAATAAAATAAAAAATCAGACAAGCAATTAGTATAAACATCCACATATCCATCCTTTCTTTTTTTTGGTTGTTGTTGTTGTTGTTTTGTTTTGTTCTTTTTTTTTTGGTCAAATGACTAACTTCAGCAATCAATTGAGAGTTCGCCTTGACTTACCTTTGCAAGTGACGCGTCCGTCATATCGACGACAGCATACAAGGAATCACCAGCTGTATCCCTAAAGTCCTTGTGCAAGGAGCAAAAATGATCAGCCGGAGAATAAGTAAGTGCATTACAGGATTTAAAAAGCCAACATAAACGCAAACACTGTTGGACGTTGTTGACCTCTCGAGATACCCAATCCTCACCCACCATTCGTTTGTCGGCATGCACTCTGGTACCGTGCCAACCCAAAAGGTTGGGAATGTTGACACAAGCACATGGTGTTATGGAAAGCACCAGTAAGATGTCACGCAAAATTATCACTTTGGCTAACATCATTTTCGTTCTACTGAATTTTGCCTCATAATAGACATTTCTGTAGTTTTATTGACTGGTCGGTGTGCGATGTCTTCATTATATTTCAAACACGAAGAACAGAGATTTTCTTCTTTTTATTTTCTTAAATTAATGATTAGTCAGTAATTTCCAGAGGCTACGGAGTGGTAGGAAATCGAGATGTCCAGCTTATATCGCTATATTAAATGATGAATTTCCAGATTCTGAAGCAGTCACAGTGCTGTTAGACCAAATAAAAATGATAAACGTGTCATTCCTGATGAGCTAAGCCGGCAGTATTCAATAGTAAATAGAAACGAGAAACTGAACTGACATCATTTTCTTGTTATTGTTTTTTTTTTGTTTTGTTTTCAATGTTATCGAAACTGAACACTGGAATTCAAATATTTTCTGAGAATGCCAAAAATCCACGCAAATGATGAACACTCGTATGCCAAAGGACAGAGTGTCTTAATGTCTGCTGGTATTTATAGGTCCCTTTCACCAAAGCATGACCATCAGCAGAGACGATAACGATGGCATTCTTTTGACATCAGTAAGTCCGGATACATTACTATTTTAGATGCCAAAGTTTGCAATCACCAGTTAATGTCTCATACACCATGGCAAGAAACCCGTCAACAGTGCCTTCTTCTTCACGGTCTAATTGACTGTGTGGTCTACAACATCATCGTAATTGTCATTTCGCTGTTTGCATGGTGATTTGCTCACCTCTTCAGGAAAGATAAGCATGAAAAATTTAAATCATGTACCACGCTGTTCTACCACGGTCATTAGATAAGCTAAATGGCCTTATTCTGTTTGCAGTGTCCAGCTGAATGTTTCTCTAACATAATGGGTGTCTTTACCCATTCATTGATTTTCATTTTCTAAGTGGCTTCCACACCCACCCCCATTTCCCCTTTGTCATTATTATCTATTCTCTGTTCGATCCTCCTTTCCCACATCACCACTTGTCTACATACTATTGAAACCACAACTATTGTTTAGGATATGATGACTGTTAGGAGGCACTTTCAAATTTAATTCATGTCTCTGTTGGGTATGTTGGTCTCCTGGATGATGCTAATGATTTAACTTTATAATTTTTAACGAGTGCATGTGTGTACGCGTGTTTTGTTAAAGCTCTGCTGAAGAGATGATATTTGGACACATTTCGCTGCATAATACATATAATAACAATTTTCATCTCTTGATCAAACATTCACATTAGACCACAGAGGAACGAGAATACGCTAGCTTGTAATTGAACATGTATTACACGCTGTCAAAATTATACTTAATGGCTTTTGAAAAAGAGAGAGAGGAAGAGACAGAGTGAAAAAGAGAAATAGGAAGAGACAGAGTGAAAAAGAGAAATAGAGAGAGAGAGAGAGAGAGAGAAAGAGAGAGAAAGAGCGAGAGAGACAGAAAGAGAGAGAGGGAGAGAAAGAGAGAGAGAGAGAGAAAGAGAGAATGAGAGAGAGAAGACAGAGGGGGACTTTACACATGGTGCTTACATTTTAATAGACAGGGAATAGCTGCGTCCAATACAATAGAGCTGCTGCTCGTATAACTCTAACAATTATGCAGTCCAGTCTTCAAAGTCTAAGTCTCAGAAATCAACCTTCTCTTTGGCATTAGCTGTTAGCCGGATGTGTCAAACTCAAAACTTGGAAGAATAACCCATGGTGGTCACGCCAAGTCAATAGGGGTGAAACTTATATTCAAACCAACCAAAGGCAAATGATCAAAGTACGGTTATATTTTACCATTAACAAAGAAAACACATAAGGGGTGGTCCACATACAAAATGTATTGCAAGCTAATGTATACATATAAATCATTCTTAACTAACTTAAAATTTTAGAAGGAGGAAAGGAGGACCTAATGTTCTTGTATTACTGCCCTCAGCCCCACTCCCCGTGACATAAACATTATTCCTGTTCATAGTTATAATTGTCAGGATTAGTCATCATTTTTTAAGAAGAAACGTTGCTCTTACTGTTACACACAATTTATTGGTGTAAAACGTATGAATGTAATTCATGTATGAAGTAATTCACGTATGTAACAAAATTCGCTATCAGACTCCTGATGCAAGCCCCCCTCACAGTTTACACCTGTATTTGAAATTTTACACACAAACCGAATGACCTCATGAGGAAGTTGAGGAAATTCTCCTCATTGCCCATCCTAACGTCAAATAGGTGATTGCCTGCAGCTAATTAATGAGTGATCAGCCTAAATCACATGATTCATCTGTATTTCAGAAAATGCGCAGTCTCCTCTTTCCCAGACCACGATTTGGTTGTACATGCTTGTTTTCTAAAAGTAGATCTATGACGCAGATGGAATGACGTCACCAAAGTTTAATATAAAGAAAACTCCATGGACGCTGGTTGGGCAAATTGCAAAGTACCATCCATCAGGTACCAAGAACATTTACTGTGCAACAAATTTTTCTTTCCTTCACCTAGGAAAGATAGCCGACTTAAATTAGTGTTGATCTAGGGTAAATTAGATTTCGCTCCAAACGGTAAGTTTGAAACATTTTAGTGGCACGGGTTTCGAAATGTGACAAGAAATCTTATTTCAAAATAAATCAGAGTATGTTTTCATTCAAAGGGAAGAGATACTGGCACTACCACAATCTGTATGTTCGCTACCTCCTCATCCCCTTTCCTAGGCAATACTTCTAGCACATTCTCAGTCTTAATACTCGGCCATTGGTGTCACAATTCGAAATACATAAATATACTTATTTACTTTACTTTCGAATAAACTATCATAACTCAGCACTCACTTTGGTATGTATTTATTTTCTATAATAAGCATTGGTAACTAAGCAGTTGCCACATTCAGTATCAGTATGTCGTACTTTACTTTCTCTGTACATTCTACTTTCAATTATTTATTTGTTTCATACTTTTACAATTTTTTTGTTTGTTTCAGGAAAACCAAAGAACCACAATGCAAGCCATCTACTCAGCCATCTTCTTCACCGTCTGTCTAACCAGCCTGGTTGGGGCCCGCCCTAAATTTCAAACTCTTTCTCTCAACGCACAAACTACTGGTGCCTTCCTGAATCCACTGGGAGCCACCGTGAAACAGCAGTCACTGTACGGATCACCGTACGGTTACAGCCCATTGGGTGGATTCGGTTTTGGGAACGGCCTAACTGGGTATGGCAGTCCGTATGGAGGTGTGATCAACCCCTTAGCACTCGGCGCATATAACCCCAAACTTGGAGGATATGGATCGAAGTATACCAGTGGTTATTCTGGTATTTCCAATTCATACTTCGCTCCCAAGATGTATTCTTCAAAGAAAAACTATTACAAAACGGGATATCCGACATTCGGAAATTTTGCCGGTGCTTACGGTGGTTTCGGACTTTACCCACAAATGGGTGCACAAGGAGTGTATGGTAAATATCATGGATCCAAGCAAACTAATTATGGTTATGGCTACCCTGCCATCAGTGCTGTTCATCAGGTGAACTACAATTTCGGGTATCCGCCATATGGAGCCGTAAATAAACTATCGGGCTATGGCAAGTAGGCCTAATAATACCCTGTGAATCTCTGTCAGAGTGAGACTCAACATACTTTTATGAAGTTCAAAATCAGATTTAGATGACAAGACTTGAAGTAAATGTTAGGTTACCAATGAGTGTAGTGTTTACCAAATACAAAACTCTCCTCTCACTGCTTGTGAAAGAGATACTATTTTATACAGATAGTTTGTTTTAAATTTGATAATAATTATATTAAAATAGGACTTTATTAATCATATTGATATGAGACTTAATTAACACTATAACAGGTTTCGAAGTAACCGATGAAATTAATGCGTTTCGCCGAAAAATGATTACTAAAACAAATGACCGAAAGTGTATTTCGGGGGATAGGTAAAAATGACAGTGATTGTTCACTGAGTGAAAGCTACGCAGGTGACGTTTCCAATGGTTTAGTTTGGTTTTTCACTTCAATTAGTCTTCCCCCCCCCCCCCACCAAAAAAACAACAACAAAACCTTCAAACAATTTGTATAGTTTGTTGTAACAGTGTAACTTAGTTGTATCTGATTCAAGTCGTAACTCGAGTGAAAAAACAACTTTGCTGGGATTTGCCCAGGCGGGCCTGGTCGAATGCAGATTCTCATTATCGGAGTAGGCACGGCCGTTTTGGACGCCCTGCAAAAAAAAAAAAAAACACACAAATAAACAAACAACAAAAAAATCGCAAAAATGCAAAACTGAAAAAAAAAAAAAAAAAAGCAAACAGAGACCAAGTAAGTTGGTTGATCAGACAGAATAATAATTATTTCTTATTTATTTTCATGAGGCGGATTATATTTATAGAAAATCTCAGACTTCTACACGTTATGGTCCTTATAAATTTCACATGTCGCGCCATTATTTTTATTTCAAATTGTCATACCTGAAAGATACAGTATGTAAGAAGATTCTGAGCCAACATGGACTTGATGTATACAAATAACCTTGATGTCGAAATAATAATGATTAAAAAAAAAACTCTGAAAATTGGAGAGAGATTGCGCATAACTAATGGCGCCAAGTTTTAGGTGATACTTAACCAGGATAAAGCGTATCTCCAGCGGTCCCAGATCTCACGCTAAATCCATGTCTGCCTTTCATTGTGCCTTTACCTTTATATTCTGCCCCATCTTTTGAAACAACGACTGTTTTGCACAGAAAATGCCAATAAATTATGAAAACTGAAAATATCATTTTCGTTTTTTCTTTATTCATGATAAGCATTTTTTTGTGGTTCTCGTCTTTCTCCTGTGGCCCAATCTACCCTATTTCATTGACCTTTTCTGTTACAATCTGTCATTGCTTTTTTGTTGTTGTTTTGTTTCAATGTCATCATCCACTCATTTGATGATGTTCGTGACTCAAACAATGCTGAATAATTCAAGTATTTCAATGGTCGAATGGACAGTAACGTATACATCGGTGCAATGATCATATGCACTTATACGTTATGGGGTCTTTATAAAGTAAGTCAAAGCCAATATGGATCCTTATGAGAAAGAGTGTCCAGCAATGTGCCCACCAGCCACAACGAACAACACACGTTTGGGTGTTGGTGTAAAGATAATAAGGTTCAGTGGTGAGATGACGGAAGCATCATCCAATAAGTGAACAGATAGTCTATCTATATCACCAACGTGATATTTTTGGATAGATAACTACTGATAACAATGAGACGACTTGTAGATTCAATCTAGGTCAATCTGTCTCATTATCAGGACATTTCAGTAGCCTGTATCGAATGTGTTAAAATGAGATTAGAATACGTGCGTTCTAACAGCTGAATAGGCCAGATATACTGGTAAGTAAATATTGAATTCATATTCATAAAACCAACAAAAACAAAAGAACACAAGGCTAAGATTAACTTGTAACTTTTATATATTTGCTTACCAGTTTTAAGATGACAGGCAGAGCAAAAAAAATTAACTTTGGTACATTTTGAAAGAACTGGAGTCAGGAAGTAGAAACGTGGATTTTCGATACAGCCGCAGAATGGTTGCCCTACATGTCAGAATGATACAGAGATGAAGAAAAGATGAACACACACACAATGAAAAAAATCGCAGATTGATGGATTGAATAATATACTAACTAGATATTATTATGCCCATACAATTCTTGAACTCATTATTCATATTTAGCCTGTCCTAACGCAACGCGCAGCAGCGACAGGCATAAGTATATGATAACAGTGAACCATATTGACTTATTATATGGCGAATGTGATCAACAGGAATCAGTTTTTATTTTTTCTAAATGCTAAAGTATGTTTGTAACCTAGACCAAATTTTCTTTCTTACTACTGTCAGTCGTCTTGAGAATAACATTGAATTAATTCAGAGAAAACTGTCAGAAGATGCTACGTTCAGCAAAGCACAGATGCAAATGTGAAACAAATGACAAACCATACTTTTGTTTGTTTACAATAAGAAACCCCAGCTTCATAAGTCCTACTCGCAATTTAAGGCGCATTTCAAATTAAATATTTAAAAAATCGCTAAACTATTATTCTAATTCCATTTCAATCAGTCAATCAAATGAACACGCGAGATGCACTAGTGTCAGATGTGACTAATATTGTTATATATGAAATTCGGTTTGCCTGTTCAAGAAAGAATGAAAACAAAATCATCAACCATCTTTGACAACTATAGAACTAGCAAGTCACACTGAGATGCTCTTTTCTTTCTGCCTCCCTCCTTTTACACGTTTTGACTGCAGAGTCTGAGAGACTGAAGGGAAAACAAACACAAATGCACATAAAAATTGCCGAAAAATCCTTGTAAACCCTTGCTTTTAAAATGTACGTAGTTATGTCTAGACTAAATTATTATGATCAAAGACAGGATAATAACCGTTCCAGGCAACATAAATAACGATGAAAGATTCAGAATTAAATATGTGCAAACTTCATTATCCACATAGAAATTTTCATATCATACATTTGAAGATCCAAAGGCATAAACCGCTCCAGCTATACAGATAACCATATAATGCTAGGGAATTCGCCTCAACAAGTGACTTTAGCTAGATGGGTGTCATATTTCACTAAGGTTAATTACATGTACCTTGTCACTTCATGTATGCCTATTATTGATTTTATTGAGTTTTGATTATGAAATGATGCCTAAGATGTGTGAGCCATTATGATGTGTTCTATAGACACTCTGCGAAAGAGAATTTCTTCCATGGGGATAATAAAGTGATTCTTATCTGACCTTATTTCGACGTTTCGGACAAATATCAAGATATAAAACGGGGACTACAAGCACCAACAAAAAAACTAATACAGGAACTTACACATGATGGTGTCCTGGAATACAGATAATATATAATATATGGTCAAGTATAAAACCATGCTATTGTTAGCCTCAGGAGAATTCAGAACTGGATGCTTAGAAATCTCAGCCACAGTTAATCAAGAATCGTTCCGAAATGTCTCTGCAAATGGGGATGATGTTGCTGCTGAACACAATGCTGGCAACAGTCCAGCCCACAGACTACAACCAAATGTTACCAAAAAACATGCCAGCGCGATGTGAGAAAAAGATCGTGGGTGAGTTTATCTATCTATCTATCTATCTATCTATCTATCTATCTATCTATCTATCTATCTATCTATCTATCTATCTATCTATCTATCTATCTATCTATCTATCTATCTATCTAATCTATCTATCTATCTATCTATCTATCTATCCCATCTATCCTATCTGTCTATCTGTCTGTCTGTCTGTCTGTCTGTCTGTCTGTCTATCTATCTATCTATCTATCTATCCAAATATAAATCTGAGTTATAACAACCAAGATCTTGAGAACTTACAATGGCATTTACATGCAATTTTTTGTTAAAGAAAACCAAGAACAGCAAACAAAGCAAACAAAATCAAACAAACAAACAAAGACACACATAATATTAAGTGTAATGTAAAACTTCAAAGTAAAAGTATCCCAAAAACCCATGCTTCTCGTTGGCCTTTAAAAATAGATCACCCATTTCTCTCTTTCTCTCCTTCTCTGTCTTATGATCTATGTCATTTGTGCTTGTGCATATTAACCAAGTTTTATAGACATCAATATATATCACATGATGAAATCAAGTGCTCAACATGTATTCTTAGAGATAAAGTATTATGCCGATATTGGTCCTCTTCGTATTTCTTACTTATCATTTCTGTTTTACCAACGTCGGTTATATTTTTGCTGTCGGAACAGATAAAGCAGTGAATGTTCCTTTCATCATTATGTTTTGACGTTTGGTGCTAGATTGCGGGACGTTCCAGCAACCCTTGATTGATGTAGCCAGATATCAGTGTAAATTTGTGGCCAGGAAATGTGCCTTCAGCTGCGCAATACGTTGTCCACCAGCACGAAAAGGTGTGAAGATGACAATCTCTAATGTAAGTACACTGTGAAACATAGGGAGTGAAAGACAGTAATTTGCACCTTCTTAAAAATTCTCTTTCATGGTGTCTAGTCAATGTGGATTGTTTTTGTAAACAATCAGCTAACGTCGCACAGTGTTTTAAGTATATAATAAGCAAATGAGCTGTTCATGTCGAGGAAAGGGGATCCACTTCAGTGTAACATTTATGTGCACTATCCACACGGGGTATAACTGACTTCAACATTATTTTAATATTAAGGTTACATGATCAGGTAGTGTAGCTTTGTAATTAATTATGCATTTGTCGCACTAGCAGTGGCGTTCAGAGGTTTGGTGGTGCCCAATCATGCCTGGGATCAACTCCTTGATCGTATGCGCCAAGACTTAAGTAGGGCCCAGACACTCTTTGATTGGATGCCCGAGGCCGTGGCCTCTTCTGCCCACTGCTTTCTGCACGCCAATGATATGTAGACCCCCTGCTCAGTCTCGATAATTTTTTTTCTGATCTCAGTCAACTAGGATTGCGAGGACACTGGTAATAAAATAATACTATTCGTGTGCATATCCTGTCTGTTTCTTACCAATCCGTTGCAGTGATATTGATTTACTGGTTTTGCAGAAACGCCATGCAAGAGATCTCTTCGTCTGCTCAAAGGGTAGTTGGCAACGAGCAAATAAGCTCAGGCCCCAGGCTTTTTGTAAAGGTGGGTATTCCCCCCCCCCCCCCCCCGCCCACACACATACAAACACAAATAGCCAACCTCCACAATATGGTAAATTTACATACACCTACCGAGGAGAAGCAGAACAATCCAAACAATCTAAAAAATATGCAAATAAAATTCAGTCAGTGCTGTTCTCATCTGACATTTCGTATCGCTGTACCTGCTCCACAATGAGCTCAACTGTTAATTAAGGTTTGTTCAATTACTGTGTTCAATTACCTTAAGGTTTACAGATGCTTTCATTACCTGCTAGTGTTTATTGTGAGATTCTAATCTGTTGCCAGGGGATAATACAAAATCGCAAAATGAAGTCGTGCATACACGTATTTCTATGTACTTGCATAACATACCCCCATTAGCTTCAGAAGATCTACATTTTCCACAAGAGACAACAGACTGCTTGGTCTTCCAAGAGAGGATCAATAAATGCCATTGCTTAAAATTTAATGGATGGGCGTATGAATACGAATTTGTAGAACCTACATGCATAAGGATAATGACACACAAATGGATCATGTAGTTTGTTATATAAAATCGTGTGCCCTGAAGTGGTCAAACAGCAGTATGATAGACCACTGATTGATCATGTTTGCTTTATTATGCCAAGATGACGAATCAGTTTCTAATGTATTTATATACACCGCCCTTCTCTCCAGCCTCAAATGTACGAATATGGAAAACTTAAATCAGCCGTAAGTGGCAACTCATGACCAAGTTCTATAAACACAGAAAAACTCTTTAGGTCCCATTGATGAAAAAAAAAAAAACACACAAAAACAACAACAACAAAACAAATCTGTAATAAGCCTGAAATATATTTTATCTGTAGTTCCTACATCACTAAATCACGTTGGCACATAGATACGTAAAATGTGTGGCTCTACAGGCTACTGCATGTCTTTAAAAAGATATTTCTTTGGTTGATTACTGTTTCGTACATGACACTTCGGGCTTTAGAGGGTTTAGCGAGCACGCGCATACTGCGTATCTCAGTAATCTAAGGTGTTGCTTTTGTTTTCATCAGGAAAGATGCCTGTCAAGGAAGTTCTGCAAAATTTATATCACACTGACCAACTAAACAACCTTGCCCATGCTTTATTTAACACAAGTTATGTCTACCTTGGAATGGTAAGTTAAAATAAATAGGCTAGTAGTAATGGCTTAGTTGATACCACAATCTTCGTCTGTCTTGGGATGGGGTCGAGAAATACACTCGGTTTTTTGCTTCGAATTCTTTCAAGATTGTTATCGTAAAGGGACATGGGCAGTTTAAATGAATTTTCAAACAAGTAGGAACTGTAATGTCATGACGTATGTCAACAACCTAAACCTGCATGATATTGTAAGTTTAATGAGGTTAAGGATGTATATTTACTATAATCAATGGGCTTGTATTTAAGATAAGATAAGATAAGATAAGATAAATTTTATTCGTCCTTGTACAAGGAAATATGTTTTGATCATTGAATACATAACAATACAGTTACAGAAGCAGAAAGTATAATACATAGCGCGCACACACACATATATACACACACACTGATAAATTAACTAAATTAACAAAATTAACAGTGCACACAATATGCATCCCTAACCAAAACACATTGACCTGACACGCAGGACATAATTCAACTGTGCACAGATTACGATCAAGATGACGACATTATTGTAACATCCTAGTTGATGATGGAATAAACGATTTAAAGTAGCGCTCAGTTTTAGTTTTCTTTGACAACAGCCTTAAACTTCTTACAGATCTTATATATTCCTTGTTCAAGAAAAGCCTTCAGGCCAAGGAAAAAAACAACATTTATTTATTTGTTTTTTGTCACATGCCACAATAAAAATTATGTCGCCTTTGTTTTCTAGGCTTCTTTTTACGAAAGGGCCGATGTAGCGCTTCCAGGATTCAGTAAATTCATGACGGATCTGTGGCAGAAGGAACTGAAACATGCTCGTGACGTCATGTCTTATGTCAACAAAAGGGGAGGCTACCTAAACCTGTATGACATTGTAAGTTGAATGAGTTTAAGAATGTAGGTTTAATCTAATCAGTATGTATGTATTTCAAAGAAAGCATTTAAGCCAAAGCAAAAGCACAAAGAAAACTTGGTGTTAATCATCCAAGGGTTAAAGCGAATTAAAATCTCAGTCTAGTGCATACTCAACCGACGTTTGTATTGAAATGGCTACGGTTTGGGATCAGATGCCAGTAGAGTAACGCAGTGACTACCCAAGATATGGGGCTAATAATTCCACCCTACATCAGGATCTCCTTCCTTGTCGTCGAAGATGTCTGGAAACTAAAATTCAATGAGACCATTCTTTCGATAACTGAAAAGCCTAGTGCGTCCTTCTCGTTAGTTAAATTAATGACGAAGATCAATAATATTATTGGCAGCGTAAAGTGCTTTGACTTTTGCAGCAGAAAAGTCTTATAGTGATGTGGTGTAGTAAAAGAATCTTATTGTCGAGGGTTGGCAACCAGAATGCTTTATGTCCAAAATAGTCCAACTGACAAAATGAGTTTGAAATTTGTAACCTTACTGAAAATTTAAATAATTGCAATAACTTCGACACGGTCACATAAATAGTTTATTGAGTCATGAAATAGAGTCACACACACTATGTCTTGGATACCTACAGGCATTTAAGGACAAAGAATAGAACTGGATATAGCATAATTATTCTGGTTGATAGCCCTTCTTGTATCGTGGATCAGCTTTCCTATTTGTCTGTCTCTCACTCCCAGCCACGCCCAACTTCTCACGAGTTGCTACTGCTTAGTTTGGCATCTCGTCCGGGACTGGCCGGACTAGAATCTGCCCTCAGAGTGACCAAAGACGTCAATGGACGGGTCCTTTCACTGCATACACAGGCCATGAGAAACAGAAAAATGAAAGATCCTCATGTAAGTTGAACAAACATCATCATCTTCCCCCGCTTCATCATCACAATCTAGGCCTCTGCAGTATGATAAAAACATTAATGTGGTTGAAGATAAAAATCTTTCTGCCACTTGAAAAGAAATCAAAGACAAAACTGGAAAAAAAAATCGCTAAAAGAAGTCTACAGTGTCTCATACGACATGACTTTAATAGACCAGCAAAATCTCATCCAAGAGGCGAATGCTCATTATCATGATGGAAGTCACTAACACGCAGTGGCGGACCTGCTTTTTGGGGACCCTGAAGTCACGGGAGCCCTTGTTAACTAGCAACAATAGGGCAACATCAAGGACTACTGTATGTATAGGTGTATCCGCTGGCCAATGTCTCTCACATATAAAAAAATTTGTTGGGTCAACAACGAAATCCTCACGTGGGGGGAGAACGTTCAACCATTTCTGTTTTTCTTGTTCGTCTTTAGGTAGTTTAAACACACGGCATTTGTTAGATTCGTTGTAGTTGCCTTTGCAGGTCACAACACCACACTTGTTTGGCATTTTGAAAGAATATAAATCCCACAACTTGCAAAAAATATCCACCAGTATCACATTGTTTCACGTCTGTTTCAATGTCTATATTTTCCCACACAACCAAAGCACTTGTTCCGGTAACGTAAACATCAGGGAGAAAAAGAGTGCAAGCTTTCTGCACTAGATCTAGGCCTAAAAATAAAAGTTTTGGCGTGTTGGATATTCACTAAGTAAATTAATGCCAACAAATCGTATGGAAAATGTGTTTACTTACTTAATTGACATAAACCTCATCGCATCTTATTAGTCTAGATTACTACGCTAAAGCGCACTATTACGTTCGGTCTAAAAATAGACTATTCATCAGAAACTGGGTCAATGCAATGGCCTTCGCTAGCGATGTCAGAAGATCGGCCGTGCGCGTCCTTTCATACAGTAGTCCTTGGGCAACATCAAAAAAGGTTCAAAGTGCAATGCTGCTCTTGCTTTTAGGCTTAGATGGCGGGCAGCGAGGTGGTGGGGTGAAGTCCTCGAAAATGGGTCATACGGTGATCATAATTTTGTTGAAATAATACACTCATGATTAAAATGTGTTTTTTTTCAGAGCCCCTCCGGGATTAGGGGCCCCGAAGCTTAAACTTCAATAGCTTCATTACAGATATCCTCCACTGCTAAAACGAAATGTAATTTCTTTGATATAAAGGCAAGCGAGACTGAACTGAATACTCGAATAAACGATTTATGGATAAGCATTAAAATGAAAATTTATCATATTTCTAATTCATCATGATAAAGTTCTATAGCCACATTGTCATCTATGTTGGAAACCTCACGAGTAACATTATGTCTAAACGTCACATTTTCCGACATATAAAGAAATTAGCTCAGTGTTGACTGGTCTCTGCGCCAAACGTGCCAACCCTTCCTCATCAACCAGACGAGTCTTCCTTTAAATTGTTTTTGTTGTCGAGGAGTTACTGTGTCGACAAGTGCAGTTACTACACGTAGTACAAGAATACTACAGGAAATCATCACTTCATACACAATACACTAGAAACCGAAATGAAACAAAAATAGATTGAAGGGAAGAAAGTAAATATATAATTGATGTTAAAATGCCCCTAGATATTTCTGAATTGATATAACCTATTAATATTTTAATTTTTTAGTAGTACTTCAAAGGGATGTTTCTTCAGGCATACCCGAATTTGTTAGTCAATACATCAACCCTTTTATGTTCGTGACTGCCGGATATCTTATAAAGCGAATCCAGGCATGATCATAAAAAAAAAACCCGGATTTCAGTTAGATATTTACATTAGATGTGCACATAAAGTGTGCCCATTTTTCGTATGGTAAATGGATATTTAGACCTTTACTGAGTTTAGAATGAAGTGCATACATAATGTGCGGTACTTAAAATTCAACTTTCAGCTCAAATTTTATTTGGAAGAAGGACTGATTTCAGACAAAGTGGAAACCACTAAAAGAATAGCCGACCTGGTCACTCGACTGCGATCCTTCTCAGATGAAGATTATGAAGTTGGACAATACGCAATGGACATTGAGCTCAACCACTAAGCCTGAGCCTGGTGAAAGGATGCCACAAGAAGATACCAACTGTTATACCGAAACCGAAGTTATGACATCATCAGGTTGTTTATTATGGTACATACAATGAACGGCGTCAGTCGCCACCCATAACCACCGTAGCACTGTTAAAGACGAGACAAATTTATCAAACGAGTAAGGAAATCTTCTACTGAACCAAAACGTTTATAACTTGTAACATAGGTGTTATGTTCATTTTCTATGGACACGCCGCGAAAGGAAAAGGTGTGAGAAATTAAACAAGAAGGCATTATTAAAATATTAAATATTATTATTAGAAGACATGTGTTTTGTTGAGAGAGATTTAAATTGTCTTTTCACTTAAATCTTACTCACCAAATCTCATCTGACTATTCTGCATATTACCCCCCCCCCCTCCCACTCCACCTCCCGTCTCGCTATTAAAAAAAAACCAAAAAAAAAAAAACGACCCCTCAATCTATTCTTCATACAAGTGCAAATCATATAACCCAGAAAGGTTGCTAAATTTGTCACAGTAATCTCTTGTGTATTGAAAGAAGTCGCCCACAAAATAGGTCAGCTTGTCCTTTTTCTGTCCTTTTTGTAGGTGCAAACCATTTGACCTAGAGTTGCAAAGACAAAATTAATGGGAGGGGGGGGGGGCAGGGGAAGGAATGCATTGCGTACTAAACTGTAGGAAATCAGCGACAAGACTGCTTTTGTCAAGCGTTGGAATTAATGTAATTCCAGGTTTTGATGTATTTACTCCAAAGCTTTGTCCCTCATTTTCTGCCACATCGAATAACAGGAAACATAATCAAAATGTTACATGATGTGTTATGGTGGGAGTTTATATAAAATGGATTAAAAAAAATAAAAATTATATCTATATATTTGGAAATCCTAACAACTTAATCACGTCACCAACTCACTAAAGGAATGGAAAAGTGTAGGCACGTTTACATCGTAGTTTTTGTTTGTTTGTTTGTTTGTTTTCTTAACAATCTCTATCTGAGATCATACTTTTATGAAAGAAATGACGTTATTCTAGGATTCAGTTAGGGAATTCCAAAGTTTTAGTTGAATAATTTCTTGCCTTGTCTACTTCCCGTTTTGCTTATTCAACATGATCAACGTAGGGCTACTGAGGATTTTACTGTAACGTGCACACTGGATGTAAAAATAATATATGATCGTTTAAATGCAAGATGACTTGGTATGAAATTTCTTTCCTTGCGTGCAAGTGAATGTGTTCAGGCAAATTTCGAATTCGTAGAGTTTCTGTGAGCAGCGAAGGTTTGGTACTTGTTTGGTTGTGTGAAATTTCATCTTCATAGTAGCACACAATGGGAAATAAAGATACACATTTTAACGCCGACCAACAATATACAGACCTTTCCATGATGCAGCATTGGGTCTCAACCTTTTTCTGTCAATCGCCCATTTAGCCTCAAATTTTCTTTCATCTAGAGACCTTTTAGTAGAGGATAACAAATGCACGCTTTGACACTTGTTTAAAATGCGTTGTGGCACTTATCAAACTGTTTCACAGTTCCAATTTACCCTAACTCTTTATCAGACTACTAAAACTGCAAACGTTTAACAGCAAATCTCTCAATTGAGCAAAAAGTGGAGCTGGAACAAACAAGAACTAAGGTCGCTCGCTGTAAGTCTCGTTAGTGTGCAGGGTCCAGTTTAACTCTATAGTCCAGAAAACCGAGGCAAAACAGACTTGATTCAATGGGCTATGGGCTGAATGACGGGCTGCACATTCGTCCTCTTCTTTCCCCCCCCCCCCCCCGACTCAAACAGCTTCAGCAAGTGGACCATCTTTCATCTCGATAAGAAAAAATGAGAACCAAGAAAATGCATTTCTGATGGGAACGAAATCATTTATTGAGACGAAAGTGAAAGCTCAATTGGCTGAATAAAAAGAAAAGAACACGCAAGCAATGTCTGACATAAAACCTCGCCGGGCCATCACAGTTGCGTAAGCCAAAGAAAAAAAAAAACAACGGCAATTTGATCCATAATGACATAAGTGTGGTTCAAATGACAAACAAGTGCAGGACTTTATGGATTTAACTACAAATTCCTGTCTCACTTTGTATGCTGCCACAGTCAATAATGTCAAAATTAGATTGGCTGCCTGATTTCAACAGCAACAGAATTCAATGTTTAATGTTTCGTGACCTTGTTTGTTTGAAAGCAACCCAATATATCCCATACAAAACAGTAGTGATTTACTCTACAGACTTTGACTCTGGTTTTTTCTGAGGAGTTTTGCCTTTATACATTATGTCATAAAACTTTCCAAGGTAGTGTGACACTTTAAACACAGCTTGATTAGAGCTATTATGCCCACTATAATCTGGGAAAAGGCGCCACACTCAGCACAGGAAACCCCCCTTTTGAAGATTGAGCATAATTATCTTGGAATGGATAAAATATTAGTGATAAACAGTAAATTCCTATATGTAACTTGTGCGTATTTAGATTTTCTCTAATCCAAGAGAGAACTGCTGTTTCAGTTAATATTAATACGAGAAAATTGCTGTAAGCTTTCTGCGCATTTAGACTGCAACATGTCCGCAGACCATATAAAATTATATCACTTATTGTTCATCATACATAAGTTAAACTTCTGAATGAGATTGAAGTCTTTTGGCTGGAAACAACAAAAAAAGGCTGAAAACTGGTTTTCCATACAATATCTCCTGTAACCCAGCAAAAAAACAAAACAAAAAATAAAACAAGAAAAACAAACAAACAAAAAAAAAAACCCAACCCAACTAACTTATGATCAGCAAAAAACAGGATCTGGTACAAATAATTATGCAGGCTGCTCTGCTCAGATAATGCAGTCAAAACATACCACTTCAGCTGATAAATTCAAAGTGCCTTTACTTCAGTTGAAATGCTCACTATGATGCTGAGAAATAAAACAAGGTTTTGATTGTTCTGATCTGCTCTTTAGACACTTTCCTCTTAGTATAATGACATAAATTGTATGATAACAAATGTTTTCTTTTTCAGTGTATGAGTTAACTGCATTCCACTGAGGTAACTAACATGAAAAAAAACAACAACAATAACAACAACAAAAAAAACTTTTAAAATTCAGACATCCCTAGTTTTGTCTAATATTGACCACACGTAGTATTCTACCACATTCTGTGTTATGTTTTCAATCAATAGTAGGCGTCCAAGGCTTTCAAAATGCATGAAGTCATTAGGAAAAACTCTTAAAATCCTGTCAATTTTCTAATGTGGCCTTAACAACAGGGCATTTTCAAACCTTCAGAAATGCACCAAAGAAAAGAATCTGCACTGGCAAGCTGACTAGGAAGTTCATTCTTCGAACAACTAATATTCCTTCGGCTTTAATGTAGCAAGTTTGAATTCATTGTAAATGTGTTAATTGGTAGCATAGAGAAATGATGGACTCCACTGTTTATAAGTATACTAAAGCAGTTGGACACAAATAACAGTGATTGTTTGGAGAAAGTTTCAACTTCTCTTTTCAGTTTCTAAAATCACTAATTAAAGCTTGGCCTTAGGTAACATATGCCTTTTATGGTGGTATTAAAAATGCATCATGCAATTTATCTGACACAAACAATGAAACAAGTACACATGAAAGTCTAAAAAAACAACCAAACATTAAATATACAAAAAAATATTCAAAAAAGAAAATAATGACAATTACCATAGTGAACCTGATTTCTGTAAAGTGAACTCAAACTCTCCCTTAAGTACAGCTGTCATCCACGGATAAATCACTGGGTAACTTTTAAAAACTAATCAGAGGACGGGTGGAGGGAAATATCAAGGATTTTTTGTAATTGGTGTGTCAATATCTAATGGCACAGGCCTTCTCTACGAACTGTGGCTTTTCATTGTGAACAAATACGATGCATCCCTCAAGCATGAAATCATTCATGTAAAACCTCAGTGCCAGTTTTAAATTATTTGAACAATTTGGCAAAAGTGATAATCTTACAAGGAATATATGTACATAACTGCCAAAGGGAATTGTTCATTTACAAGTATACATCAACCTGCTTGTCCTTTGTATATTATATATACAATCATAACAATAAATTTCCACTGTCATAAACTTCCAAATGAATATCTGTGAATGATACAACTGTCAGTACAATGCACTGCATAACAATAAAAACTTGGCACTTTCTTGTCCACCCCTGGGGAACTTTAAAACTCAACCATGAAGTTAAAGCTCTAAATACCACTGTGTATGCCACAGTCAAGAAACATGGGAAGAACTGCAGTGTTAGTGGGAACAACAAAGAACTTGAAAAAACAACAAAAACCATTAATTTTCAAGAGTGAGACGAAAGGCTTGTTGAAACATATCTTCTGCATTTTACAAAATATTTCACAAAACCACATGGCTTTGAACACAGTAAAATATGGCACAAAAAACCCCGAGAAATGTTACAATAATCCAAAGTTTTTTTGTCTCTTTTTTAAAATTTCTGATTAAATGTTTCTTTATTGTTTTTTTTACATATAACCTTTTGTTCTTACACATCTACATTCTACAGTAGAGTTATAGTATGACATCATGCCAACAGAGGAAACAATATAAAACTGCTTAAAGATATAAATATTAGACTTGCCATTGTGTTCGCAACTTTTGAACATATGACAATTTTGACAGCTGTGAAAAGAACTACATGTCATTGCATTTCACCCTATTCTTAAAATGAACATCCACTTATGAGTTATGACTGACACTGAGGTCCTCAGCATCTTACCCCTAAACCTTGATTCTCAGATCAGCACATGAAAATGAAAATTTTACAAATGTCAACATTATCATCAAGAACTCATTCAAGGCAACCTTGTACAAATCATGAAGTCTCGAAACACTTTCCACGTGAAGTTTTCATTTCATGTAATGGCACCGAACAATACTGCAGCAAATGAAACGACATCAATTGTTCAGATAATGTGCAAAGATGATTCATTTTCTTATGAATACTCTCATGGTATATTACAGGTACATAATGTATGGCCAAAGGATTTTGAAAACCGTCCAAATATTTTGGGTAAAAGTTTGCTTAAAACATAATACTTTTGTAGCTTACTGAAGATATCGTGGCTTAGCAAATGTAATCTGGTGACAACTTTGAAACTTGTATGTGAGTGTGTTTGCTGGCTGATCTTGTCATACCAGATATCTCTCTCTTCACACAAACTGTCTTCTCATTTCATTTCCATATTACTGTTAAGTCAAGGCCTGCTTCCTCTCAATTGTTCTTGGTCATGTTACAAAACAAATGGAAACAATACCTCAAATTGGGAAAACAAACAACAACATCCAACAAGAATGACTGGTTGCCCAGAGTGGTTGGTCCTGCCTACATCTCATGGCTTGGAAAATGAAAAATAATATTCTTAAAACTAAAATAATTCATTATGAATTACAATACATCTTCTTCTTTGGGAGAAATGCTTCATGTTTATGATGAACAATATTTAATTAGTAGTCGTGTAATATTCTTTCCAAACTTTACCTGAGGCCTGCCCCATAATTCGAAGTATACACTGACTGCAAATTCAAAACAATAATCATGCATTAAAAAATAGGTATTTTCAGATGCAGATATAATAGGCTCAGGGCATGTGCTACTAAAAAAAAAACCTATTTCACTATTTCTTCATATATAACATATTTTACCTCATAGATCTGTCTACTGGGTTGCTACTACATGATAAATGGACAGACTGTTTTTCTCATTTATTATGTAACACTAGCAGTGGCCACCTTCAATTTTTATCATACATCTTTCCTATAACTTCTATATTTATTTATCAATTGTTCTGAAACTTGGCATGTGGTAACTTAGGACATACATAAATCTTTACATAGAAGGATTTTGAAATCCATTCATCCTGTCCCTCAGAATTCACTTCCGATCATTTATGATTCATTTTTTATTAATTGTCCTTCATTCAAATAATAACAAAATAAAAATGGACTGAGATGTTGCAGTTTTGTTTGACGCAAATGTGTGATATACATTGACAAAACATCTGTGCAAATTTCAGCTTATCTGGACAGAACATAAAAAAGTTATTGGGATTTTTCTGCTGAAAATATCAATTTTGAGAAAATTGCTGAAGACTTCACAAAATTCCTATTAGAACACTACCAAAAAATGATACATCGATACCAATTTGAACCCAAAAAGCCCGAAGTTCGTGATGTTTTGCACATTGTTCCAGGTACGAAAATGAATTAGGAAGCCAAAATCACCCTTATCAAATTTTACCAAAAATTAAGAATTTTGATATTATTTAGCCGCACATGCCCTTAAATAATAATTCATATATGATATAAATAAAAGCGCTTCATAGTAAAGTGGAAGTATCCAGTCAGAGGAACATTGACTGGAAAAGAGAAACATGCTCTGTTAAATTAGCCAATACTGGGTTTCTTCTGAGTAATAGCATTGTGTAGTCAAACAATCTAATGTACTGTTTTTAAGGGAAAAAAAAGCGACTGACTGGGGAGTGATTTCATTTTTATGAATTAATTTCAACTAAATGCATCATGTACTCTAGATTACTGTTTGGTGCTAACTGTCGTGATACATGATACATAACTGCCAGTGGCAGTGACTAAAATCTGGTTATATAAAAACACATGAACCTGATAAAACAACACTGTGGTCAATTCCAGCATAATGCCATGCAATTTTGCTGAGGAAAATTATCATTGTCTTGATGCAAATGAATCCAACTTGGAATAAAAACAATGAAGGTGAGACCACAGATCTAAAGCCACTATTTACCCTAGTATATAAAAATGCAACAACAATGCAGATTTCAGAAAGATTCAAGAGTACTTACATGAAATTCAGCATGTACATCTTGCCCACCATGCAGACTAACTTGGTATACTTTATGTGCACAATGACAGAGCATCCTAGCATTTAAAGCACACAGCCAAAGGATATATATTTGAGACTGTGACAGAAGTTATTGATGCTAAATTTTGTCCAACGTTACATTGTTTGGCTACATTTAAAAGGTAAGATCCACAATGGAAATTTTCGTAAAATAATAAATAATACCCCAAGTTATCTTCCTAACATAATTTCTAAAGATACTTTGACTGATTCCCTGTGTCATGTCACAAGTTAACATGAAAGACATTTTGTCCAAAAATCACACTGGCAACCAAGGCCATCTGTCACAGTTTCATTTCAAGTTCAGATGCAAACATTGGCACCCTCTCATAAACTTGAATTCATAAAATTCTTACAGAAAACCACCACTGACTTTCACTTGGGACCTCATTTGCTTGCCACGGTGATAACTAAACAGAACAAATGTACAGTTACATCCACCCTTATATTCATGAACAAATGCACTTTTCCACTTTTTTTCTCCCTTATTCATCCATATTCCCTCACTCATTTGATTCACATATGCATGCTCACCAATTTTTACATGCACGTAAACTGGCAGAGCATTCAGGATAATAATTTGCACTGTTGAGATACACATATTGTGAATACTCGCTTCATGTTTACACACATACAATACAGACAGTAACTGAAAAAAGTTGTATGACTATGATACCATGATATCTCGTTAAGGAAAAATTAGGAAGTTTACAGGTATTAGTCTTAAAGCTTTACAGAAAACAAAAAGTTTAGCATATGACCATGGAAAGAAATGGGAAAGATGAGTAGGAAATACAACTAACACAAAGATCACAGAAAGGGAAACAGTGGAATGGCAAGTGGACAAAAATAGAAAGGTTTTTTGATAAAGAAATACATCATGAGCCAATACAAAGGCTGATGAAGAAAGATGAATTGGCAAACAGGAAAGATTAGATGTGAACATGAAATAATATCATGTGATCCACAACAAGAATACATCTATGGCAAAACATGATATCTAAGTGTCACTGTGTTTTGGCTGATTAATCAGTGCTTAAAAGTTACAATAACATGGAAATGATATCAAACGTAACATTCAAGACAATGAATTTCTCCATTAAGTAACTGAGATAGCTTCATAAATGATGAAAAATACCAACAGATTACAATCCAGTGTCAAAAAGCCTACTACATTTACAAGATAATATAATGCTTCTGTCCACATAACAGTTTATTCTGACAGTTTAATTTATGTCACGGCACAATTTCATGAAGAATCCCAAGACCAAATGCTCTGATGACATGATATTCAGATGATGGCAACTTCTCATATTCTGCAAAACACATCATTATTGGGTTATGAAATTTTTGTAATTTTTTAGTTTCTTGAACTGGCGACGAATTTCACAGATAAAATCACTGGGCTGAACAACAATTGAGATCTCACGTCCAACAGCCGCAAGACGATGATCAATCTGAAATTTAAAAAAGTAAACATTATAGCTGAATACACGCATATTACATGAGCTGAAATGTGCATCTTTGAATATATATTTCTACACTGACAAGGGAAACAGGAATAGGAGAAAATTATAATTTACATTTAACTTTACAAAACCAGCTGAAAGTAAAATGCAAGTTACAGCATCTGCCTGTTTATTCAATTCTTTTGGTTCCTGATTTCATTCTTCAAAGTTCAAGACCTTTTGGAGCCTTTTGCTGCAATACTTATGTGGTCTCCTTTAAATGAGTAAAAATTTGTGTCATTTTCTACATTACACCAGTTTTACATCAGAGAAGCAAAAATTTATGGGAAGAATTTGAGTCTCCAAATTTACCTTTATGTACCACACTGCACTGCAGTATTTCATTCCCTATATATGTGGGGCAGGAGGCTCAGCATTTAATGTATTCATGCAATTTTCGGATATTTAAAAAAAAAAACGTTTTTTTTTCCACACTATTTTCGCGTGTTTATCTATCCTGTCACCCCTACTATATCTAAAAAATGGTATTGTCCGATTACATTTATTATGATGCAACTATTCGTAACTATTCGTCATACTTGTGTAATAGTACTGATGGTCTGAAGTTTGAACTGGGGAAAATCTTTGGGAAACTTTTACTTTGATGCTGGTTGTCGTCTACATGTGAAATGAGAAGAAAGGGGACGTGCGTATTTGAGACGCCGTTCTATGTCTGTAATGATGAAGTCCGATGTAATATTAGGGCATGCTGCATAAGGGCATCTGTCAGTAGGTTTTTCATCAGGGAAAACTGGGAGAAAATGACCGACTTTGTTGTTGGTCGTTGTCTTTATTTGATGTGGTAATTAGAGAGATATTGTGTTCCTTTGATTAAACCGCTTTTCAGTACATGTATGTGCTCTACGACCTGGAACTGGAAATCAAATCTCTTGCTAAAACTAACATTATAGTAAGTGGAAGCTTTACATAGTAGAGGAGGGAGAAGGCAATGTCACGATACATGTGGTTAGTAAATTAAGTGAATGGCTTAAAAAATAATTTGTTCACCTGAATGGCCTGACATAGGGACAGAAAAAGCGCAGAGGTCTTGGGAAAATGATAAAACGTGTGTTAAACGGCATGTAAATGCAGAA
Source organism: Onchidella celtica (assembly GCA_963931925.1). Lineage (NCBI taxonomy): Eukaryota > Metazoa > Mollusca > Gastropoda > Systellommatophora > Onchidiidae > Onchidella > Onchidella celtica. The sequence continues at coordinate 25,492,926 of OZ007567.1, forward strand.
AATTCTTGATTTGGGGCTTTCCATTTCACAATAAAACCTACTGCATATCATCAGAAGTACTTTATCCAAATATCATAAGGGTCACTTATGATTTATCCACCACTATTGTTGTTACTGCGTCCTGAAGTATACGCGATACACGTGTTCACAAGGACCCGATTGACCCGACTGCCGAGGTTATCGGCAACACGCGAACGATCGGCTGTCCGGCCGCTGGCTATCCCCACACGGGGCGTTACGTGGACGGGTTCACTCATCGTGGAACGAGGGTTAACAACTTGTATCAATGAAAACAAGAGTCTAAACTTTCTACCAGGCTAACATTAGCACTTCTGGAAGTCTGGGCAGGGGATGAACTTTCAACTACATCACTTGCTCCTGATGATCCTGTACAAAGATAAGAGGTACTACTCATCATGTAGCAAAAGGCAAAGCACAGATTCCGACAACAGATGATTGCCATTCCATGAAGAGGAGGGAAGTGTGGTGTAAAACAGCTGATACTGCAGTGCATATCGTCACCTCTCTACGCTAATGGTGTAAGTCATATTTGACACCTTTGAGATATCGAGAAAAAAACTGTTTCTTTTCCTGTCATTTGGTGACTTATGCCATAGCGATATTATTGGATTATTACACTTTCCTGTTGGCGCATTTCTTTTTCTTTAATATTATCTGATAGCCCTCTTGCTCAGGAAGTCAATGAGCCGTAAGTTGCCTTTTTGCCTAAGTCTGACATATGTTATTATTGTAGAGCTGTGACAATATAAAGGTTAGAGGTCTCCTCATGGACAAGATGAACCACTGTTTATCTTACATGAATAAATGAAAAATAACTTTGGAAAGTGTACTGTGGATGCCCTTACTTCATTGTCCTTGAAGAAGAGGTTAAGTGGCCTATTATTTATCTCTGTCAGGAACCAGTTGCAGCGATTGTCACCGAATGCACTGTTTGCATATTGTGGCAGTCCATGTTGGGCAGCCAGGCCATTGGGATCAACATATGATATCTAACAGTGACAGATGGAAAATAAATGATTATGACATATAAAGAACAACTCCAATGGTGGGGCTGGTTCTATCCAAGAAAAACCCTAAATCCCCAATCATAAACAAGCCAGAATCCTTCAGCATAGTTTTAAGACACTTGAAAATATAATTTTTTAATAAAGACTGAACTAATCAAATGCTCAGCAAGTCTCTGTGTTCTGTTCACTGGACAGATCTAAGAAAACAGAAATTGTCATCCCCTGTAAAATCACCTGCCCATAGACAATCTGCAATCTCTATTCTCATACTCTCAGGGAAAATAAGAGGCAATTCCTCCTGAATGCCCTGAATAAGGGAGGTATCATACTGAGCCTGCACAGACACAGTCAGATGCTGCCAGTAAAATGTACACCAAAGAAATAATGACAAAAGCTGACTTATCTGGCCGGCTCAGTATCATAGGGTCTTCCCAGATTTACAAAGAAAATATATGAAAATAAGGTGTGCGCTTCTTGTCTGCCAGCATCTGACTATCTGACCAGGCTTCTTATGATATCCACCTAATTCTCCCTCCAAATGAAAGTATTGATAACATTAGCATGTGCAAAATTCTCATTCTATTCTTAAAATCCAGAGACTTAAACCTTGGTTAAAAAAAAAAGGAAAGACATACATGTATTTCACACTATTATCATCAAACCATTAGATCCAAACAGATATTTACCACTTTCACATAAATTTCTTACCTCTCCTGTACCTCTTTCTCTTCTTATCCCTAAGCTTTGACCCTCAGCACTTCTACGAATAGCAAATACTTTGGCATATGGCATTCTGCGCAACATGACATCAATCTTGGAAGAAGGAGCCTGTCTCAGCAACTTCTGAGCCACTTCTGGAGAGGTGACTTTGACATTGTTGATGCTAAAGATCAGGTCACCTATGTGCAGTTTGCCATGCAGACTTGGGAAATCTTTCTGATTCCAACCAACAATACTGCAATATGATACTTGATTTTCAGAAAGCTATTTATTTATTTTTTTTGGATAATACAACATGTTTCAACACAACAAAAACATCAGATTACTTGTAATGTGAGTAAAGAAACTATTAACATGGTAGAAAAATTACCCAAAAATGAAATGTATGCCTGAAGTTTTGGTGTGAATTATAAATATTATCAGCTTTTGCAGGAAATCCCGTATCAAAGCATTCTGAAAATTAATGAACTGCAACACCACATACACAGAGCCATCTCAATGCATGGGCACACTAGGCAGTTGCCTAGGGGCACCAAGGCTTAGGGGGCCCCATGCGTGCAATTTACACTGGTCTTTGAAATAGGGGGGGGAGGGGGGCAGCCTTTTGTGTTGCCCAGGGCCCATAATGATGTTAGGATGGCCCTGCACATACAACACAGCTTCTGTTTAAACCACAACACATATTACTGACATAGGAAATGATGATTAAAACATTATGGACATTAACCCCTTCACTGAGCTATGGACGCATACTGTAGTGTACTTCCAGTCTTTTTGGAGTCAAAAGTGCAAGTGCAATGTGGACATATATCACACGTCATAAAATTGAAAACAAGAGTGCATTGGTCAATTTATGGTGGGGAAAAACAGGCAGCAGCAAAGGGGTTACATATCTTCATCAATGTGCAAACATGACGTTCTATAATATTAAACCAGTCCATGAAAAACATTCAAATCCCTGGTTCACTGTCTGCTGAAACTCCTCTAACAACTCACCATGCATGGCCATTCCACTCCACCAGCGCTAAGCCAAAGCCTGACTTCTGTGTGAGACTAACTTCTACATGGGTCTTGTCGATCTCCATTTGTAAAATCTCAGCTTGTGTTTGTTTCAGTGACACCACAGTGTGTAAGCTATGAGCTCGATCCAGCAGCATTTTCCGAGACAATCCTGAGGTTGTATTACTTGCACCTGAATGTAAACAAATGTAAGTCCATTCACGTGCATGAACAAACTTGGTTGACTAACTTAGAACAATACAAAATTCTTCAATTTACTTCAATATTATGATGAATGCAGGTTACACAGCTATTGACCTAAAGGTCTCATGCCCCATGTCAATCCCCCCCCCCCCCCCCCCAAATGTGCACCCCGCCACGATCGGACAAAGTTAGTATACAGTATATATCCCTAGGCCCTATTCAGAAGTCATATGCCCCACCTGTGAGACATTTGCCCTACCTTGAGAAACACTGATCTAAGGTAACATTATACTCTCTCTCTGCACTGCCTTCTAAAATCTTGAGCACGGTTCTACAGCAGGTCTCTTTGGTAGCCCAGAATAAAGCCAATGAAGCAACGCATGAAAAACCCATGGATTTGATGAGGAAGAGAATGTTAAAAAAAAAAAAGAAAAGAAAATGCTTAGATTATATAGACATGAAAACATCACCAACTGGAAATATTTGTTAAAGAGCAACCAATAAATTGCGGTGCATATCATGTAAAATAACAGCCGTCGCAAGATCGACATTGTTGGTACAATGGGCAATGCTTTTTCTCTAAAAAAATAAAAATGACATGCAACAAGAGCATCATCCATGTCCAATTTTTCATTTTTGACATCAGACTACATAATGCAGACCTGAAAATGCATGTGTGCTTAAGACTGTGCTTCATTACAGGCAATATGTAATCCCCAATGAGGATTTTGGAGTTACTAAAGGTAAGTTAGCTATACAACGGCCGAGCAGTGTTTAGCCATCATTGTAAAAAAACAGTGTGATTCAGAAGATGTGATATTTGTGAACAGCTTGGATAGAAGGGATACTCAGGAAATGTGAGTTTTCTGGTCACTTTCATATATCATGCAATGACAAATGGAAGCTCATTACTTCCACTGTGATGAATGCAGTTTTAGTCCTTCAGTGTCAAAAAATGCCGTTGCTACATACCTGAAACTTGACATAAACAATGTGCTGTTATCACTTGAGGATTATAGATTCAATAAACAGAACTGAGGAAACTGAGAAGCCCCCTAAATCAGACAAATGTTTGGAAATGAGATGTGGCACTTACAATTCCAACACTCTATTCAAATAAACAGAGTGCATATCATCACTGACAGAATTATTAAACCTGACTCTAGGTAAGAGTAATGTTTGTGGAAAGGCAAATCACATACACAAATTCTTACCCAGTTCCTGGAAACTGGAGCATCCATTACCATGATTATCATATCCTGAGGTTGTCTGCACCTCCTTTGCCACTGTGGCTTTATCTCCACTGTTTCTGTTTGTGCCCACCTTGCCTGTAATCTGTGGTCGCTTGATAAAGAAACTCTGGGAATTTCTGGCTGGAAGAGCAGGTGGCATATCTTCTTGTGTTAGGCTACGTTGAGGAGATCTTCGCTGTGGCACAGGTGGGACTTCAAGTACACCTTCGTCTGAAAAAGCGGTGACTGGAAGTGATTTTCTGAAAGAATCAGAGATTGGTCCCTTCTTACGTGGACGAGGCAACGGTGGCGCTGCAGCAGGAAAGGGGTCCCCCTGCACTTTATTTTGAGAGTTTACAGCAGAAGTTGTAATGTCTGATGAAGTTGTCGATGTTACAGAATTTTTGTGCTCACTGACAGAAGACATGTGCGACTTGATGCTGCCTTTTGTTGCTGGGAGAGAGTCATGGCGAGGAGGAAGGGGTGGTACCAGAGGAATAGCTGGAGCCATGGTAGTTGGTGGAAAACTATCATCAAAAGTGAGACCATAAAAATTTTCATTTTCATCTTTGGTTTGCTGCGACTCTTTCTCAGCTTTACTTGATGTGGACAATTCCAAATCAGTTTCAACACTCTGTTGCACTACAGTATGTCCATCACCTAAAAACTCTTCATTGTTTGTTTCACCTGCACTTGTCTCTTCAATCACTTTACTGGATGTGTTTTCCCAGGAACTTGGACTTCTCTCTATTAAAGAAACAGAATTACAAGTTACATCGTCTGTAGTTAGTTGGCTTTCAAAATTATAGCCGTCAGTGCTAGGTGATTTCTTAGACATAGCTCTGCGAGGCAGGGGTGTAGGTTTTGATACCACGGTGACAGAATCTTTACTATGATTGTCCACATCTTTAGACTCCCTTTCGGCATTTTCTAGTTCACATGGAAGAGCAGAATACTCATTCTCCATGACTTGTGCAGATGTAGCCATGCTTGAAATGCACAAGGGTGAGTCGGGAGTAGAGGAAAGACTACGTGCTGATATAGGCGATAGAGTGTCTCCATTGGCTTCAGCAGTAGCTGGTGAAACACACAGCTTAAGGGTATTTTCAGAAGACTGTTGGTCTGGTGAAGGCGGTTCATTACTGGGTTGATTGTGCATGACTGAACTTGATTTTGAGTGATTATCTGATTCCGCCGGATTTTCGGAAATGGCATTAGATGGTTCCAATAAGGTCCCTGGTTTGGAAGACCCTGTAGCCTCACTTAGCAAGGCACCTTCTGTATGTAACTCTGCTCCACTATCAGTAGCAGAACCATTACTATGCCTCAACCGAAGTTGAGCTATCACTGCTGCAGAAACAAAGTCACCATCATTGCTGCTCCCTGTGTCAGGATGAATATCTGATTCCTCATTGACAGTGTCTCTACTTGGCTTTTTCGAATGAGCTCTTCCACCATACGGAGGTGGCCGTAATGGTAATGGTGGAGGAGATTCTTCTTGTGTGGATGCCGAGCTGGAAGTATGACGAACTGAGAGGCGTGGACGTTCAGGCAGTGCTCTGGATGATGATGGTTTAAAAGTCTTTGCCCTGTGGCTTGATATGGGCAGCGGGGGTGGGGATGATGGTCGTTGAGAACTATTTGCTGGGTCAGATGATCTTGCTGTTTGTGCAGAGTTGCTGTCTTGCGAAGCCACAGATGTTGTTGTTATTGAAATTGCCGATGTTTGTGATGTTGTTGCAGTTGCCAGCGTTTGTGATGTTGCTGCTTGTGATGTTGTTGCTTGTGGTGTTGTAGCATCTGCATCATCATCTCTTTCTTCCTGAGCTTCTTTGCTGGGTCGTGGTTTGCGAACAACAGCTGGACATACTGTGTATACATGGTCTGCAACATCCACCTGAAAATATATCGTTGTTTATTGATGACTGCTTTCGCTGCACTGAGCAAATGAAAATAATAGTTCTCCCCATCAACTATGTAGGACATGCCAATTTTTATTTAATTTTATTTGTGAACTTTAGAAGCTCTGAATATTTTAATGAAAAAAATCAAATTTACTTTATATAACCATTATGCAGTATTATATATGATCAATATGGTACTTGAATACATTAAATTACTGTGCTCAGGATAAGGGTTTTCTGACTATCATTCAAAGTTTGACATGCGATGACATTCCAATTGAATTTGAAGAAATGACAGGGAAAGTATGCAGATTTCCTTATAATGATGAAGGTAGGATTATTTGTTCTATCATTGCAGTACTTGATGTGCAATATTTGTATTTTAATTTATACCTTATTTAGCAAATGGAACATTTAACCTGTGAAAATCATCATAAAAATCCCAAGCTTCATGTAAATTAGATTTACATTACTGTTTAAAAGATGTGAAACCAAAATGATTAAACATCTTGTAAAAATTGCTGAAAAACCTTAACCTTTAATATTTGGAACTTTACTGAATTTCCATTAATAAATGAGGGCAAATACTGAAAAACTTGTAGGTTGCAGTTTCAGCGATAGACAATTTAATACAAAACCAGACTTACATGTAAAATACCCAGATGGACAAGACTGGCTTCTATTTCATTAACCCATCCCACCATTTGCTGTCTGAAAATGAAATGAGACAAATCTTACCAAAGGTTATTCAACATACAACATCAAACTTTCCAACTTTCTTATGCAGCGTTTGAATAAGGCTGGCCATAATATTATTTCTGCATGCATCATTTCTGCATCAGCAAAAAAAAAAAAAAGTAACACGCAGAGTTTGGAAATAGAACTGTGTGAAATGATAGGTGACAAATATGTTCCATGTCCCTTAAGATAAAAAAAAAGAAAAGCATCATTTACGCAAATATATGTTTTTGTATTTTGTATACTCCTTTAATCCCATTTGGGAAATGAAACTGTTAATCAGAGCAGACCAAATCTTAACATGCCAAAACATACAAAGGAGAGAAAGATGCACTAAGAACGGGCCAGAAGACAGGCAATCTGCAAGAAAGGTTGTACCTGACATGCATATGATTAGGTAGAATTCCATATTTTATTGCATTTTTCTCAAAAACCTGCCCTGTCATTCTGAGTTATGATGGGATTTATACTAGTAAAATACATAAGAAAAAATTTTTTTCTTTAAAAAATCATAAAACATTTACACTGCCATCAAAAAAAAAAAAATTTAGGCAAGTTTAACTCTTTTAGGATGTCAGTGTTAGCGGCTACGGTCAAGTCTGGGCATAATTAATTTGTTCCCACTTTGTGAAAAAACAGCATGGTTCAGAAAAATGCTTACAGAAAAAATTGTATTGATAGTAAAGTAAAATGTTATACATCACATAAAAGAAAGTTGAATGCAGAATACAATATAAATCGGCTATACATCCAAACATGTTTTTCACTGGCACCGATAAATTGGGGATACGCCCCGAAAGCGTTAAACATCTCTACCTTACCAGCCAGGAAAAGAATAAGAAAATGAAGTTTGGAAGTGCGCAAACACTGCATATAACCATTTCATATCATTTCCTAGTGTCGAGTATCACTACTGAATAAACAGGATGTGGAAAGCATTATATATCTTTCTTACTACCAGGATTTGGAAAGGGCAAAGAGAACTGAGAAGAACATGCAAAAATACCTCCCACACTGATACTGGTTGACACATTTGAAATCTGGGTAAAGACCGTTAAGGGTCTGAATTCATTTAATGCCCTTCTCTGTTTATTCCCAGTAGAATAAATGACATTAAGTCATCCATAAACCTATAACTCTCAATTGAAGTTTTCATCTCATAGTTGGTGATTTTTAATTTTGCATATAATTTGTGAGAAAATATGAAGAGTGAAATAAGTTTCCAAGTAAGTTTCTGTCCAACTCTGAATAGTATATTTTAAAAATAGGCTATCTGTGACTATCAAAAGACTTCGTGTTTTTTTTAATGTTGACAGAAGCCAATTCCTATAACATAGTTTCTTGAGGAAAAAACATAATTATATTGAGGAGCTTCCAAAAGCCCAATATGCACTGCAAAAAAAAAGTGAGTCATATCCCTCAAGAAATATACAAGAATATACAAACTGGATATCAACAGGAAGGTCCCATTTCACCAAAAAAAATTGTCATGTCTGACGACAATGCACTTATTTACCTCCAAGACAAATACAAACATAGAAGTTATTCTACTTATAAACAACCACTCTTGAAACTGAAAGGCCACGAAACCTAAAATTTACAAAGTGCCTGGTCATCCTGTTTGAAAGGTCCGCATACATCTCATATAGACTAAATAACAATTTGGTGGTGGTCCTGTGCACATATTTCACCTCTCATGCCAAGGGTACTGGGTTCAAAACTCGGCCGGTGCAGGCATGTTGGAAGTTTGGGATTTTTCTCATATTTTCGTGCCCCTGATCCTATTGTGGGGTAGGACCGAGTACCTAATCTTCTCAGATAAGGACGAAAAAATTCGGAGGGCCCATTTGCACGTTAAAGATACCTTGGCAGTTGGAAATCGAAAAGAGCAGGCCGAATACCCGGGCAAAATCAAATAAAATTCATCCCTACTACTCCCTCCTCCTCCCCCATCATCTCCCACTCCCCCCTACCACCAAAAAAAAACACCGCGCTACACTGTGGCGACGATGTGCCTGCTCCAGTTGTAACTGGGTGCAGTGACACAAAAGCAAATTTCCCAAATGGGATTAAAGTAGTATACAAATACAAATACAAATAAGCAACACTATATTTCAGAACGTGCCAACACCTGGCACCAGTTGTTGACTAAACCATAAAAGATATGTGCTCCAGAATTTGATAACAGGTTATAACACACGCTCAGATCATAATGCCGCCATTGATAGTTACCAATAACAAGGTGTTTTTCTTTCTTCTAAATATTTATTTTTTTGGTTCATTTCATCTTTGCTCGGTGTCCTCTTACAACTTTTACATGACTCTAATTTTAATTCCTTTCAAGAGCATTCACTTTGGTGCACTTTTCCTTCATAGTAACTGCATGCATATTGCATTAATGTGTGATAAAGAATGTTTGAAAGAGAGAGAGATAGAAAGGTGTACACGGAGAGAGGTGGAGGTTGGAAACAAGATTGTCCCAGACAAAACTGGGATACTCAGGTAGTATTAAAGATGTTGATTTATATACACATAAATTTCTGCTACAACATAATTTTTCTTACAATTGCCACTGGAACAATTTCATGCTAATGTAAAATGTACAATTTACCTGGACTGTGCAATTAGTTCTATGATCCTTTCCGGGCACACAATGCAAAATGCTGTTGGGTTTGAGTTGCCCATAGATTTGACATTTTGGCACTGGGATAAATTGAACGAGTTGATAGGCTGCTGTGTGAAGACATCAACGTCATGGTCATAATACTCCAGGAATGGAATGCCTTGTCGGACAGTGAAGACAAACCATTTGTTCCCATCGTTTCGCTGTGTTTAAAAAAAAATATATACCTATGTGAACCACTGAATGAGACAGAACAGACAGAATCTTTGAAAGAACACAAACAGTTTTAAACTGCACGGTACTTAAAAATAAATAGTTCCGATATCAACCAAACATTGATATAACATAATGTAATATATAACCAGTGACAACATTACTAAAAAGAAAAGGACAAGAATAAATTTACTAGCACAAATTTATAATGCTTCCGAATTTGTCAAAATTACCAGTAACCATTTTAATTCCTTGTCAGCTGTCTGTTAAAAAACGGCTTTTTCATCTTTCAACAGAAGGTCACATGTGCACCGGTGAAAATCAAGTTATTTTAGTTTTTGACTTTGGATGGCTGTCATTTTGTGACAGAAATATTAAAAAAATTTTAAGGCAAAATTGGGATGAAACCTGTATTAAGCAAAATTAGCTTCCTTCATGGAAATTTGCAAGAGCAAGAGGTTTTTGCCGTTTAATTACAGTTGCCCTGGGTCCCCAAGTGCCGGGGGCATGCATGCAAGTTTACATGGCTTTTTGAGCTTTGCCCACCGGTCCGTAATGATGTCAAGCCGGCCCTGCTTATGTGAAAACAACACTCCAGACACTGACTTACTCTGAAGAAACCTGACAGTCGGGTGCTTATGCTGTTGCCTTTCTTTAGATAGCCTTGTTTAACCACATTCTCCACCACAGTTTGGGCCATCATCTACTGGCATTGAAAAAAAAAAGAAAGAAAAGAAAATGGGTGCATGTTATATATATAAGAAAAGCAAATGATTCATTTAAAGACAAACACTGAAATCAGGATCTGCTTCCTTTATAGCAAAAAAACAAAACAAACCACAACAACCAAAAAACAAAAACCTCAAGGAAACAGACAAAATATGGAACTAACTACCTAAAGACTATTAAAATGACAATGTATGACAGAGTATGACCTCACATCTAAATAATGTGGTACACCTATTATATTTGTATCATGTGCATTTCTACATAACCTTAGAAATACAGTTGTCCTTCATATCACCATTTTGGCACTCTCACAATTGAAATCAACAAAGCCTGGCTGCAATGTCACACTAGCGAAAAACTGTGTTATTACACAAACCAAATGAAAAACTGTCACAAAATACAATGCACTGTCTGTGACCTTCAAAATTTAACACTGCTTTTCTGTACAGTCAGTACAATGCACTTTAGCCATGGTAGTCCTTGGAAGAATCAGACAAATAAATAAATTTCACACATGATCCACAATTCTCAGGCAATCGTCCTCAATGAATTAAACACTGCCTATGATGGTCACACTCACTGCATTGAATTAGACAGATGTACCACACCTGTCTAATTTAATGCAGAGTCACTTTGGGACCTAACATGTCCTGGTTGATTGGATGTCACTACTAAAAAGTACCCATCAATCACACATAGGGCCCACATCACCAAGGCATGCTGTCCCGCTACTGCAAACACTTCAAATTTATACACATCTCATGCTCAAATCAGGAAGTATAATACTCTTACACAGCAGGACCTCCTCCTACACAGAGCACAGTCATGATTCAATTCAGGGTAACAGACAAACATAGGAGCTTCGGGGGGGGGGGGGGGTATGCGCTTTCCCAAACACTGAAAAAACACAATACTTTCTTTATATTATTATATCTTTGGCCTAGTTCACTGGTGTGAGAGGAATGAAGTTTCAAGGATGGGTGACCCAGTCTGACAATGATAAAAATAGCACAAATCATGACTTCGCTTCAAAAGGAATGTGTAAGATAATATCATGCTTTTCAGAATTAGAAGCTACACTTGGCTGATGGCATCTTAGGCTTTTATTTCTACTGATGCATATAATTTGTGGGAAAACATGAGATGCACTGTCATTTTTAAAGAGCAGTATTCCATATTGCATAATATTACTCTCTCTACTAAATACTTCAGAAGCACTTAGGATTGTCAAGCAACTTGACCTTTTGGTAGCTAGATGAAGAACTGTCCCAATGAAAAATACCTCAACATCTGATAACATAAGTTTCTGTGGTGCTTAATTGAGAAACTGTAAGAAAAAAAAACAATAATCTGAAAAGCAACTGCTTACATTCTGCAGTTTTTAATTCACTGGTTTCAGACTCCTCAAAATGCAAACAAGGATGGAAACTTCAAATCCTTTATCATACTATAATGGAGCTAAGGGTGAAAGTTCTGTCCTCAAAGGCCCTTTTTGGGAGGGCCCAAAAACTCTGGAAGCATTCTCATCGTCTATAACTTGACTTATTGTGATATAAGGGGATGATATAAAAATGCTGCAAACTCTGGGTAATTTAATTTGGGGAGGAAATGCAAAGGAGCAAGACAAGAACAAAATTAACAACTCTATTATCAAAAAAGCTTGCCATCTAACTAACAGTGAATACGTGAACTTTGATGAGTTATTCGTGCATTCGTGCAAACAGAAACTAAAATCAGTTCTAAATGATTGCTCCCACCCCTTGTTCCATCAGATAGTGCGATCTCAAAGAAGTGGACGAATACTGTATTTAAAAACAAACAGAGAGCGCTATAGACGATCTTTTTTGCCATCCGCAATTCGAAATACCAGTGTTTCCTGATGTAGTATGCTGTTGTTAGTTTTTTTCCTAATGGATTGTTCTTACAGTGTGTGTGTGTTTGGGTGTGCGTGTGTGTGTGAGCAATGTTCTTACTTGTAAGTGTATGTGGTGTGCGTTAAAGACGTTTAGGTCTTAGATATTGTATTTGCTGTTGTACTGTTACTGAATGCTGTGACAACAAATTTCCTGGAAACAGGATAATAAAGTCATATCTTATCTTATCTTATCTTATCTTAAGCATTTTGCATAATTCATGTGTATAATTCGCAACAAACACTTCCGACTCCATGCTTTTAGAACAGGGACACGCTATTATGATCTATTTTTCGTACCATGACACAGATTCCCTCATCCTTCATTCGCTGAAGGAAGCAAATTGTGGATTAACGAAAACATGGACCACCTGTAAACTTTAGCGAAAAAGGGTTTTAACAAACTCCAGAGTTGGCACGGAATCCGAGTAGATACTTATTCTGTCATTGTGTTTTTTTGTCTGTGGAAGGAACTTTACTTTGTGTCCTAGACCTAGATCTAGATCATTGTACCCGGGCAGGGCCGGGTAACTCGAGTAGTTTTATAATGGACAAATGGCACAAGATTTTTTTAAGCCTTTACCAGTGATTTTCATGATAAAATTAAAGTCTGGTTTCTAATTTATTCCATTCAGGCTTTCTGATAGTTATTCAATTTAATTCTTTCCAGTCTGATATATAAAACCATGGAACTCTCAGGAGACTACTCTCAACATCTACTAATGCCTCACTTTTACTCAAAAGGAACAAGGAAAACAGAAAACAAATAACTGAAAAAATCATAAAAGAAACTGAAAGGGAATGCAGACAGAAACCTAATCTGGACATAATGGCAATTTCAATAATCACTTCACTGTGTAAATGTTACAAACATTCTGTGTAAAGCCAAGTGAAATTCTTCAAGGAACTAACTAATATTTCAATTTTTGCCGGCTATATAATATATAAAAGTAAGTATTTTATGTTGTAAAGGAAATACACGACAATAAAGGACAATCAAACTACAGAAAAGCATTGTCCAAGTTGCACATATTAACAACTGATACAGACTCTATGCCCTCTGACACTGAGTCCACCTGAAGAAGTTAAATGTCTTTGAAAGGAAGTGGCACGCTCGCCAAGGAAACAATGTCAGTTAAAAGCAAAATCATCTGCACCAAACAATTCTCAAGCAAAGATCAGATTTTATTAACTTGAGGATGGAGATTACAGATGGAATTGATACTGAGTGAATAACAAAATAGTCTATTTGTCATTAAAAAAAATATTTTTTAAAATAATTGTACCGTGTAATTCCACAAAAGTTTCATATGATTTAAACAAAATAAAGAGCAGACTAGCAATCTATATATCATATTATACGTTTAAGTGTGCTGCCTTGAACACAAATGCAATTATTGAAGTTTAAATAGGCCTGATTTAGTACAATGTTGTCAGTGATTAACATTGCTATGAGCTCCATTTAATTATTTTCGTGATGGTGCTCCTCAAATCAGAATACGCCTAAATGTTTGTGTAGCATCTGCAAGCTACCCCTTGCCCCTCCCCGTTTTGCTCGTCATACTGGTGACTGAGCATGTGTTCACTTCTTTTTTCCTTTCATTGTTGACGTTCGCCAGAGTGTACTCCGTGACCTTGCCCTCCCTTCTTGTGAGTAGTTTTTTTCCTCGCTCGGTTGTTTTTGGCTGATTTAACCCTTTTCGTAAATATTAGTATATTCCTGAACGTTCGATAATGTCGTAGAACTAGATGTTTACGTCAGATTTGGCCTTGAGTGATGTAACCTAGTGACGTATTGATACGTGTTTGGTTAGTTTGTGTGTTTCGGGCGAGGGCAAAGGTTAGATTAATTTCGGGAACTTTCTATAGAAATATCTATATATATATATATACCAAGGACTATAGTAGTCCTTGATATATACCCATGGAAGTGTTGGTCGGTGAGTAAGTGAGTTTTTTCCCTCGTGTGGCGTAGGATATTTAGTTGTTCGCTGGTGTCTTCCTAGTATTTTATTGTTCAGTGTAAGTTATTAAACTTTAGTATTATTTAATCGATCGTCGGATCTCCTGTTTACTTTTTCTACAGCTGTAATAGTTTCGTTTTCTAAAGGGTTGTAGTTGGATCAACTAACTCCCCCCTACTATATCGTGCCAGAACAACCTCAGCTGTTACAGTATGTAAGTTTGGATCAGCATGAACTCTTTCTCTTTTTGGGATGTATCCCCGATTTATCGGCGCCAGTGAAAAACGCATTTGGACATATCACTGATTTATATTATTTTCTACATCCAATTCTTTTTTATTTGATGTATAACATTTTACTTTACTATCACTTGTTTTTCTGTAAGCGTTTTTCTGATCTAAAATGGGAAAAAATTTATTACGTCCAGACTTGACCGAAGCCCCTAACACTGATGTCCTGAAAGGGTTAAATGGTATATCACTACTAGATGGAGAGAGGTCACAGATTTAACTATAAAGTGGTCAATAATTGCTTATCTCCAAGCACTTCTAATGAAATAATTTTCATAGAAGTCTGGTGAATTACATGGTTATTTATCTTGGCTGATAATTTATGAGAATATCAAAAAATTGTTAAATTCAGCTGATTCTCAGAACCACAAATCTATTATCCCTAGCATTATGTAATTTTAGATTATTCCTGTTTGCATTTCAAAAGTTAGTGAAAAGTGCTGCTTGCAATAACCAGGGGCCAAGCAATAACCAGGAGTCAATGATAACCTGGTTTGAGAATATAACAATTATTAATGGACTGAAAAAAAAAAGACTGAATCTCAATGATCACAAACAACTATTCTCTTCTGAGAGCGAACATGAACTCAGTGCATTTTTTCATTATGAAATCTCATTTCTGAAAATTGAGATCATTTCAAGAGTTTTTGAAGTTTCAGTGGTAATGCAGAACAGGTAACAACACTGAGGCAAAACAACTCAGGGTACATCGATCTGCAACCATACATTTTTTCTCTCTGTTCATGATCTTCCGTGTCATGGAATTTTCAACTTTTTAAGTTAATTTTTGTCATATGTCTACGAAATGGAAGACCAATGGCATTTATAAGACTTTGAAATGAGCTTCCTTTACATAAGACACTTTTGATTAGGATGTGATTTACCTCTGATTGGAGGACCAGGGCTGTTATATCAATATCATAAATTTCTTAGTGTTGTTTTTACTTAATGATAAGGTATGTCCTGCTCTTATTATAATAAGGTCAAGCACTCCAGTAACAGCGGCAGGGGAAAAACATTTTTATGCCCTGAAGGAACTGTCCATCATTATTACATACCACATGTCAGCCCACCTGTGGTTTGGTTCATTTGCACTCTAATGGTCCAACAGTATCAATTGTTATTCTATATTATTATGGACACCTGCTGATAGAGATCTGATTCTGAAAAGGATCACTGTGCTTCCGCACTAAGTAAACGGTGAGAATCTCAGGCATCTAGCTGAATGTCAAGTCATAGGCTACATGTGTCTTTAATTACAGATGATGAATTTGGCTTCTAATCAGTTGTCAGTTTTTCTCTCACTTTTTTTCATGCCAAAATGTCACACCATATTTTCTGTGGCTCATATGAATTCTGTTAAATATCATTGGCCTTGGTAAGCCTCCTACCAGAGTGATGATTTGTTGTCGGCTGCTGCCTTTGTATGATGGTGCATTAAAGAGATATTTATATTCTATTACTTTGGTTAATTTGTGTTAAACTGCTTAAAGTGCTACAGGAACTAGAAATCAAATCTCCTGCCCCTGTCATTAAAAAAAACAACAACAAGGTTGCACTTAGAAAACAAAATGGCAGTTCAGGCTTATGATAAAAGTGGAGGGTGGGAGAGGTGAGTGTCATGATGGGTAAATACAAGTTTTAAGAAGTGCCCGACTTAAAAAATATTGATGTTCACTTACTATGGCATTACTTAGAGACATATAAAAAAAAAGCTTTCCCCGGCGAGGGATTGAACCCTGGCCTAGCTCAGTCTCCTGATTAACAAGCGAAGATGCTAGTTGATACGCTACCCTAGACCCTGTTAAATGGTGAGGGAACTCTTTTAAAATAAACATCACAAAATCAAGAAACCCACATCTGGAATATGTCCAGAAACTCATTCGCAGATGACTGCGAATAAGCACTTCATTTAGCACTCATGAAATTTGGGAAGGAGTTCCGTACTCGAGCGCCAAAGACCAGAAACTAACTAAAAGAGATGATACATAGCTACCCCGGGGGCTTTCCCTGATATGTCAATCTGACTACTGCCCAGACGAACATCGGCCTACGGCCTTGATGATACAAACTGTCTAGACCCTCACGTTGTTACTTATCAATCTGACAATCTGACAAAGTGGCGCTCGAGTAAGGTACTCCTCCCGAAATCTGAACTTGACAGGCAATGTTAGCCTTCACCCCACACGGTCACAGTTTGTGCTTTGAAATAGGCTAATAACAACAAATCTCAGAAATTAAGGGTTCACAATAATTGAATATATGCCTAAATTAAATAGATTGCCTAAGGGCATACATAAATTTTAACAATCATATAGGTTTATGATGCTGGTCAGGTGACAAATTCTGAAAGCATTTAACTTACATCCACTGTTAACATTTGCCCTGAGGTCTTAATCTTTAACATGAGAACCACATTCCTTTAACATTAAATTGTGGTGAAAGTGACATTGAGAGCCTTCCAACAGGTTGCCCATCATGGCCAAGAGGAAGACCAGAGAGCTTAGAGCGGAAAGCCCCTGTAACTGACAGATGACACATGAGAATGGCCTGAGGCGTGAGTCTGAACCTACCACTCTCACGCTTGGTCTCTACCAGTTATTTCATGCTTGACATCCGTCTATGCCGTCGTCATAAGTAAAGGGGAAAAAAAAAAGGTTTGTTGTTATTTTCGGTGGCGTCCCAGCTGACGTCCTCTTACTTCCGGGTTGAGATATTTCTACAGGGGAAAGAACTACAAAAATTCAATTCTGAAGATTTAAGCCACTTTATTCGCCCCCTTGATTACATTCATCTTGACGAAATATAAAAACCACAGAAAAACTCGGGGGCCGCAGCAAGGTATTTATAAGCAATATGTCAAAATTTGGCAAAAAGAAAAAGTTGTATGTAGCAAAGCCTCCGCGTAAGAAATAATACCCAAACGATGCAATGAAACGCAAACTAAAAGAGATTCTGTCTTCTCTTTTAGTTTGCGTGTCATTGTATCGTTTGGGTATTATTTCTTACGCCAGGCTTTACTAAATACAATTTTTTCTTTTTGCCCAGTTTTGACATTGCATTCATCTCATGAGAAGCAGCGATAATACTATTCGCATGGACCTATTCGTTATGTAATACGTCGATGATTATTCGTCTTGAATCTATACACCATTCTTTCTCACTTGCGTGTCAGAAAAAATACTGAGCCATTGAAATTTTCAAGTGTGTTAATCGTTTTTCAATGACAAAGTGAACTGAAGTGAATTACAACGGGATGAGTCAAGGAGAGACTTTTGGATGACACATCTGCGCGTTTCATTTTTATGGCGTTACTTCCCCTCCTTGCCTGAGGCGAATGTTATTTGCCATACAGTTTATTCAACATTTTAATGTACACAATACATCTCGACACAGGAAATTGAAGTTTGGCGTGGAACAAAAAAGGTTGAGAAACACTGATCTGTAACTAAAATATAAAGCTTAAATAGCTTACATTTTTGTGCACACACCACTGGGCACTTTTTACCTACTGTAAGCTTTCAATTTCGGTTAGTACGTGAACATTTCAGAAATTACACGTACGCCTACTTGTACGGAATGGTATGTTGCTGTTCATGCTTTGATCAGCTTGATCTTAGTGACTTTTATGTGATCGATCTTGACGTCATTAACGGATACTAAAGAATTGCGCTGAAGTTAATCCGTAGCGCCATTCTGAAAGTAATTCAGCTCCTGTATAACAAATCCTTTACACCGTGAATATCGATTGACTGATGTCCAATTTCGGATTAGTAATTAAAAATCTTTGAGGTTTTAAGGTTTAAGAAAATATCTCTAATCTTATGTCCTTGTCGGAAGATTGCCATCAGGTCCCACGCCCTCAAGCAACTTCTAGTTTTTCCGAAGTTTAAATATCTTAACTTTAAATTCAGCATCTGTAGGAGCATAGTATTGAAATGTGTAGCTTCATTGAATGCGCCAGAAGAGACAAATTTAAATCACATACGTGGAAACAGGTCAAGAAGATACCAAGCTGAAAAGATCACCAGGGACAAATTTAGAAAGATGAGAAAAACAAACACTGAATGTGAATGAAGCAGGAAGAAGATTAGATAACTGGGGTATGAATATGAAGAAAAGAAGAAGGCAGGAAAGAAAACAGGACATAGTAAGACGAAAAGAAGATGAGGCATTGAGAAGGGACAACGAAGAAAGGTTTTGTGCTCGGGGAAACAAAATACATGCTAGAAGTACAACAGCATAACTACAACAGCAACTTTATGTGACCCCTCGCATTGTAAGGCTGCGAATTTTAACCGTAATCATCAGTCAGTTAGTCAATCCCCAGCCTAGGTCAGTCCGACTTAGATTTGTCTAGGGTTTCAGTAGAGTTGGTAGGATTACCATAGGGGCGGGTTAACTACATCAAACCGACATCGACGCGATTTCGTAATAGTGGACCTACGTAGGAACGATGTCGTTTATGTGTGCAAATTTGACGCCAGTCTGACACGTCTGATTTCCGGAGAGTTGCTAGATGAATCAGCAAGTCAGCCATTTATTCAGCCAAGAAAATCAACGCTCTGGGATTCCTAAAATCAAAGATACTGTTCGTTCGGCATCCTTCCGTCTACGAGAGACGATGGTGTGGCGTCCGTAGATTGTTTAGCTGCACTTCCGTGTGTGGCTGTGCAGGCCGATTCTTGAGTGGCAATCCCTGCCGCATCTGGAGCAGATGAATGGTGTTTTTTGCTGGGGTAGTTGGCTGTTTTCCCTGTTTTCCTTCCGCCTAGATCGTTTAGCAGCGGCGGTTGATCTGTCTGCCTCTTCTGATGTTTTCGTGCCACGCTTGACGGTGAGCCGCCAGCCAGCTCGGTCCTCAGCCTGGCTCTCCCATGTGGGGAAACGATAAGATGAGATACTGTCTTCTTCGCACCACTAAAAAAATCGTGCGCCCAATTTGCGCGCTATTCGGGGGCGGGGTCCATGGCACAAAGTATGAACAGAATGCTTAATATAATGGTAAATTTATCATTCAAAATTGTGACAGTGCTAGTGCGACAAAAAAACAAACAAACAACCCAAAAACCCAGAGTTTCCCCACAGCGATTGAGGTTATAATACCACAATAAGTGACGTCAATCAAGGCCTACAGCGACAGCTGAACAGTGACCAAAATTCAATATTTTCCCTACATTTATTTTGGCTTTGTAAAATACGGCAATTTTCATGACTTCTGCGCATTTGCCGCTAGGTGGCGGTGCGAAATCTGTGCACGCTAAAAGCACTAGTTGTCTTATCTTCTCAATTCTATATATTTGCTATAATCACACATCAGCTTAATCGGCCACTCATAGAGCACAGCCAACCACTCAGTTACCCACCTAACCAGTCAGCCAGCTCGCCAGCCAACCAACCAACCAACCAACCAACCAACCAACCAACCAACCAACCAACCAACCAACCAACCAACCAACCAACCAACCAACCAACCAAGTACTGTAATGAAATCAATAGTCAAGACTGGTTATTTGCAAAAAATAAAAGCCATTCGCATTGTTTTATGAATTTCATGTTTCACAGATACAATATTCCATACAGCAGTTGAGAGCTCCCGACTTCCACCCGAGGAACTATAAACTGTAGGCCTACTGAGATTTCAAATGGAATTCGGTATGATTATGGTTACGTGTAGCATCATTCTACCCTCACTTTAAACTTCATACTATGTTCCTCGTCTTGCTAACCGACTTTGAACAGAATGATCACATTCCCCATCTTATAACTTAAACCAAACAGTATACATATAAAGTGTATAAGTGAATGCCAAAGGACACTCAACTCATGAAGACAAATACATTTTAATTTCTGATTTAATCTTTGTAATCTTTATAAGATTAACAGCATAGCTGCCCACAGCAAGATCGCTGTACACAGTTTTAATAAGCCTTAAACATCTTTGCATTTGCAATAAATACGAAATACCGTATGCCATCATCCGCCAGTTGTTCAGAAAACGGCACCTTTCTTCTGTTTCCACTGTACCTAGCGCTTTCCTCTTTCTCTTAATATAAGGATTCTCAAATATTTGTTGAATGAGCCATGATGCTGCCGAAGTGCCATCAAAGATACTATTACTAGATACAATAAGATGAGACACATTCCCTTCTTCGCGCCTGTAAAGAAATAATGTACACAGTTTGCGCGCTGATGGGGGCTGGGCCTATGGCTCATTGCATGAAAGGGCTGCTTGATATAATGATAAAATTAATGATGCGGATTTGTTACACTGCTACTTCGACTTAAAAAAAAAAAAAAGTCAGCGTTTTCCTGCAGCCATTGAAGTTATAATTACAAGATAAGTGACTTCAGTCGAAGCTGAACAGTGACCAAAATCCAATATTTTCCCTTTATTGGCTTTGTAAAACACGACATTGTTTATGACTTCCACGCATTCGCCACTAGGTGGCGGTGCGAAATATGTGCACGCTAAATACGTTGGCTGTCTCATCTTATTGTATCTAGTATCTTTGGTGCCACACGGTCACTTCCCATTAGTGCTACATCACGTGGAAGGATAATTTATGTTTCTTCATGGACAGGGAACTTAATCTATTAATCTACATGTAACCATTCCATGTTAAACAGAACCACCAGAAAACCGAGTACTAGCTTATTTTGTCCCTTTCTCTATGGACGGCAGTGGGATGTTCCATCCAATCACAGAGCAGGCATGAGGGTGTCTTTCAGATTGGCCGACAGTTTTCCTTGTTCTCGCTTCCTTTTACAAGGTGCGCCTATATGCAAAAAAAAAAAAAAACACGAAGGATCTGAAAACATGGCTGTGAAGCCCCCATGATGTTAACAAATTGTCACACACGCGAACACAAAAAAAAATCTGTGGATCGATGCAGGGCCGTTCTAACATCCCAATGGGCCCCCAGGCAAAGCAAAAGGTTGCTCTCCCCCCCCCCCCCCCGCGCAACTACTCAGGAACTCTCCCACACTACTCACGAGTGTAGCCATCTTTCCCACGTTGTCAACCCAAAACGAATACTCAGCTGGTAGTACAATGTACATAGCTGATTGCGCGTGTAGGGATTCTTTTGTAATGGGGTGGATTTTCTTCCCCTTTTCCTAAACCAATATAAAGTTGCATGCATGGGGCCCTGGATTGATGCAGCGATTGGAACAGTGTTAAAACATGACAGAATAAATTTAAAAAATGGATTTATCAAAGCCCCGTGTGTGGAACAACAATAAAAAATCAAAAAAGAATTAAAAATGAAAGGCACTGACCTAAGGTGTTCTATAAGCTCTTTTATTTAATTAAAAAAAAACAAAACTAGATGAAGTTCCCGGCATTATCCGAGATAAACCTGTGAAATCGCTCTCTCTTTTTTGGTCTTGAAAGCTTCCCATATCCTACAGTCTTACTACAGATTTCATGCATAGCAGAGCACTACGCACTCATTTGTGCAAGGGAAATTGCGCGCACCGAACTGAACGCGTGTTAATACATCGTTTCCGATGCGGTGGGCTTACTAAAGGGAGCCAAAACAAAGATCATTGTATTCTACATTAATTTTTATTACTTTTTATTTAAAAATACCCGAAACTTGAACCAATACAATCGGTCGACACAAAAGCGATAGGGCTGGATTAGTTGACACTTTGAAAAATTAACGTTATCATTGTTGGATCTGTCATTTGGGCTGTAGTGTCGAGCAAAACAAAGGGTCAAAACTGCACCACAGTGAATTACTCCCGCCACTATTTTTTTAATTTTTATAACTAACTGTAGTTCCCGGCATTATCCGGGATAATGTGAAACCACCGTTCTATCTCTGTCTGTTTGATCTAGGAAGCTGCCCGTAGTCTTACAACAGACTTTATACACACCAGAGCACTATGCACTCATTTCTGGTAGGGAATTGAACGCGTATTAAATACGACGTTTCCGATGCGTGGGCTTATTACGAGGAGCCCAAGCAAAGATCATTGTATTTTACAATTTTACAACTTTTTATTTAAAAAATACCTGAAACTTGAATAAACACAATCGGTCAATACAAAAGCGATTGGGATGGATTCGCGCACATTTAAGGAAAATAACTTTATAATTGTTGAAACTGTCATTTAGGCTGTAGCGTCGAGCAAAAAAAAAAAATGTGTGTGGGGGGGGGGGGGGGGGGCTAATTGGACCAGAATGAATTACTCCCGCCACTATTTTTTTTTAAATAATAAGATAAGATAAGTTTCTTTCATAATAAAAACTGTTTTCATCAACAATAACCTTAAAGGGCCTATTCCAGAGGGTGTGTCGCAAATCATTTCAAGGCTAATTTTGGTATCAAAGCGATCTTTAATCATTGTGTAATCGACAAAAACAACTGTACTAAACACTGTTGGCAAAAGACTGATAACTTGAACGAAAGGGTGTGTATCTAAATGTTCTCTGGCATCCACATCAAACATCCACGAAACTTTAAATCTAGCCGCCCCATGCCCACGGGCAACATGGAGGATCACTGTCACACACAGCAAGACACACATTTGAATGTAGATTATCATAGGCGCCCATCATTTATTATGACTATTTTTTTTTTCATAGGCCAACCATAATTATAGGAAATCTAATTTAAAAAATAACTGTAATAGAATAATTATTTACTTCTAATCCAACAGTGAATGACTTGCAATTTATACCTATTTAAAATTAGACAAAAACCACCCACACCCAAAAACAACAACAACAAGAACAGTAAAAACACCCAGACATGTTCAGTGTAAGTAGTAGTACTGACCTGAGTCAGTCGGAGGTGGTGGTGGTGTTGGTGGTGCTGTACAACGGCCCCAGGTGGTTGTAGAAAATCCTACACAAGATGATCCAGGAATATCTTGGCAGTCTTGGTTTATTCTGCAATAATCTACCTGCGCGCAAGTCTCTGGGGAGTGACATAATTATAAATGGAAAGATGGGTTGGGTCTAAACCTTTTATTTTATTCAGTTATTGCATGTGAAGAAGACAGGAAAATTGGACAGTAAGGTAGATTGTCTGACCAACAAGTAAACAGACAGACTAATGAAGTGTTGGGTGGATAGTATGACAGATAGATAGACGGACACTATGGACATTCAAGGGAATCAGACCTGCAGATAGATATATAAATTAGTAGAAAGATAGATAGATAGATAGATAGATAGATAGATAGATAGATAGATAGATAGATAGATAGATAGATAGATAGATAGATAGATAGATAGATAGATAGATAGATAGATAGATAGATAGATAGATAGATAGATAGATAGATAGATTGTTCCTGAAGAAGGTTATGTACCGAAAGCTTGATTGTCTTTCCTTTTCCTTTGTTTGTATTGTTTCTGTATTAATTTATACGCTGGGCTTTGCTCCATTTAACTTTTTTTTATTGCCTTTTTGACCTAGCAAAAGCCAGTGGATGTAAACACTCTCAAATAAATCTGATAATTAAGAATGCAAACCAGAAGATAATGCGCAGTCAGTTTAGTGATAAAACGAACTTAAATGAATAAAGTGAAGTACAATGGAGTGTACTAATTAGGGTTAATTCCAAATGGTAAACATTAAAATTCAAGCACTGTGGTAAAATATGTTGTGAGCATAATTTTGGTGTGAAAGTGATTAAAAAAAAAAAACCCAGAGAAAAAGTTATAATTAAGTGACCAAATAACCTGCTGCTTCGCTGGTTCGCCAACTCACTGACACACCCACCCGTGTTTGTGTTTCTGTTTACACAATATGGTCTAAACAATTGCCATATCCAAACTCTCCTGAAATATTGGAAGCAACACTGACTCGGTCCACATGGGTCATCAAGCCGACTGCACGCCAAGCTGGCGCTGACCTGGGAAAATGAAGTTAAGCCTAAATGAATATCCATAACCTATCTATCTATCTATAGAGTCTATCTATCTATCTATCTATCTATCTATCTATCTATCTATCTATCTATCTATCTATCTATCTATCTATCTATCTATCTATCTATCTATCTATCTATCTATCTATCTATCTGTCTGTCTGTCTGTCTGTCTGTCTGTCTGTCTGTCTGCCTGCCTGCCTGCCTGCCTGCCTGCCTGCCTGTCTGTCTGTCTGTCTGTTCGGGACTTGGCTTGTTCAGTTATTGCCTCCTCGTGTATTAATTATTAAGCTCATCCACGTCAGTGTCCTCAAATGCAAGGGCAGAGCGAGATGATTAAGCAGTGTGAGCACCAAGGGTGAGCGCAAGGGTGGATCCGAGACACAGGATACCGAGACGGTTCAATTCGCCAAATGCCGTCCGCCGACTTGTACGTGTATCATCCATGTCAACAGTGCAACAATTCGCACCACACCCCCTTCATAACTGAATGAAAAACACTAGTATCGCAGGGCTCTGTGAGTCGTACCAGAGAGCCAGCCTACAATAACTTGAAGCTCTCTGGTCGTACTCAACGTGTTTATATACGCGGGTAAGCTATGGACACATAGTAAAAGAAAGGATGATCCGTCTTGGTATTCTGTCTCGAGACAGATGCAAAACTACTAATGTCTGCGTCACCCGCCCCCCCCCCCTCCCATCTACAAAAGAAATGAAATAGTTCTGTTGGAGGCGACCCTCAATATTACATTTAATGTATAGATTTATATTTATCTAATTGATCGTATCTTTTATAACGTTTAATTTTATTGTAAAATCTAACAGGAAAATGATAATAATTACTTCTTTCATCCCTGCAGGTTTAATGGACAGTACAATGAATTAGAAACACGTACGGAATAGAGTAAAGTTGACTGTGTATAAAGTAATTATATGTACTATGCAACACTTTCAGGATACATCATGACACTTGCTCATGCATCTTCTGTTCAAAATGCCTCATAATTTTGATAGCCAGTAGGCATACACTGAAAAACTAATAAATTTAGCTAGAAAATTCCATCTCTAACAATTTAATGAGACATCACTGCCCCCCAGTTTTGGGGCCACCTCGACTCTGTCAATTACACTAATCATGAACAGGTAGAGGATGTTCAACTCACCAGCACTGCTAAGAGAAACAGGGCCTTCATTTCCTCTTCGGCCCTGGGACACTTCTAGAAGAATGAAATATTTCTAATTTCTCGAACGCAAGTTGCCGGTATCCAACTTCTAGAAGGCAGGCTGCCAGCAGATGAAGAATAGACGGCAAGGAGGGAGTAATTTATAGTCACTGTCCAATTAACACATATTAGAGAAAATCTTGTAAAATTATCAACGTCATGAGCTAGGGTAATTATCGAAGCCATTTCGGAAATTGAGAAGAAAATTAATTTTATGCATGAAAAGTATTTTATAGACTACAGATAGTAGTAAAAGAGAGAGAGAGAGAGAGAGAGAGAGAGAGAGAGAGAGAGAGAGAGAGAGAGAGAGAGAGAGAGAGAGAGAGAGAGAGAGAGAGGGTGATAATTATCTTCACAGGGGATGTGGATATACGCTCATTGACTCAGTGTTTGGGAGGAGGAGGTGGGAGGGGATCTTCACACAGGATGTGGATATAAGTTCAATGACTCATTGATCATGTTGACCCACAAATCAAACTGTTTCACTGGTCTTGCTCAGCGAACCAACCATTTTGGCTAAGCTTTCAATTTCCTTCAAATATCGGCAGCTAATTACATCACAGTACAGTGGGTGGCAGGATGTATGTACACAAATGCTGATGTGTCTCGAGAAACACTTCAATGAGTTTCGAGGGCGAAAAGGACATTCACACACAAAGTAATCAAACCGTCACCTACCCACAGGTAATTACGGAGGGCAAAAAAATAAATAAATTTTTAATTCAGTTTGGAGGAGGAGGAGGAAGACGACAACGAAGACTAGGCTGTGGAGGAGTAAATAGAAGGGAAACTTAGTTGTAATGAGTAAATGTCTGGAGTCATGAGTGATGTTTTTGTTTTCTGTCACATTTCTGATGAAGTAAACCCTGTTTTCAGCATCTTGGATTGAACACAGCGTTGCCCCGGTACTACTCTATCATTTTCATCTCCATTTAAAAATATAAAAAGATAAGGCCCTAATATGGCATAACAAAGTGTTTTGTATCATTCCTACAATATTCATGAGAATATCTCATCTCTGGAAGTAGATTC
This sequence comes from Onchidella celtica, assembly GCA_963931925.1. Taxonomy (NCBI): domain Eukaryota; kingdom Metazoa; phylum Mollusca; class Gastropoda; order Systellommatophora; family Onchidiidae; genus Onchidella; species Onchidella celtica. The sequence goes on from OZ007567.1 coordinate 25,519,625, forward strand.
TGAAGCGTGTAAACGTTGTACAAATACTTTGTAAAGTTTAAATACAAATAGTTTACAAGTAGTTTTTCTCGAACAGTGCCAATGTGGAGATGGAATAAGCCAGTATTAAAGCGACGACAAGATGTTGTCGTTGTCATTCTTATAGATGGCACCAACGAGTATGTATTTATAAGAAAGAGCATATCCGTACACCATGTTGTCCCACAAAACCATTATTAAAACTTAAGACTCTTGGACAGAAGACCCCCTTGCATGCACAGATGCTACTGAATCTTAAATCTTACAAGTCCATAAGACTTCAGTAATTGGAGGTAGTTTTTTGTCCGCAGACATGGAATTGATATCTGCCGTATCTCCTTTCCTGGCAATTCCTCTACTGCATTACAGCACATCATCTCGTTCTGCCACAATAAATTAGTATCAACTCAGAAACACAGTAATTTAAACCTAGTAATTTCTGCCCGAATCCTCCCTACTCCTCTGAACTGACACTTCCAGAACCCCCTTCTCCGACCTCCCTCCACACACACACAAATCCATACACGGCCAGCACTCCCGAAGTTGAAAAGCATCTCAAAGGACATGACTGACACAGGTGCAATTATCATGTCAGTAGCAGAAGCGTTACATTATGATCGACTATAAGCATGATTTTATGATGGACAAATAGAATGTTTTACCCTCCCGGAGTTCAAAGGTCAGACAGATCAGATAAGTTGAAAACGCTTCTCTGGAGGTGGATGCAAAAATAAAAACAAAAGTGTGGACGACGTCGTAATATGAGGTTTTTTTTATCTTTATTCCGTTGAGATTGAGCGTAAAAACTAAGTCATAGCCCTGTGTGCTTATCGTGTTACTTGTACAAAGTTACCCAAACTTTGCTATAGTAACTGCAGCCATGTCAGCAAGTTTAAGTCTGCAAGATGTACAATTTGTGCATAATGAAAACTGCACTCTAATATTAATTTTGTACTTATCTCCCCTACATATTTAATAAACAATAATAATAATATGATATCATTTCAGGCGTCAAAATCAACCTGTTTCAAGCAACAGTATTGTAAGCATCCTGCTAAGGAAAAGGTTTAGTATCGTGTTTTTGAGAAAATGCTCTAGTGTTTTGTAGTTGTTTCCCTTAGACTGATGCGCTTTCGAATGCCGTGACCATTGAGATAAAACCAGGTAAAGCAACATTATGCTCCGCTATCCGAATCATCCGAGACAATAGAAAGCAAGTACTTCATTAACATTTTCAATGAACTTTTTAAATTCTAAAGCGTGAAAAGAGGGGGAAATGGCTGTCGTCAAATTAAAGAAGACAAAAACACAAAGAAAACGAAACTGTTTTTGTCTTTTGAGCTGACTAAGCACCGGTTGTTGTTCAGAATTTAAATATCGCCAGGTCACAAGACTGTTAGACTAATAAATTATAAGCTGAATAATAAAAAAAAAAAAGCACAAATGCCAGAATCTTATATTACATCCTTCCATTATTCAATAAATATGTCATATGTCCTTACTCGCCTAGATTCTCACGCAAACTTTATCAATACTTTTTCAGAAGTCAAGGTTAAGTTTTTTTTAACCTTTTACTGCACAGAAACAAACAAACAAATAAACACAAACAAACGAACATAATTGCATGACAACAACCATAACTATGAAACATTATTAACATTTTTAACATTACCACCTCTGGTACCTGGAACAGTGAGAGAGGGGCAAGGTGGAGAAGGGTGGGATTGGAGGGGAGAAGGTGAGTGGGTTGGTGCGATTATGAAGAAGTAATACGATAAAAATGCAGCCAAATAGATACGAGATTTGTATGTATTAAAATAATCAAAATCCAAGCAAAGTTCAAGTTCATCTCTGTAGAATAATCAGGCATCGAAGCAAAGTTCATGTTGTTATAACAATATCAGGCACCTAAACAATATTCATGTTTGCAGAATAGAAAACAACCAGGCATCTAAGCAAATTTCGCGTTTGTAGAGTTGAAAATAGTCAGGCATGTAAACAATGTTCATGTTTGTACAAAAGAAAATAATCATTGATCTCAATAAAGTTCATGTTTGTACAAAAAAAAAATATAAAAAAAATCACGCAACAAAGTATAATTCATTGACACGAGTTGATTAATCCATCTAAACAACGGTCATGTTTGTACAAAAGAAAATAATCCAATTTGAACAAAGATCATGTTTGTACAAAAAAAAATAATTATCCATAGAAACAAAGGTCATGTTTGCACAAAAGAAAATAATCGCTCATATAAATCTAGTTCATTGATACGAGGCAAGAGTTGGTAGACCGAACATATTGCTCAAGTCCAACTATGGAAAGCAGTTCACCAATCCGCGAGATAAAGTGAAAATGCACGCGTGGGTCTCTCTTATGGTGTTTATCATAGTCCAGACTACACCCCCTTGGGCCAGACCATTTCTGATAGAGCTATACAATTTCCTTCTGCTGCCTGCCCTATGTCTCACAACCCGGCGTGTTATTTCTCTTGCCGCGACCTACGATAATCGTGATAATAATGGACAACTTAATCGAATTCGGACGTCAAGACAAACATCCCAGTAATCGATCTGTGCCATTCTCTTGCGAAATGATGACAGCGGAGATTAGTATCCGGCCGTGCTGAGTGTGTATGTGTGTGAGTGCATAATTATGTAAGTGAGTATGGGTGTTTGAACATGATCATTTTGTGCTCCTGAGGTCATGTATAAAATCATGCTTTGTGCATGTATGGGGAGTTAGGTCTTGATTGTTGTAACTCCATTTCCTGAAAAATTGGAGGTCTTTTTAGAAGATGTAGGCCCTATAACAGGTGACATTTGTTCAAAATGCGTGATGGCACTTATCAAGCTGCTCCACAATTCCGATTTATTCTAACCCCTTATCATAATACTAAAACCGCAAACGTTTAACATCGAATTTCTCAGTTGTGCAAAAAGCGGAGTAGGAACAAACAGGAATTGAGGCAGCGGTATGAAGGCAGGTAACATCGCACAGAAACGCATGTAAAGTTTTTTGAATGTAGGTACACTGGAAACATGGTATACGGCATAATGTATTATTATTACTCATTATTTCCTGATATGCTATTTAATATACTAAGAATAAAATGTTGAATCTACAGGAACAGCAAATTGACTGTTTCAGCCCCCCCCCCCCCTCAAAATAGATCTACCCTGCTTAAAAAAAAATTGAAGAGGCATTATTATCATCATTGATACCTTAGTTCCAACATTTTCCATGAAGTGGTACCTGGTTTAGGTACAGGTAAGGGTGATTCACCACTAGTTAGCGAAATGCACATCTAGGTACGCACTGTAAAAGAACACAGAACATTATGTTCCTTCGTGCCATGACGTGGCCCTGAACTGAGAGTCAAATCTGAAAGTTACCAAAACAACAACAACATTAACAACAACAGCGTCAGCGACAGCAACAACAACAACATTGACATCATCACCATTATCATCCACAGCACCAACAACACTAACAACCACGATTTCAAGTTTTCAGAGGAGGAGTTGAAAGTATCTTGGTTCTTGCCTAGAATGAGTTTACCAACACAATTCAAAGATCAGAACGATATCTCAATTTTCAAACATCTTGGTAGATCAATTCTTATTAATCATTCCTGATAAATGGATGAATTTCTTTTTATAAACATTAAGATTTAAAGAAATATTATGTTCTATCTTCCTCCCAGCCAGCACGGTTTTGTGCTATTCATCTCCGATGACAATAGATGTGGATCAGAGATTCAGTAGTTCACAATGCAGGTCGTAATAATTCTCTGCCCCCTCGGGTGTCAGAGTATGTCATGTTGTGCTTTATGACATTTAACAAGTAAGGGGGAGGGGGGGGGGTAATCATACTAAGCCCGGAACGACACAGTCAGCTTCTGACAGACAAGAAGTGCACATCATAATTTCCTATAGTTTCTTAGTAAATCCGGGAAGACTCTATCATACTAAGCCCGGGCCGACACAGTCAGCTTCTGTCACTATTTCTTAGGTGCACAATTTTGCTGGCAGCCACCGGCTGTGATATACCGGGCTTGGTATGATATCTCTGTAAGTCAACCAGTAGGACCATTCTGAATGTTATTTTTGACCTCCCAGGTCGATCTTTATAGCTAGCAGATCACTGACAGTAAGCAGATGCAGCTTGCAGGCAGCAGAGATAAGCTGATACGTATGCATAGTAAGGGGTATGGTTTAGAGATTCCAGTCTTATGCTATAACTGCAACCAGTCAGTTTAAAGTAGCATGGTGAAGGCGATAAACCAGCGATGGTTTGGTGGCGGCCTCTGAAACACTCACATTCAGCTATTTTAATGACTGAAGCAGCATAAGAATGATCTCGAATTAAAGCGCTTCTATCTTTCATTCCTCTGTCGGTCTTACATTCTTGGGTGTCTTTTATTCAATCTCTCTGCTACTTTTTTAAAGACATAATTTGTATCCCATTTTCTTTTCTTTCCTTTCTTTCTATCCTTCTCCACTTATACTTCTTTTTCTCACGCCCTTTCCTATTCCCCGCGTTTCTCCTGTAAATTTCTTCCCTTATCTCTATATCACAATGAGGCGCGGAGCAGTACCATATGGAGAACAAGGCCTTTCCTCCGACAACAGCAAACTGCAAAACTAACCTGCCACATTCAATGCCATAACCTACAAACCTGAACGTCCATTACTAACGCATCTCAGATGTCAGTGAAAAAAGATAATACATGGAATGGTTATGTACAAGGCCTGTGTAAGATTAAACAGAATTAATGTATAATCAGGATATAGTATTTTCCCCAATAGGCCTATATCAGGTAGGGTCAGGTAATGATTTGTCCAGCCAGATACCGAAAAGAATGCGTATGGCATGAAATGAAAACAATAGCCTGTATTACTGTAATATGAAGGCAGGGGATCTTTCAAAAGAGAGAATTAGTAACCTCCAAATTAAACACAAATTTACACAAGGTAGACAACGTAAATTCAGATAGTTTTTGAGTAAATATCTGGCTATTCTAAAATAACATGATGACTGTTGTTATCTGTGTCATGCAACATCAGACGTTCTTCAATTTTATTCATTTCCAGGAAACAAGAAGTCATATCAAGAAGGTCTAAGATTATAAATCTTTAGAAAGATTTGGCCAGTGCTTGTCTGGTAGACAATATTTCACAAGAACAGACATCTCTGTGAAAGGGCGGCCCTCAAAAGAATTGTTTTTCTGCCTTCTTTTTTTTAATCTTAAGTCCACATTCACACATTTGTTACACAAACCTTTGGCAGGTAAAAACATCGAGTCACACCATTAATTACTTCGCGATTACGGTAGCCTACTGTATACTCAAGATCTTATCTCCAACCTTGGTAATGTTAACTTTCATGGACAGCCGAACCATTCTTAATTTTAATATCAAGTTGCAGAGTAACAGCAAACAAAGAGAATAATGACGTAATCACCTATAACTATCACATGCCAGAAGAGGAGTCTTTATCATTTTTGTGAAGGCTATTAACTGACAGACGACCGTTATACCACCAAAAGTGGGCTTGATTTCTTAACCACCAGGGCATCATAACTTGTGCTCTTTCGGTTATGTAAATGAACAAAGATTGCCACAAACACACAGACTTGGACGCCTGTGGACTCTGAAATTATATTAAAGTCTGAAGGCTTTTATCCCGAGATTTTGTTTTTATTAAAAGGATTTCCCTATACTAATTTGGTTATGGCGAAAAACTGCCAACAAGAAATCTAATACGGAGGTAAGAGTTCCTTGAAGTCCAACCATTCATCCATCCATCCATACATCCATCCATCCACCCAATCATCCATTCATCCACCCACCCATCCGTCCTCCATCCATCCATCCATCCATCCATCTGCCTTTCTGGCTGTCTATCTAGGCTGTCTGTTTTATGGTACGTCAGTCGGTAAATTTTTTTTACACCAAACATTGTATCATGTGGCACAGATTTAGATCTAAGGCGCACTAATGTCCTATACACAGAACACACCAAGCAAACAACACACCAAGCAAACAACACACCAAGCAAACAACACACCAAGCAAACAACACACCAAGCAAACAACACACCAAGCAAACAACACACCAAGCAAACAGCAACAACAAAAATCAAGATGATCCGTACCGCAGGTATCTACAGCGCTGTCCACAGCTTCAAAACCTGATCGTTCGCCTGCGTTTAGCAACAAGGCTGCATTTAGACTTTCTAACGTCTAGTTTCAATGTACTGTGGTGATAGTAATAATAAAAGGCAACCAACAGCTGAACAGTGAAAACAGTAATATCATGATTAAGTTAACAGTATGGAGTGGTCAAAGGCGGATAGAAACTAAGAAAGCCTAAACAGACTATCTAATTGGCTGTCTCAGAAACAACAGAGTTACTGAGGAAAGTAGGCTACCGGCACGGCCTAGTCTGTCTAAACAAACAGACCCCACTGACGTCATCACTGGGGGGGGCGGGGGGGAGATCTGAACTTCTCCAACACAGAATGTTTCCCCTATGTCACTGAGCCAAAATAAGCTGCTCAATGACAACTGCAGCTGGGTTACTTCAGATTTTCGTTTGCTAATCTATTTCTAAAATGTTCTTTATTGCTAAGTTAATTTTCCTGCTCCCGATATTCAAGACCACTCTCTCTACCACAACCACATCCATCAGTTTCTTGCTCTTCTTTCTGTTATCTCGTGTGTATGTGTGTGGGTGTTTGTGTGCACGCGAGTGTGTATGTTCATTTATGTTGTTATTATTTTCATTTATCTTGTTATTTTCAATTGTAGTAAATTTACAACAGATACAGGTGAGGAAAGATCGGTTATGTGGGGGGGGGGGGGGGGGAGGGATTGAAAATGATGACTGTTGCTGGCAATTACAAGTTGTATTTGATTGTATACTATAATAAGTAAGTGTATAAATGCTGCAGGGAGCCGAGAGAGTGAATGACCGTGCATTTTGTTTGTTTGTTTGTTTGTTTAATGTTTTCAAAGATTGTTTACATGATTCTTATGTGTTTTTGAATTGGCCGCCAGGCCAACAATAAACTAAACTTGAAACTTGAAACTTGTTATAACGCCTACTTCTTCAGACTTCTTTGTATTCGATACATTCTTGCTGCGTTCATAATGATATCAAGACCTTTTGTTCTATTCACCCCTTTCGTTCAAAGTCAATCCTTATTTCCTCTCTTTTCTATTTACGTCTTCTTTCTCTTGTCTGAGAATGTTCTCATATTTCACTTGGCTATTGTTCTCTTCGTGCCGAGTCCCTTCATCTACAGTTCATTAAAATTTTGTGCACAGCGGTGGTATTTCAAAGAGCTTAACACTAGAAATCTTTACGCTGATAAATGCCTGGTTTCACACTGTTTCAGTTGTGCAAGAAACTGCAGTAACTGGATGTGTGGAGAAGATTTGGTGATGTTGGTTTAGTGACGCACATCGTCACTGCTCTACGATGATGGCATATGTCAGACTTTCGCCAAAAAGGCAGCTGACCGTCCATTGCATTTCTGAGCATGAGAGCTATCAGATACTATTACAGAAAAAGAAATGTGCCAACGGGAACATGTAATAATGCAATAGAATAATAATGCCAAGAGTCACCAAATGACAGGAAAAGAAACAGTTTTTTTCTTTATTTCAAAAGTGTCAAAAATGACATAATTACGCCATTAACATAGAGCAGTGACGACCTTTTGTTATAATTGCCAGTTCTTTAAAATCTACGTCAGAATTATTTTTACAAACCGACTGATCGAGCAGTCCGGAGCAACGTGACATGCACAACTTACTCATAATACCTGTTCTTGATTCATATGACACAAATCATAGCTAGCCTTTCGTCTAGGGCTTTAATCAAACCGGGATCAGAAAAACCCATGAAACAATACTCTTGTAAACTCTGTTATTGTCTTCAGCGCATTCAAACAAGATACCGGGCACCTGAATAATAGAATGTTCTCGAAAGGAAACACTGTAGCATTTGTTTGTTCCAGGTAATCTCTACTCTTGTGCTGTTTCAATGAAAGCACTTAATAGGCGCAATGCACATCAAATGCCCGCCCACAACACTTTGTCCGGAATGGTCTTTTCAACGTTACATAAAAGAACCCGTCTCATTTGAGGTTTTCTTATCAATAGGAGGACTTCGGTAGAATTCTAGTTTAGTAGCTTGTTCAGAGAGCATAATAAGCTGAGATGGACCACCTGCACGTCCCTCCATCCCTTCATCCATCTAGCCAGCCATCCATCCTTCCAGCCATCCATCTATCCATCCACCCATCCTTCCAGCCACCCACCTATCCATCTATCCCTCCCTCCATCCATCCATCCATCCACCCATCCCTTCATCCACCCATCAATTCATCTATCCATCCAATCCTTCGTCCGCCCCCCGTCCGCCCGCCAGCCTCTCTCTCCATCCATCCAACTATCCGTCCACCCATCCATCCATCCTTCCATTCCTGTCTTTGTCAGATATGTTTTAACTTTCGTTTGTGTGTTGTTTTGCACTCTATTCAGTTATAAACAACAATCAATGCAAACCGTAGAGAAGTAAGCCAGGTAAGGGTCAAGGATGCCTTTCCATCCTGAATGATTACAGGCCTCCGAATATGAAAATTACAAGCCAGTCATGCCTCATGAAATTACTAAGCGCAAAACTTCTGAAGCACAGCAGGACACGACCCTGAATCAGAATAAGGTCCCAAACTCCCCGCACCTGTCACTACCATAGAAAAATCGTCATCTACACGAGTAGTTTGTGGATGCAATCTCCATCCATGACACACTTGATTACCCACCAGCTGACAACATACTCACAGTCGCATGGCACTGGTGACGACTACATGAAAATTTCCACCTGAGGCAGGATAAATAATAGTTTATGTGAGCAGAGCACGAAATTTAATATGAAAAGGGTATGTCAAACGTCATTTGATAAATGTCAAACTGATTACCGTCAAATTTAATAGTGCGTGCACACGCCGACGGCACTGTACTTGTTATTGCACATTCTGTTTAATAAAAAACCGCTTTGTTAGCAACAAAAGCAAAACAGAAAAAACAAAAAACAACAACGCACGACAAATCAAACATCTTCTCCACACCGTCGTCACAGACATACATTATCTAAAATTACAACCATGCTCGTACCACTAACACCACCATCACCATAACAAAAACATTAAACAAAGCGTACTACGCAGTGGTTCTCAACCTTTCTCAGGCAACCGCCTCCATAGACTCCAAAGATTCTTTCATCCCCCACTTCTTTCTTCTCATCCTCTCCTCCCCCTCCCCCCTTCTAAAAAAATAAAATAATTCTACTCAAACCCAGCAGATACATTTCTCAAGATGACAGACTACACACAAAATGATGACCTGTCCCGGCCGCAGCCCCATTACATTTTTCAAAGCTTCATTAAAAAAAAATAAAAAAATATAATGTATAGCATTTATATAGCGCTTATCCATTTAAAATGCTCTATGCGCTTTACAGAAACAACATGTCAACCACAGAGCAGAATGGAGCTGCCTGCGAAGCGCTCAACACACTGCACTGCTTCTTTCTCTCTCCCTGTCTCGCTCAATCTCTCTCTCTCTATCTCAGAGCAAAATTGTAACGCAGCCTGTTAGGCGCAGTTCACAACTCACATTTAAAGACAATAGGCGTGTTGATTACTCATTGTAAAACAGAGGGCGTTCTTGATCAAACGCACTACAAAAATAGGTCTCTTCTGTTCATAAAACCCACCTGCGTGTGCTGTTGAACAATACGAGTCAATGGCTGCCATGTGTATGCCCCCAAATTTGTCCTCCATTCATGTGCTGTTGAACAATACGAGTCAATGGCTGCCATGTGTATGCCCCCAAATTTGTCCTCCATTCATGTGCTGTTGAACAATACGAGTCAATGGCTGCCATGTGTATGCCCCCAAATTTGTCCTCCATTCGTGTGCTGTTGAACAATACGAGTCAATGGCTGCCATGTGTATGCCCCCAAATTTGTCCTCCATTCATGTGCTGTTGAACAATACGAGTCAATGGCTGCCATGTGTATGCCCCCAAATTTGTCCTCCATTCATGTGCTGTTGAACAATACGAGTCAATGGCTGCCATGTGTATGCCCCCAAATTTGTCCTCCATTCGTGTGCTGTTGAACAATACGAGTCAATGGCTGCCATGTGTATGCCCCCAAATTTGTCCTCCATTCATGTGCTGTTGAACAATACGAGTCAATGGCTGCCATGTGTATGCCCCCAAATTTGTCCTCCATTCGTGTGCTGTTGAACAATACGAGTCAATGGCTGCCATGTGTATGCCCCCAAATTTGTCCTCCATTCGTGTGCTGTTGAACAATACGAGTCAATGGCTGCCATGTGTATGCCCCCAAATTTGTCCTCCATTCATGTGTTCTCAACCCCCTCCCATCGTCTACGTCTCCTCCTCGACCCTTTTCTTCGTTTTCGCACCCCGCCCTCCTCCCAGGAGCCATAACGCCCACGTTGAGAACCACTGTTACAACGAGTCACCCATTTATCTGTTCGTTAATTAAAAGAAATTTAACTGGACTATAATGCTTCGGTGGTATCGGTTGTTCTGTTCCATCCCTACGCAAGTACCTCTTGGTTTACATAACTAACAGTACCTATTTGTCTGTCTGTGTGTGCCTTTGTCTAGAAATGGGCCCGAATTTGTCATCTTGTCCGTCTAGCCGTTGTTTGCCTGGTTGTTCATCTCTCCATCCATCAGACAGAAGGCAACAAAATACGAGACGGCATATCTATCTATCTATCTATCTATCTATCTATCTATCTATCTATCTATCTATCTATCTATCTATCTATCTATCTATCTATCTATCTATCTATCTATCTATCTACCTATCTATCTATCTATCTATCTATCTATCTATCTATCTATCTATCTATCTATCTATCTATCTATCTATCTATCTATCTATCCGTCCGTCCGTCTGTCAGACTGTCTGTGTTTTGTGTTTGTCCGTCTGTCTCTCTCCCCCCCCCCCCCCCCCCCCGCCTGCCTGTCCTTCGTCGAACTCTATCTGTATGAAGTATCGCCAACCAACACAAACCTTTTCCTGAGCTCACCAGAACACTTCCATCATGAAGTCCCACAAGGAGCCTCTGGCTAACCAGACAGGCGATCTGTGAGATTATTTTTCTTGGCCTCCGGTCTATGGCAGCAGCGCATAGATCAAAGCCCAAGACATGGGTCTGATGCATTAAATACAGTGTCTAGAGCCCTGACAACCGAAGGAGGTAACTTTGGCTTGGAAAACGTACAAACTCTTCAGTTCCTAGTAGAACTGTGAAACCAGTGAAGTTTTTAGGCTGAGACATAATTATTTACTTTGATTGTCATACAACACAGTAGATGTGCATAGATTAACACTGATGTGCACAGATTAACACTGAATTTGAAGTGCATAGAATGACAGTGAAACTGTTAATTTTTATTAATCCCGACCTCAAATAATGAATTATGACAATATTGCTACACAGAAGGTTTGAAGTAAGGGTTAAGTTTCAACAGCTACCTTAAGTTAACCAACACATACATATTTCACGAAAATTCTGGCAAGGACACGGATTTGAACAGTTATGAAAACCAACTTAAACGGCCGAAGAGCAAATGAAAATTTTCATTACCAAAGAAACACTCGGTATCATTGTTAAGTTTTGCACTGCATCCCAGTCTTGCCATATCCAAATAACAACAACAACAACAGCAGCAAGAAGCAAAAAAGAAGAAGAGGAAGAAGAAGAGGAAAAAGAAGAAGAAGAATCAGAGGAAGAAGAAGAAGAAGCAGAAGAGTATTAACAAGAACAACGCAAACCGTCAACAATACAGTGATACTTTCATTTCCACTGAATGGAATTAAAACCACTGCAGATGTATCAACGAATTTTCCAGGGCCTTGGAAATTCACGTAAAGGAAAGGAGACGCTACGCAAAAGAAAACCAGATAAGAACCAGTGTGTTGAAAGAATATTAAAAAAAAAAAAATTGTTCCACCTGGAATAAAGCTTTCCGCACGCATCCAGTTGCCGATACCTGTTTAAAGTATTGAAGTCTTTTTCAAAACGCCATGTGGAGAATCAGCTAACAGATTCAGATTCAGCTATTATCGAGATTCCGCTAACTGGGCCTGGAGATTAAATAACACGAAAAAAAAGGGGGGGGGGGAGGGGGAGGGGGAGCATTTGTTTAACTTGTGCGCTGTTATTGTTTTGTTTGAAATTAATTAATGAGCCATGTTTGAACCATTTGCCTCTATTCGGGACAGCGTTGAAGTTAAACTAAAAGCTTAGGATCAGAAAATATGAGATAAAAACGATATAACGCCTTTTGTATGCGCAGATTGTCAACTCAAGTTATGACTGAGTGAGGATTATACATCATACAGAAAATAACGCCCTAAAATAACCATAGGCAGTTACCTTGGACTTCATAAAATATAGCCTTTAAAAATCAAATTTAGTAACCATGGCTTCCCTTGTCCTGCCGGATATCAAGGCAGTCTTGTCTCAGGATTTCATTTCCGCCGAAATCAGATAATCTCCAGTTTTTTTTCTTCTCTCTGTTGTCTTCTTTTTCTTCTTCTCTCTCTCTTTTTCTTTTTGTAGTGAATGCATTTTTCCCCCAAAGTGTGACCGGTGCCAAATGAGGTAGCCTGTACATATTATTATTACTTTGATGTCCAAGTTACTGACACAATTAACATAATAATAGTGCCATGTTTGTTAGAAAAATGTGTACAAATTACTGACAAAATTAACTAATATTAGCAACATGTTTTTGGAAGCAAAATTGATGATTTCATTTTGCCAGAGACCATGCGTTCAGAATTATCATACTTTCTAAAATTGGTCAGGATTTCGTTTTCTTTTTTGTTGAAATCATTTTTCCCGACAGGCTAGGGAGTCTCAGAATTATTATGACTGTTTACAGCCTTGGTAAATAGGCGAGCAAAGTCTTAATTTGTATGAATTGTCTTTCATGAGGCAGAATTTTGCCTAATGTGTAAAAAAAGAGGTAAGAATGAGTTTCTGTTCATTCATTCGTTCTTCTTTCTGACAAATTTACAATAGAGAAAGTGGCGGAAGAATTCTTGATACTCGAGACATTCGTTTCTCCAGCAACATTTCCGCCCCTGAATATGACGATAAGAACAGAATGAACAAAATTGCGGCAGCAGCAGCTAAACAGCCACAGACGTCATCATCATCGTCATCATCATCATCATCATGGTCATAAGATTTTCATCCTTGTCATCATCATTATCATTGTAACTAACATCACGATCATGATCATCATTATCATCACTACCATCATCACCATCATCCTCATCGTCGTCCCCTCCCTCATCATTATCATCATCACCATTATCATCATTATTATTATCATCATCATTGCCACCATCATCGCCATCGTCATAACCCATCAGCATCAGAGAAAAAAGACTTAGAATCAAACCTGGTACTGGCTAAAGTAATATGATTTTATTGACTTTCTGATAATACGAAGAAATCGGGTTACTGGTTGTGCAGTTTTCGAATCCATTCTGTCGTTCATGCACTCACACACGCACACATACACACACAAACATACGCGAGTTTTGTATCAGGTTATGTAAGCCATGAACTATTTTCAGTCTTGCTGGAAAAAGAAAATTGGAAAAAAGAATAACATTGAAATGATAATATGAACACAATGGTGCCAAATTAACCAGGGAAACACGCGCACACGCGCAAGGCGCCCATAATAGAGCCCAAGCAACGTGCCGGCTTGTATGACGAAGGTCTTTGGTTGTTTGTTGAGAACATCGATTTCTAGACTCTGCGTTAAATGTGACTTGCGCTGTTTTCGGATGTCAAGCAAAAGATAATGTTTCCTGTTCAGAGGCGGGATGGGGACATTAAGAAAATATTACGATTATTACTTTAACTTGGGTCTTGCGGACGCCCGGTCATTTTTTTTTTTTTTTGAATGCAAATTAGGTTCATGCAAAACAACATTGTGGAAAATAACAACAAGAGCGACAGAATAATTGGGGTTTGGAGTGGAAAATATGGTCAACATAACTGACAGTAAAATACAGAACAAAAAAACCGTTTTTATGAACAGTAATATTTTCCAGTGGTTGACTCGATCCATCATTAGTCTGCTGGCATTTTACCAAAAAAAAATAAAAATAAAATAAAAAATCCAACATATCAATAATTTGCTCTCACATTGATTTCCAGTAAATGTGCCTGTAAATGAAAACATAATTGTTTTATATTCACCCTACCATTTGCATAATAAAAAAAAATAGAAAAGAGAGAGAGAGGGAGAGAGAGAGAGAGAGAGAGAGAGAGAGAGAGAGAGAGAGAGAGAGAGAGAGAGAGAGAGAGAGAGAGAGAGAGAGAGAGACAGAGAGAGAGAGAGAGAGAGAGAACCAGAAGAATGCCCAAGACTTCTGTAAATCTTACACTATTTAATCTGCTTCTGAAAGCTCTGAATAAGAAATAGGAGTTGTCATAACAACTAATTTGGAAACGCACATAATGAGACATTGACATTATACAACTGGGTTATGTTGATAATTCTTTTTTTGTTCGTCTAATTATCCTTCGACATTTCGGTCTGACTGATGAAAATTCATGAAGGTCAAAGCAAATAGAAACTGAAATGCTACAGCCTTTAAGATCAAAGTTAGGATCTAATATTAGAGCGTCAGATTCGGATCTATTAAATCAGCTGGCAGATATTTATTCAAGTTTCACAGCGATAATGGACAAGATTCCTGGCCCACAGTCGGTACATTTATGACTTTTACTACAAATACTGGAGGAAACAAAACAATAAGGCAAAAATAGATTTATTTTCACGCTTACAGAAGACCGATTGTCAAGAGAAACAATGAACAAAACCAGACATATCCTCGTTGTTCTGACACGAAACGACTATGTAGTTCTTAATATCTAATGACTTAATTACCAGCTTTCACTGACATTAACATACATTAATTTTTGCATTTCCTAAAAAAACAAATGATATAAAGCAAATTCGCTAGACAAGAACATAAATATATAATTAAAGTTTCCATCCACGCATCACGCACTGTACTGCAGTGTCAGTTGGTCGTAGATTTCTAATTTTTATCACTAAAGACGTGACAGACTTTTCAGTGCAAAGGTCATATAGCCACCAAAATAAACCATAATAAGGACTCATAATTAACAGAGTTATGCACGTTATCAGTAGTTGCCATATGAAAAAAGAAAAGGCAGATTAACGCTGACAGTGCAAAGTTACATAATGTCGTGGAATATGGAAAGAGAGCAACGTCCAAACTCCTCTAATGGGGCGGGTGAACATTGATTGAAATCCAGATTTGACCTATTATGTAACTTAATAAGAACTTGGAATTAAAAGACTCATTTTGTTATGTTGGAGTAATTAAGATTTCTTTTTTTTATCTTTTCAAAATAGATGAAATGAATATTAAAGAAAATGATATGCTAAGATTCGTACTTGCAAGGATGTTTGCTGAATTAATATATTCAGTTAACCCTCTAGCGCCCAGTCTACCGTATTTGAAATAGGTCACCTGGACCAAAAATGCTTTGTATTTGATACACTTACCCTCCACATTATTATTTTATTAACAAATAATTTTTCCAATCACATATTTATATTTTTGCCATAATCCGACTATTGAAAATCAGTTCAGCAAACCATTTCAGAAGTTTTTAGATTGACAAATTGTCGTCTGGGCACCAGAGGGTTAAATAGCTTGAAATCAAACCTGAAACTCGTCTATGTTAAACTATTCATTTCGCTGAGTTTTGAGTCTGAGTTTGAGTTAGGAGAAAACAAGTGGACACGATAAGGGCCAGATTGTGCTAGGAAGAAGAAAGATAAGGATAGACAGAATATAACAGAACGCTAGGCTAGCACGAGACCCTGTCAGGAGTGCCCATGAACCACCCACTGAATTACGTAAGTACTTTCATTTTTGTGTAAATGCAATTTCATTCTAGTCATTAACGAATTCTTATTGAAACGTTACGGCATTAGTACATAATCATGAACTTCCTTGTCATCATCAGCAACAACATGTTGCAGCGACACGAACAATAACATGAACAAGCTGTAAATAACAAATAAAACAAAGCCAGTTCATAGGACACCCTGAATGTAAAAACAGATGACATTATTGGGAAATACCAAGATTTATAATCACAATACAAAACAAACTAAATGAAACAGGACTCATGTTATTTGACAAGTCACAAAAACAGATGGGTTTAAAAAGCCGACTGGAAGGAACTAATCAAAACAACCCTGGTTTACTGGGCTTGGAAGATTGAAGAAAGGTTGTGTGGAAATGTCACAGATAAACAGCAAACTGACTCACTGACATACTCGTAAATCAGCTCTCTTCAAGCGCCCCCCCACCCGCATCATTACGCATTACGATCGCTTGTATTTTTTTTCTGTAGTCTCGGGATTACAAACACAAATTAATACTCTGCCTGGTAGAGAAAGTAGACTCAATACACATACACATGTACACCTCTGTCTCTGTCTCTCTCTCTCTGTACTTTTTCTGTTAAAGGGATAAACAGGCTATTGTCGAATATCTGGGACAGTATATGACGCAGTTTACAATAATCTAGGTCTTAGCTTGTTAATTTTGGAGAAATACTGTAACATCCCCAAATCTGCATATCATATTTGTACAATTTTCATCTACAGTGATAATTTATCCAGGAATGGAAAGAATGAACAAACTTGAAAGGCGCAGTGGTTTCTTCTATGTAAATTGCCATCATGGTATGGGGTTACTGTTGATCACACGTGACAGTTATCGCATTTCTCATAATTCTCATGTCCAATCTTGTCTTTTTTTCCTCATTAAGCGCCCCCGGGCTTTACTGACTGCAAGATTTTAGACTAATGCACTGCTTGAAAGAATGGAAAATCACAAACTCTCCCCTCCAAAAACTATTACTCATCCGCACCGAATACACAACCATGAAGCTCGCGGACGTGAATATGTATGCCCATGCTGCATCGAGTTGAATAGAAAACAGTGATACAAATCATAGTTTGTACACAGACATATTAGTTATTATCTTCCGTAACTTCATGTGGACAGATAATCTCTGTAACAACTGACCCTCTTTCGGGGCTCTTTAACAACTCCTACCAACTCTCCGATATTCCAGATACAACGGAGATCAAGGCTGTTCCGAGGTGCATAAGCTGGAGTAAGAGACGGGGCTAGGTTTAAGGACTCTCTCTGCAAGACCGTCCCATCCGTTCCTAATTTTTCAACATCTGTAAATCCACTTTGATCAACAGCTGTTGTTAATCTCGGGAGCGGTTGTTGAGAAATGGAAAATTGGTTCTTTTCTGACTCTGATAAATCTTCGAAATTGGACGCGTTTATTCTTGTTTCTGTGCTTGAATTCTCACCCGGCATTTTGGACTCTTCAAAAGACACAGTTCGAAATCTGTCGTAACGGCTTAAGCTGGCCGAGGACTCTCTTTCTTCCAAGTCCGTGGCATCTTGTATGTGGGATGTAGTTACACCGAATCTGCAGTCCATCTTCCTTTGGTTCTCCGAGCAGAAGCTAGACTGGGGTTTTGGTTTCGAGTTGTAAGTTTTCGTGGGGCTTAGAGAACGAGATGAGGACTTTGTGACAACGCTGCTCTCATCTTTTTCGAAGCGAGGAAAAATCTGGTATGTGGTATCGGTTGTTGACTGGTATTCATGGTTACTGTCTTCTTCAACGTGACCAGCCATTGTCTGGCATGGTATCTGCTGTAAAACTTCCAAAGGCACGAACACCCTTTGCGGTTGTTCAATCATCTTGTCCGTTGTATCTGGCGTCTTTCGGAGCAAAACGACACCGTTTGAATTAGTTACTGTAGTGATGACCTTTTTGCTTTTGGTCACGACCTTTTCATTGGCGTATCTAGCTGTCGTTACTGTTGTTATCGTTCTCACATTTGTGGTCGTGGTCTCTTTGGTAATCTTATCCGTCTTTGAAGTCGATGACCTTACTGGTAAGACTCTTAGCCTGGGGACAGGCGAAGGTACTGAGAGCTGTCGGTCCATCAGAGGTTAATCTGGAATAAAAAAAACAACATTATATCCAGATCAAATTTCGTTTACTGTAGTGCTGGTCATGGCCAAAAGGAATGAATTGTGAGTGACAAATTGTGGCGATGAAAGTCTGTCAAATAAAACCTCGAAGATTCAGTGCGAAACGTCCATGACCGAGAATTTCAAATTAAAATTAAGACGAGTAAATGAACCGCGTCTGAAATACCCATAGTGTATAATGCGTCAAAATACAGCTGTAACTGCCAGTTGATGTGTTTTACTTGGCCTCATAGAGTTTGTGCTTACAGAGGGAGAGAGAGAGAGGAGAGAGAGACACAGAGAGAGGGAGGGGACATATGCATGGACATTATTATGTGCTTCAAATAGTCAATTTGACCAGAATTGTTTCACGTAAGGTGCAAATACTTAGGGCAGTGATCCTCCTTAAACAAAGACCTCAATTGTTTCACTTCATGCAGGAGTTTAGTAGAAATTAGTAAAGTTATTTCAGGTAAGCCGTAGAAAGGAAATACATTTAAAATCACAGCTTGGTGTTTTATTTTCATCTGCTTTTTCGGTTAAGCCAACTGAAAGTAATACAAGCCGTGAGGATAAAACGCTACCATTTAGAAGAGCTTAAAAATCTTTAAGACAAACTCCAATCTCTCTGGCTGAATAACTGTTACCTTTGTCTACACCAAAGTTGAATACTGTTCTACCCGAGAGATGCAAATCAAGTGGCCATTGACTTAATTTACATATTACTCCATCAAGTGTGTCTTTCTACATGTCTCACGCAATGCCGTATTGCCCAACTGAGAAACGTGAGCTTAGAATTGTATTTTACTTTTCAGTAGAAAGTAAGGTTTGCTCTACAACACTGAGTCAAAGATGATAAAGTAAGAACGTGAAATATTATACCAAGACAAATTACACTAAAGTTTTGCTTGACCACATGCTTCAACACACGTGATTTCACCAAGTGCTTTAACACATAGATTTTTAGAACTACTCTTCTTGTCAAGGAATTAACGTAAACAAGGAATGTTTCTATTTGTAGCCAACACCCTGTGAAATCAATTGAAACATTGATACAGATTCCACGTAGAAACTGGGCTTGAGGTTCTCTGGTCACAAGACGTGACTGACACATATCACGATAGATCTGAGATACACTGAGCCCCCGGGCCGGATTAACCTATCCACCAGGCAAGGCCCTGCTTAAAATGAAAAAAAAACCTGGGAAAAGGGTGGAGGCATTCTCTGGTGTCTTGTACCACGTACGCAATCAAAATCAAAAACATTCGGTGCAAGAGACGGTACAGATAGTAACTTGGCAGTTTGTCACAGTCAGACTTGATCTGGCGCTGGTGAAATCCTGACCGTATGTTTGTTTTAGTTAGTTTTTTTTTCTTCTCATAGCAAGTGCCAGGAAAGACAACAGAAAGTTAACCTCTTACTGCGAGTAAACTATCCTAAAGCCAACGTGAAAGCTTATTCATAGGATAATGCCACTGCGTGTGCTAAAACTACATCATGCGGAATAAATTATATGGCCTACTAAGCCCAAATAATATTTGTTTTACATGCATTGGAAGGTTCTGTGTGTGGAGAGTGCCTATGATTTTCAGTTATGGTTATGAAGTTTGGCTTTCATAACCAAATAATTTTTTCAACAAATGAAGTTATTGGAGTATTAAAAAAAAAAAAAATCATATTTCTATTGAAGCAGTCAAATAGTCCATACAAAATGCCACATAAAGTTAAAAAAAAAAATCATATTTCTATTGAAGCAGTCAAATAGTCCATACAAAATGCCACATAAAGTTAAAAAAAAAAAAATCATATTTCTATTGAAGCAGTCAAATAGTCCATACAAAATGCCACATAAAGTTAAAAAAAAAAAAATCATATTTCTATTGAAGCAGTCAAATAGTCCATACAAAATGCCACATAAAGTTAAAAAAAAAAAATCATATTTCTATTGAAGCAGTCAAATAGTCCATACAAAATGCCACATAAAGTTAAAAAAAAAAAAATCATATTTCTATTGAAGCAGTCAAATAGTCCATACAAAATGCCACATAAAGTTAAAAAAAAAAAATCATATTTCTATTGAAGCAGTCAAATAGTCCATACAAAATGCCACATAAAGTTAAAAAAAAAAAAATCATATTTCTATTGAAGCAGTCAAATAGTCCATACAAAATGCCACATAAAGTTAAAAAAAAAAAAATCATATTTCTATTGAAGCAGTCAAATAGTCCATACAAAATGCCACATAAAGTTAAAAAAAAAAAAATCATATTTCTATTGAAGCAGTCAAATAGTCCATACAAAATGCCACATAAAGTTAAAAAAAAAAAAATCATATTTCTATTGAAGCAGTCAAATAGTCCATACAAAATGCCACATAAAGTTAAAAAAAAAAAAATCATATTTCTATTGAAGCAGTCAAATAGTCCATACAAAATGCCACATAAAGTTAAAAAAAAAAAATCATATTTCTATTGAAGCAGTCAAATAGTCCATACAAAATGCCACATAAAGTTAAAAAAAAAAAAATCATATTTCTATTGAAGCAGTCAAATAGTCCATACAAAATGCCACATAAAGTTAAAAAAAAAAAAAAAGAAAGCAAGGCTTTACATTTAATGACCGCATGCTCAAAAAAAAAGGGGGGGGGGAGGGGGGGAGGATTATATAGAAGGGAAGGCCTAGGGTTGAGCTCAATGATATGATAAGCGTATCTAAGGGCTAAAACGGGGTCAAAATACTCAGGCAATCAGGTTAAAGCAGTGATAGCTATACAACCTGTTCGTATCTGATATGGAGGTATACATTTTCTGGACTAAGACAACGAGGTATAATGAGGAAATGATTTTGCTACCTGGCTGAATTGAGAAACAAAAAATTACTTCTGTAAAGTTCCAAAGCGTCCTAAAAGAAATGGTGATAAAAGAATAATGTGGACTGTAGAAATGTAATAGCACACTTGCTTACCTTTCAGTTTAAGCACACGATTAAAACCAAGCAACAGAGGCAGTGGGCAGACACTGTTATACTATACATGGATCTACCAGTGAACCCTTGCTTACCGCAGTGTAGAGACAATGGCCCCATTTCGTCCCAACTGTCGAGAGGACTGCATTCCTACCAGTGACAAATAGCCCAGTCTCAACTAGAGAAGTACATACCATAGTGGATAGTGATGTTGACCTAAGCAGAAGCGGACGGGGTCATGTTTGGAATTTTTGTTATTCAGGCAGCGTTTATTCTTTGTTACGAATAGCTCATATCCATAACATCCACGCCCGCCCCCCCCCCCCATCAAAACACAGAACACTGAGCAAGGCGATGTTTTTCATAGAATTAGAACGTGCGACAGAGGACCAATCTTGCATACAGTTTGTTAAGTAAAAACAGTATTATTATATTTTGTATTTTTTGTTTTGTTTTAGGCATACTTCCTTAATCCCATTTGGGAAATTTGCCTTCGTGTCATTGCAGCCCAGTTACAACTGGAGCAGACTCGTCGTTGCAACAGTTTTTGTGTGTGTGTGTGTATGGGGGGGGGGGAGAAGATTGGTTTAGATAAATTTTGATTAACTTTGCCCTGGCAGTGGTCTGCTCGGCCTGCTCTTCTCGATTTCTAACTGCCAAGGTATCTTTAACGAGTTTTTCGTCCTTATCCGAGAAGACTAGTTGGTCGATCCTACCTACCATAGGGTAAGGGACAGGAAAAAAATTATGAAAAAAATCCCAAAAATTCCAACTTGCCTTTCCGTCCCGACCGGGATTCGAACCTGGTACTTTCGGCATGAGAGGCGAGAATTTGCCTCTAGACCACCGTGTCCATGGTATCTAATGACAATAATTCTTCTTCTTCCAGCTGAACTTTACAAACAGCGCTATGACAACAATGATATTGATAACACAAATAACACGAGAGAACACGAGCCAGCAGGCACATCAGGCAAAGGGCAAAATAACTAGGGGAAGATGCGGAGAGTTTAAATGGAGAAGAGCATGATAAATGATAATAGTGAAAGAACAGCTAAGACAAAGGAATGCAAACGTCGATGCAGAAGGAAGCGGGGACGAAGAAGAACAAATAAACGGTTATCAGTTTTACCTTTTATGACGGCTCGACACTAATAGAGATAAGAAGACGAGGCAAATTACAGGGAAAGCCGAGGCAGAGGAGGTGGATGAAGCGGCGACAGAAAAAAAAAAATACTTAAGAAATGCCGGACACGTAAATTATTTTTCAATTTTACCTCCATTGCATTTCATTTGTTGAAAAGAACCTGTCTTGAATTCATCTGAATTTAAGAGAAAAAGAATGTCCATTTCTATCTTTGTGAGATGGCACATGTTGTGTGAGCTGGAAGTAACATTTTGCTTCCCTTTTTAAATATTTGAAAGATGTAATTTTCCATGACGATGCTAGAGTAATGACAGTATCAAAAGATGATTACTAGATGTCAGTGCCAGAAAGTTTGTAAACACGGTCATAGCATTAGACGCACGAGTATGTAATATAATAATTTATGCAAAAGAACGCTCTGTTTTGTGACGTAAATAATTTACATGATTCAAACATTTAGCTGTTTCTTTTGGTGCCAAAAATCTTCTAAGCCTGCCATTAACTGCAAAAAATGGAGCCAAAAATCTTCTAAGTGTGCCACTAATTGCAAAAATAGTAATTAATGCTTTGCACTTGCAAAAACGGGGAATCGAAGTGATTTTCATGATCAATAACAAGAAGAATTGACGAAATGTGGAAATAAAGTACTTTTGATACAGATCTAGAATGATTCAGTCTTACAAAAGGGTGATGATCGTCCATATTTTTACGTAGTCTCTTTTAGCAGGGAACCTATTTCATACTTGTCTGTCTTATCTCGAAAACGTATGGACTCGACTGGTTTTGAGGAAAACACAAGTTCATTTTTCCAGCCAGTGGCACCAGTTTTGGTTCTACATTCCTTGGAGATTTTGCTTAAGGCGGTTTGGTGCCAAATACTGGCTCTCAGCTTGTGCCAACTTCATTACTAAATAATATTATAGATTGCAGTTGTGAGTTCAATAACCTGAAGCACAGCAAAGGAGACAAATCAAGAGTTTTATTGTGAATAAGAAAGAAAACCACTTATGATGGCGTCAAAAGGACATTTGTTCACTGGAATGGATATTAATTAAGAGTAATTTTAATACGCAGTGACAAATATATCAAAACAATCAGCCACACACAGAAACAAACAGATATGTTGCCAAACAAAAACTTTATGAATAGATGGAATACCAAAGAGCCGAAGGACATTATTTTGGTTCCACTCCTCATTTATATCAGTCTCTAAAAGTGACACCAGCCCATCTCATCCGAGCTCTATGCACCAACCAAGAGGGGGTGCAAAGCCGAGGTAAATGTGTGGTACTGGAACACTCCATTATGACTGATGGAACAATCACTCAATGCACCGGAGTGAAAAACACTCTTCAATTCCAATGACAGCGCGGTGTGTTTATTCTCCATTAAAAAAAAGATAACATCAAGATTAAGAGATATAACAGACAGTCAGTCAACAGCTCGCGGCTTTTGTAAAGCCTTGTTTGTTTCACCGTCCTTTTGTTCTTAATGGCGCTGTACCAAGAAACAGCAGTGTATTCTATATGTACCAACACTGACACATGTAGCGGTTGTTGATTGGACATTTGCAGCGCGCTGAAGAGAATGCCCCATTTCATCTTTATCAATAAAACATACACGCGACTCCATTCCCGTGGGTGTAGACAGTGGCAGTGGACAGGAAGACGTGTTTTTTAGTTTTATTTTCCCAGTCCAGCCTTAAAATAAAGTACACAAACATGATTCAAACCTGGCACACGAAATTCCTCATACCCCAGTAACACCCACACATTAATATTAAACAAGAAACGCTATTTCCTTTTCCGTCCCCGGGAGACATGCACGTCTGACGACAAGCAAACCCACACAATTTTATTCGGCTCAACATTTCTTCTCCACCCAAGACTAGATGTAGAAAGGGTCACCACGGAGGGTATCTGA
The DNA here is from genome assembly GCA_963931925.1 of Onchidella celtica. Lineage (NCBI taxonomy): Eukaryota > Metazoa > Mollusca > Gastropoda > Systellommatophora > Onchidiidae > Onchidella > Onchidella celtica. Next base: position 25,543,877 of record OZ007567.1, read on the forward strand.
GTAGTCACTTGTCATTCCTCATTCTTTCCTCTCTCCTTGAAATTATTTCCCGAAGGATTTGTATGTCTCAAGAAAAGCTTTCGGTAGTCTCAACCTCCTCCGGGTTAGTCACGGCTATTTATACTTTAATGTTCCTGACAAGGAATTGCTTAAATCAGGATCTAGAATCCAGAATGTCCTAGCGCTAGCCAGCCGTGTTTACTTGGTAACTTTAACATTCCATTCCATCCTCCCGTCTTGTTCAGAATAATACTGTTGTTGGGTCCTTCAGACTGGAGGCACACTGAGTCAATTCTGTTTTGTCTCGGCTTTAGTATAATAACATGAGAAGTGTGACATTAAACGGGGCCTCGCGCACTGGCGAGACTGAAAGCAAGTCCGTCTCATTGATTAGATTGTGTTTCTTGAGTCAGCTGGCGGTGAGTCCAAACTGCCGCAAACAGATTTGACTCAGTGGGCCGTCATCCTAACATTCAGGTCGCTTGGTAACACATCAGTGCGGCAAGGCATTCAACCTTGATTTCAAACACCGTTCCTATTCCTTTGTTGCACAGTTTAGTTGGGCATGACTTGAAATTAAGCGTGACAAAATAATAATAATTATGATCATAAAAATAATACTTGTAATAAAAAGCCAATTGATATTTCTCACATTCCTCATTTCGTTCACCGTAAATATGAGGCTTTCTTTAATAAAAACAAGACATACGACATAATTTCGAAAACGACATAATTTCGTCTAACAATTCTACCGTTGGAGACTGCTCTTCCACAGCATCGTTATTGTCACTGTGCTCTAGTGAATTCACAAACCAATAACCGATTCATCACTAATAAATGAGAAGCACTGGAGATATGAAATAATAAGGACATGCAAGTAAAGCGTGTTAAAGTCACGCACACATGTGCACCCATGCACAAAATGATAGTATGCATACTTACACAATGTACAAACACAAACCTAAGTGATAGGGACCAGACAGGAAAATTTTTTAATTTACTTAAAGGAAAGATGCAAGCAAAGACTACAGCTCTAAACAAAATTTCAGAATCTATTGGATTGAGGATACACCCTGCGAAGTCGAAGGTCCTAAAAATTGTTGCACCCCCAAGCGAACAAGTCAAAGTAGGAGATCAACCACTGGAAGATGTAGAGTCCTTCTGCTATCTTGGTAGTATCATTGACAATAAGGGAGGAACAGAGGCAGAAGTCAAAGCACGAATTGGAAAGGCACAGGCAGCTTTCACGTCCTTAAGCAAGATTTGGAGAACCAAGGATATATCTCTAAAAACAAAGCTGAGGATATTCAACTCGAACGTGAAGTCAGTCCTGTTGTATGGATGTGAGACTTGGAATGCGTCCCAGGCCTGCATAAAGAGAATCCAAGTTTTCATCAACAGATGTTTGAGGAAGCTACTTAAGATCAGATGGACAGACAAGGTCAGCAATGAAATTGTTTGGAAAAGAACAAGACAGAGCCCAGTCAGAGAGGAAATTGGTAGGAGGCGATGGAGATGGATCGGCCACACTCTCAGGAGGCCAGGAAACAGCATCGCGAAGAAGGTATTGGATTGGAATCCCCAGGGCAAGAGATCAAGAGGAAGGCCGCGCGGTACGTGGAGAAGAGCCAGAGAAAATTATGTGCAACGAAGCGGAAAGACTTGGAATAATGTAAAGAGGCTGGCCCATGATAGAGAGGGATGGAAAGTGTTTGTTGGTGGCCTATACCCTGATCCAGGGTGAGAAAGGCAATGATGATGAAAGTCGGCTTTCAGGAAATGTGTCTCTTTAATTAATTAGATGAGCTCTGTACATTACACTGATCTTTCTCGTTTCATGATTTGTTACTATTTCAAAAACAGAATTTTGTTCGTGCATTATGCTCTGTCCATCTAAACGATGGCTTGCCCACTACATTTACAATTAGGAACAGATGTCTCAGTGTTGGCATCAGCATTTAATTGTGAATTGACGGGAGTTTTTATGTTAATTCGTTTTCATGCAAATTATCTTATATTCAGGCATTGTATATTATTATTATAGATTAGTTGCAGAATACAATTCAACAACAAGCAGTTTCGGCATTTGTTCTCGTTCTAGTTAGTCCTCGTCCGTCCACTGCAGGACGCAGCCCTCCGCCAATGATCTCCATTCTACTCTGTTTTTGTCTGCCATGTCCATGCCTGTCCACCAGTCTGCAAGATATCATCTCCCCGTCTCACCCCTTGTTCTCCTTCCTTGTCAAGCCTCCATCCAGCGCAACCCTTATTCCACCTGGAGCATTTACATTGGTACAAAATCATCATCAGCATATTAATTTTATTGGATTTGTCTTGTACTGCACTCATACATATACTTAGAATAGCATAGCAAGTTCTCATCTCTCCCTCTCTCTCCCCAGCCAAATCTAGCGTTCTGAAAATAAAACTAGAGAAAATGAGTTAAAAAATTTGGTACCTTTTTTCGTAAGAAGGTTGTCACACATTGGCCGCAAAATTGTTTTTCTTCATCCCCTCTCTATGGTCAAACTCATATGTCGAATGCTAATGTCATTTGGCATTTTCTTACGGCCCCTGTAATATCGTACTTTCATTTGAAGTAATTGTACGCAAATACTAGTTCGTTGCCACAGACGCACACACGGGAATAGAAAATATCGTGTAATATCTGTAATCTATTATATATTTCAGTAACTCGCAACCTTTGGCATGACTAACTGACCAAACTATACACTCTTCAGGCCTTAAATTTGGCAGGAAGGTGGCAATCGAGATAAGGAAGATGATGGCTATAATTAAAAATTGTTTACTTCAAGCATGTATTTTTAAAAAATAACAATGTTTATTGCTATGTAACATCTGTATTTTTAGCATGTTTGTTTCGTAATATATAGTACCGTGCATGTCATAAAAAGTAACCGTATCAAGCGTTCAGTTTGGTGCTTAGTGATCTGGTGCGCATGAGTTCTGAAGCAAGACTGTAGTTTATTACTTCTTCTTCTTCTTCCTTAAAACTGGTTTTCTCAGATTTGAGTATCTCACCAGTGCGCAATAAAAATCGACTCGGCCCGTGTCCCTGGGAGTTAAAAATTTATATACATATAAGGGTGTAAGAAGCGGGAGTCGATTAGATTTATAAAAACTTATAAAAACACTTGATTGTGGCCATGAGCAGATCAACCAATCTTATCACTGGGTTTATAAGAATATCTACGCAGCCTGTTCAGTAGCTAGCTCTCAACGTGTGCTTTTCCAATTTTTTCTTAAAAGAGTCTAGGCTACTGCACAATTTTAGGTCCTCCGGCAAAGAGTTCCACAGCCTCAACGTGCTCGGATAAAAAGAATATAAGTGGCCGTCAACACTGGACGATGGTATGGCATAGGTCTGGCCATTCCGCCTAGTCTTACTAAAATTAATCCCAATGTGTTCCATGGGTATATCCATCAGACCGCATCTACCTTTAAAGAAGCTGATAATTTTATTTCTTGCCTGCCTCTCCTCTAAAGGCATCCAGCCAAGTTTTTGCATATTAATCTTGGTGTTACCCTCCTCAAATTTATAGTTGTTTGTCACGAATCTGGCTGCTCTTTTCTGTATCTTTTCTAGATAATCTATGTGGGTTCTACAATGGGGGTCCCAGATGCTACATCCATATTCGAGTATTGGTCTAACAAGGGTCTTATTATATGAGAGAGAGAGAGAGGGGGGGGGGGACCCCATGATTGTTTATTCCGGGCAATGCCCGGTTGGTCATCTAGTGAAGAATATTTCCGGTGACCATCTTACCCAGAGTAGCAACTCGATCGAGCGAAGCTGTTGTAGATGAAAACATCACATAGTCATGGCTAACTTGTAGTATGCTATTCTTGATAGGTTATTAATCATATTTAAAGTATCTTTTTTTTCCTGAAATGCCATCTAGTTAAGGGAAGAATTCCGTTCATTTCGCCATTAAATTGGGGTCTACGAAAACGACACAGTTTATTGTTTTAAAGTCTTTGTTTGGTTTCAGACAAAAGGGAACAACTATTGTGATCATTTTAGAGTTGCATATACTGTGTAAGAACCTCAAAGCTATAACTTATCATGAAATGTAATACTGATAACGGTTTGCGGCCTTTTAGTTTCCAAGTTCTATTTTAAATATCAGGTATCAATCAACTTTTTAAGGAGGTAATCTGGTGGCGGTATAAACAATGCTGCTTGACAAGAAAAACTCTGTACCGAAGGTCAATACGTCATGGAGTAAGAGAATCTCGCTGTTCACTGTCGTCGTTTCCTCTTCGTTTAATTAGTGTTATTATCCTTTTTTCGTGGGTCTTGTAGCACAGCATTACTCTGGTTCAGATTAGTTCCTGTCGTCAGCCAACGACCCAGACCTTTTCAACTTTAATTACATTGAATGATCCGCTTCTGTGCCACCTGTAAGAAGATACCAACACCTTCACACAAACTACCATCACGAACAATGTTAATAGGCAGAATTTTGCTGCTTCCGACGGACAGATAACGCAGCGACATGCATCTGTCCACATCTGGTAATGAGTAGTGTTTTTGTTCTTGAGCGGAACCAAGTGCCATCCACACTTCTTTCACGGTTTATGAAATGAAATGGACAAAAACCACATTGACATCTGTATCAGTTGTTTCCACAATAATGATTCTGCGATAACTACTCTCAGCTTTTTGGACTGCGAGGAAAGCCATCTTCTTCTTCATGGTTACTCTGCAACATATCGACCACACGTTTCTGAATAAAAAAAAATACAAAACTACCCGATTGTTAGACAATTTTACTACCCTGAAAGCAAAAATATCGCATGGATTGAATATGTCCGATGTTGCAAATCTCTTAGCATGACCGAGTCCATGACGCGCAGTTTGGTCGGAGTTTCTTCGAGAAAGTAATACAATGGATCAACCGGTCTCCCATACTTTTTTCTATTTACCACTCCCTGGTGATCAGAGAAGCCCGATTACCATTTAAGTTCACTCACAAACTCTACATGCCTTGGACTTCAAGCACAGGTGTTTCACAATGTGCCGTAAAAGAAAATATTTCCTTACATAAGCTCAATAAAAACCAATCTTAAAAATCATTTTTCACGCTTATTATGAAGATTTAATTCAAAATGACTAATGGTTCAGATAGAATTGACCAAAATGAAGGAATTTAAAGACGTCTTTGAAATTTGACCTTTGACCTTTGACCTTCAACTGTGACCTGGAAACTGAAAATTGACAAAGGCATCCGGGTAAATCTGACTCAGTACATTAATGTAAGTCAGTTTCCACTGCCAAATTGCTTCTAACAAACTGATCCCGTCCTTTTGTATTTGGCGATCTTGGCTGGCTGCCTATAATACTAGAGTCGACTTGGATTAAAATCACTGCACGTCAATAGCAATTCTTTCTTTCTTTTTTTTTAATTTAAGTTAATTTAGACAATCTCCTAAATTGTTTCCTGCCCTTTTGTTTGAACCCAATGATTCTCCACAATGATTGATTTGTTCCTCATTTCCTCTAAGGTGAAACATGAGACACATTCATTCTATCCGGAAATCAGCATAAATTCAAACGACATCAAGGTACAAGTAAGAAGGAAATGAAGATCCATGCCACTTTCGCCAGCTTCCTCTGTTTCGCTTTCTGTATCCGTGTGCCGGATTTTTGTCTGTAATTGCGAATTTAGATTTCAACGCCCAGCCTAAATTTCAGGTCTAGAAACTTCTCAGATTCTCAAAACAACAACAACAACAACAACAACAACAAACGTGTGATCCCACTTACTTTATAGGTGACATGGCAAACAAGGCGTGAAATGAGAAAATGACAGCAACACATTTCCCCCCTCCGCTTTCTGTTCTCTTTCCCGATCAGCAAGTCTGATTTCCACCACCAAAGCTGTGATGCAGGCTTCCATGCAATGCTTCACCACAGTCATGGGCACAAGCAATTTTGAAAAAAAAAAACGAAAAGAAAAGGAAAAAAACCCCAGAAACCATTTTGTTCTATCATGTCGAATGATGTCAACTCCCATTACTGGTCTGTTTGATTCTCACTTGACCGAAACTGTGGTGTTGGCCATCATGCAATGTCACCAGTGTAGGTATTGGTCATTCCAAAAAAATCGCAGAAGCACCGGTTTTGGGACGTCAAGTGAAACCCAACTATGTTTCTCCAACAAAATACCGGACAACGTTTCGCTGAATCCGCCTTTTAATTATGAGGATATCTCTGTAGTCCAGAGACTCCTGTTTTTATTCACTGACATTTTACTATGGAGTATTGGTCTCAGAAATGAAAGATTTCTGGTGCTAAACACGTGTAAATAGTGTTCATCGTATCTTGTTTTCCATGTTTGAGAGGGTTCAGTGACAGAAAATGGCAGTTAATTGCTCACAACGAAAACGCTAATGGCATTGTCCATATCTTCATGGTGATAACATTCATAATTACCCAGAAAGAGAGGACAGAGTTCTGCTTCTTTTTTGTCCTTCCTTGGCCGCCTCTTATTTTCAAACCATATGGGAACAATATTTAAAAAAAAAAATAAAATATGTTTGAGTATCGACTGAAGTCATAATTATCTGCTCGACTGATTACATGGTAAATATGGTTTCATGTAATGCCGTAAACCAATGTTATGTTTCTGGCGGTATTGACATCTCATTTAGGCTGCTATGATGAATTATAAAATCTATAAATGTTCGTTAAGGTTTATAGCCAGAGTAATCGAAATAAATTTCAGGCCTTGCTGATGCTTCATTACAGTTGTGGGGTTCAGTATAATTTGTTGCCGTTCTTTCTTGTGTAGGGAAATTCAGCTCACGCGTTTCCCATTTCGTTAGCCATCTTTTCGGGACATCGGTATTCAGATCACGAGCGTGCTTCTCTGCCAAGTGCGCAAAATATGAAGCAACTAGTACAATTTTTCCAATATTTCTTATATTTCGTTCTGAATGTTGTTCCCGAGGTCATTAAAAGGACAAACGCACTGGATACTATTTATAAACAATAATTATTTATCACCCAGGGGAGTATCATGCTAAGCCCGGAACCCACAGCTAGTTGCTGGCAGACAAGAAATGCACACCATAATCTATATTAATAAAAGTGAAACCTTACGACAATTGCAGCGCGCCTTTCGCCACTCCTCTGTTAATGCTGATTCGGTGGCCCTCAGATTTTATACAACTCATAGTATAGACTGTCGTCGTGTCCCCGGCACAGAAAATATAAAAATAATTAATGAATATAAAAATAATTAATGACTCGCAGAACGTTTGTATTCGTTTCTAGGCTGCGACACATTGGCGTTCGGTCTATTTTTTCGGCAAATTAATGTAACTAAGATTGGTTCCGGTATAGACTGTATCACACTCACAAAACCAGTTCCGGTTAGGACTGGTTTGAATGATGAGATTGAGTTCTAAGACTATCAAGTATGAAACTTCGTATGTGTGTTCTCAAGGTGCCTTGACTAGGAAAAAGAAAGGGTTTGGAATTGGGAAATTGACGCTGCAGGGCCAAAAGTACAGGTTTGTGTTTTCAATATGCCTAGAAAAATATTATAATGTTTCCATTTTCCATAACAATCATGGCGTTATCACTTCCTGCGATGTGCAAACAAACTAACCCGTGCGCAAATCATAGCCATTTGACGGATGCTGGCGGGACGCGCAGGACGTCAAGGCGCAAAGAGAGGGCAGTAAAACGTACCTAAAAACAAACAAACAAACAAAAATAAATAAAATAAAGCTAAAGGAACAGGCAAAATGAAGCAGGCCCATAATAAATAAATAATCACCCAGAACTGAAACTAATAAATCGATTTATCCCGGGCAGGGCCGGGAACTCAGCTAGTTTCCTATATTTTCCTAGCAAATCTGGGAAGACCCTATCACATTAAGCCCGGAACGGCGTATCCAGTTGTTGATAAACAAGTAGTGCACACCATAAATTCCTACATTTCCTTAGTAAATCCGGAGACCCTATAATACTGAGCCTGGTCAGACATAGTCGACTTCTGCCATTATTTCTTTGGTGTACAGTTTGCTGGCAGCAACTGGTTGTATGATACCCTCCTCAGAAACGAACTGTAAACTCTATTTCGTAGTCCTCCAAACACCTTCATCCTCACAATGCCCAATGCGTGTGCACCACCTTCTGTTACATTATCCCAGCTCTCGTTCACCGTCTACTTGGTACACAGGGCGTGACACTGTTCGCAAGAGTTCAGTTATAAGATCAGCTCAACGGTTGAAAAGCGTTGTTTTGCACCCGTACTCCAAATTAATAAAAACAATCATAAAAAATCGAACTGCAAACTAAAAAGGGGTGTTCTAATTGCTTGCGTGTAGTTGCGATTTCCTGAAATATGGGGAAATAATTCTTAAAATAAACCAAAAAAAAAAAAAAGAAGGTGGAGTTGTACCTGGAAACAGAACCCAAGGCCTTCCACTGCTTGGTCAAAGCGCTACCGAGTGAACTATTGGGTACAGGTCTTGCCGAGTTAATAAACTGAAATAAATGCATGCTGCAACAAGCCACCCCTCCAGTTTGTCGCACATGCATATAATTATACTGTGAAAAAAAAAAGCTATTGAGCGATTTTTGTTGTCTAACTACGCAAGTCATCTTCAATGATCAGTTCCTGTGAATAACACGAATTTAAAATAACAAAAATGCCTGTTTTTCTCGCTATGCTAAAATATGATAGTGAAACAGTGCCCGGATTTCCCATATATATCGTAAGGACACTCTGGGGACGAACAAGAGAGTGATAATGAATAAAACACTTTCATAAAGAAGTTTTTAAGTTACCTGTGACGTGACAAAAAACAAGATGTTTGATTTAGCTGGTGAGGTCTAGGGCATCCAGAATGATGTCAGTGGGCCGGTCTTTTCTAGTTTAATTCTGACAGGAAATACAACTAATTTGTCTTGGATTAGAGAGACAGAGAAACTGAACAGAAAACAGAGTGAAACATTGCTTAAAATATCATCAGATTAGGCGACCGGAACGGAGTCATTTACTTTTCTCTTCTTTCTGTATTGATCCGCTGTCCGTCATTACCTGAGGACGAGAGGAATAATATAGTGTTGACAATGACAAGCTGGCCACCGGCAACAAGGGTGTGTGTGTGTATGTGTTTGTGTGTATGTGTGATTCTCTGTTGGACGAGGAAAATCCGAAAATGTTTGCTCTATTTCCGAACTGGTTTTGATCTGAGTGTTGTAAACGGTTCGGCCTTGTTTGATGACGGGCCACCAATTTCCAGATTGGCCTTCTCAATCCTGAACGACAACAATGAGACCAGTGATCGATGCTCTTGTGCAATCGTTTGTAAGATCTGAGAAATCCATATTTCTTTCTTTCTCCTTTTTCCCTTTTCACTTTTTTCTTTCTCTTTACAACTAATACCTTTAAACATCCCGTCGGCTTTCTGCCACCCTGTGAATTTCCCTTTTCTTCCCTTGACGTAGACAACACAAATTTCATAACTGAGTTGATGCGTAAGTTTTGTAAATTCGCTTGACATTTCACATATTGCTAACTGTGGGATGTCTGCGTACTGAACGAGTCACATAACGGAGGTCGAGATCAGCTTTAAGCTTTGAAAATATCCCTCAGCCTTACATATTCATCCTAATATTTCCTGCAGCTGATTGTTTAGCTTTTGCTCTTCTGTTCTACTTTTTTAAAGACAAACATTCGCACGAATTCAACAGCCCCCCCCCCCCCAAAAAAAACACACAAAAAACTGAGATATCTGAATTGGACTTGTAGGCATAGACAATATTAGACACTCATCAGTGTAAGATGAAAAGTCTAATGGAGAATTTTTTGTTGTTGTTAGAGCAAAGAAAACGAGCTGCAAAGCAAACTTGATTTAAGCCTCCATTAGTTAACATTCGTGTACTGCCGTGCAGACAAATCTTGTTTAATCTTTTCCAGCAGGTATGAGCTCTAAAAATACATAAATTTAATCTGATCAAATATATAGTTTTACAATCCTTCAAAAAAGAGAGAGAAAAAAAGGGTCTTGCATTTTTTCAGTTCATAAGCCCACTACTCTTGCAACAAACTTTAAGGGGCTGCAATTTATGAAGAAATTAGGTTGAATAAAAAATTTAACAAAACATGAAATGAATAAAGATTGTAATGACTTGAGGCCCTGTCTTGAACAACCACACAACATGGTTCAGAGCTTGAACCACAAAACTGTAAACCGCAAGAAAAATCACTACCAGATCATTTTGCACTGAAAAAAAAAATATCTTGTTAGTGAAGGTTTCATTTTTGAAGGTTTTCATTTTGAATTATTAAGTTAAGATGCTCAAACAAATAGTCACAGCCTTTCGAAAAGACCTGTTCCAAAGAATAACAGTCCCTTTAAACAGCAGCATTGTATTTATGCGAGTTTCAGCCTTTCTGGACAATTTTTTTTTACCGTTTCCCTTTTGCCTGAAAAGATCATTTTGATGTAAACCATTTTATGGGATCAACAGAACTTGAATTAAAGATGACGAGGCTTTCTATTTCATTCAATGTTCTCCAGCGGTTCAAAAGTTACAGCCGTTTAAAAGTTTGTCGCAGGACTTACGGTTTGTTTCATACATGTTGTGAAATAGGGCATTTCTGATATTGTTTGGCCAGTAACTAAGGTTTCTGCATAAAATAGAAATGGAGTGCCAACGCAGAATAGAGGACTAAGGTCGAAAGCATGTAGTCTGAAGGTGAAGATCCAAAATAAAAGTCGACTAATATTTTAGCTACAGAGCAAAAAACAAAAAACAAAAAAACCGCAGCCCAAGGCTATGCGTGTTCAACATTATTCTCAGTTGTGAAACATTGAACACTCCGAGTTAGAACGCAGGTTGAGGCTACGTCAAAGTTGTCTGGCATCAGGACCACACTGACGAATGTACCAGGCGTGGGATGTGAAGCCTGTTACCCCTAATCCAAGTCTGGCTTCCCATCCGTGATATTGCAGAAAGCTTTGCTATATTAATTTAGGCTGGGTGTCAGTTTGCGACAAGAGAGACGCTCCACGGATGTTTTCCGTTTTTTTCCCATCCTGAAAACACACATACACAAACACTACAAAGGAAAAAAGAGAGAGAGAAAGAGGGAGAAAGAGAGAGAAAGAAAGGGAGAGAGGGAGAGAGAACGGGAGAAAGAGAGAGAGAAAGAGAGAAAGAAAGAAAGAAAGAGAGAGAAGAAAGAAAGAAAGAGAGAGAGAGCGTGTGTGTCTGTATGAGATAGAGAGAGGGAGGGAGGGAGAGAGAGAGAGAGAGAAAGAGAGAGAGAGAGAGAGAGAGAGAGAGAGAGTATGTTACTTTTCCCGCGGCATTGTAACACTTTAGCGCTGTCTCTCCTATCGATCACTTCTCATTTTGGCACCTTTTCGTCATTATCCAGCAAACCTTATCAATTTAAATATTATAAACTTTCACCATTACGTGAGTACTCACATCACACCGTGTGACAGGTACCCAGAAGCATTCCTCTGTCATCACTGGACAATTGCCGGGCCTATCTCTTGCACCGTGTCTGTCAAACCAACACCATGTTAGACAGTAACTAAAAGAACTGCAGCGCCGCCAGCAACAGCAGCAACAGCACGATCATTACCACTACCAGAGGTGACAAGGCGAGAACAGGAAGAAAAATAGGTATTATCACCATCTTTATCACACCCACCAGCACCACAGACAGCAATACCATCACAGGGGTCAGATATTTTTCTCTCCCTGTGACATTATTTATACTTCTTTTTGGTGATTCATTCTGCCTTATTTCTGGCCTTTTCTTACTCTAGTCTTCTTTCCTCTGGAATTGTCAAAAAAGGAGATCATCTTCATCATTATCAACTATAACGAGCCTGTCACAACATCACTATGCCGGACTACAAATCCGTGCATTCCCTGACTTGTGTGACTATCGCAGTCTTATAAAACGTATTCCTCTGTAACAAGTGTTCATGGAATTTGAGTGTGAGTTTGGGTTTAATGGCACACCGGCACGATAACGACCACTATGCGCCGTTCACGGTCCATTTGATTACTTCATCTGTTTGGTATTCAGAGTGTCATCAATTTAAATTTCACATACTATGGATTTAAATAGTTCAGTGTAAATTTTATTACAATGGTAAAAGTCTCAAAAGTATTTTTTTTTTTTTCGTATAGATCTGAAAAGAGTTTTGTAGATATGTAAAAAATTTTTAAAATCAAGTTGTAGATCTTAGCATCGTGGGTCCACGACAGAAAAAAATTCTTTCGTGGATCCGCAGTGTTCTAAATATCCAGCAAGTTATCAGACACAAGCAGGACTGCCCAGCTAGACTTCTTGATGAATTAGCATCTGTAGAAAGTAATGTTAAAGAAACCAGTTTTTTTCCCGAGCTTTCTGTCCACACAGTGGCAGTTCAGGTAAGGATATGAAAACCGTTGCTAACTTCCTGTCACATGACGTGGCGAGGGGAGATTCCGATCAAGTCCATAATAAATTGTCTTCAGTGAGCGCGACAAGACCGAATGAATGAATAGTTTTTTTGTTTTTTTTAAAAACAAAATACGGACAGGAAAAGCTGGGGTTAGTCTATAAAAAGGACGTGGAAAAGATCAGGCTCAATTTCTAAAATTGTCTTCGCTATCACAATAATTATGTAAATCTTATGATTTATTTTTTCGTCGCACACTGAAGGCAAATATTTTTTTCTTCAAGGAATTTACTTGAAAACTGCATGCTTCTGATTGTCACTTTGAGCCACCATACATTGACGGGCTTGCTGTGCTCCCAAAATCCAAACCTGGACTCACAGCTAAGTACTGGTATTTGTATGACATTATACCATTTTTTTTTGTGTTCAATTTATCTTGTCATATTTTTTTCCCTGATGGAGATCAGTCGAGTGAAAGCTTGATTTGTCTTTCCTTTTCACTTGCGCTTTGCTGTTTTTGTTTGTTTGTATTATTTCTTATGCGAGGCTTTGCTACATACTCGTACAATCTTTTCTTTTTCTTTTTGCCATAGTTTAACTAAGTTTCTGGGCTGTGTGGTTGTCTCCGAGTTCTCGGCGTAAATATTTGCAAATTGCTTACATGATAGGTCGATTTTGAAGACGACTATTACAGTTGCCATAGGGAAAGATAAATGTGCTGCACACTGTAAATTTACCAAATCAATCAATCTCATGCGGTTAAATCAATGATCAAAGAAACGTGAACTTCCCTGAACAAGGCAGCAGCAACAACAATTGCCTCTAGGTCAAAATGTGTGGAAAATTATTAAAGTGTAAAAAATGCTTCTCTTCAATTTTCGAAAGACATTTCAAATATTTCAATTGGCAGGGTACTGAATTTTTGTTTGTTTGGAAAATACGAACTGTGATGAATTAATTCTGCTTACGCAGATGGGACCGACAGCAAATAGAACACAGACAAAAAAATGGAATGGAGGATAAGACATCAGAAAATGATTGGTGGAAGACATGAAGATATAACTGAAAGAACAACAACACCGAAACAATTGCCGTAGCAGTAGTATGTCAGGGGGAAACGATTTTCCCGAATGCGAGACATATTGTAAACAAATTAATCAAGGGGGATAAAGTTCTTCCTGTCATCCTGTTGCACATGGATGGGTCAATAAGATTGTTTCCATCCATCATCAAATTAACATTGACATCTAATCGCCTGTGACACCGAACAGATTATTGTGCCCTTTTTACAATGATAATATATTGTAATAAAATGGGGACGTCACAAGGGCGCACGCGATGGGGATATTAGAAAGAAGCCCTCCGCGATGTAGATTGAATTTATCGTTCTTGCCAGCAGTCCAGATTTTTGTAGATTTTCTTCCATTTTTGCAAATTCCAGGCGGGGGATTTCTGCCTTCCTACAAATGTAACGTGGAAAGATAAATCGATAGCATGAAAATAAGTTGATAAGACAGATCACTGCCAATAAGGTAAAATCAAGCTGATCATTTCTCTCGCTGGAATGTGTAATGTAGAGGAGAAACGTTTCTCCCCTTCTCCAGCAGCTGAAACTACAAAATATCACTTAACTGTTTACTGTGCTTGAACAGAAATTATATGATATGACAATAGGATGATAATAACTCAAATTTCGCTCTTCAAAGCTAATTGTATTGGATTGCAAATTAAGATTGATAATAATACATAATAATGCATAGCGTTTATATCGCTCTCCATCTTGTTAACGATCAGGCCCTAAGTGCTTTACAACATTATTTTATTTTACAGCTGTAGTTAATCATACACAAACGCGCACACACACACGCGCGTACACACATTCATTCACATACACAGAAAAGAATTTAGTTGATAAATAATAATAATAAAAGAATCATGGATACTCAGAATGAGAAAGATGGCTCCTTGCCTGATTATGTTTGAACGACATACAGATTTCAATCCACTTCAAGGACTGGAGCAATGATTTGAAAACCGGGGGCGCTTGCTACGAAAAAGGTTTTTGACCGTCACTGAATTTTAAACCTTTTAGTGTCAGACTGATGATTTAGGATGTCATGGTAGTACATAACAATGGTGTCAGAAGATTAGTTACGTACGTTAGTTAGAGCAGTTTTGCGCATACATTCCCGACGCAGCGTAGCCAGAATAAATACATTATTCGTTTATCTGCTGGTAAGTACAGAGCAAGCTCTGCAGCAGAGGCAATACACGGTGATGTTGCGGGACACGGTAGTCTAGAGGAAGACACTGTGGTCCAGAGGCAAGGTGCTCGCCTCTCATGCCGAAAGTACTGGGTTCAAATCCTGGTCGGTGCGGGCATGTTGGAATTTTGGAATTTTTCTCATATTTTCCTGTCTCTGATCATATGGTAGGTAGGATCGAGCTCGTAGTCTTCTCAGAAGAGGACGAAAAACTCGGAGGGCCTGTGTGCACGTTGCGCACGTTAAAGATACCTTGGCAGTTGGAAATCGAGAAGAGCACGCCCTTGCCCGGGCAAAATCAAATAAAATTTATCCCTACCACTGCTTCCCACTCCTCTCGCCGCCCCCCCTCCCCCCACCAAAAAAACAACAACAACAACGCCGACCGGCGCTGCACTGTGGTGACAATGTGTCTGCTCCAGTTGTAACTGGGTTGCACTGACACTACAGCAAATTTCCCAAATGCTATTAAAGAAGTATACAAAACACAAAATACAAAATAATGATTAATGCACGGTGCTGTTAAATAGCATTTTCCAGATGTCAGTCGGCGCAGGCTCTATTCAAACTACGCCAGACTGCTGATAGTTTGTGACATGCGGTTCGTACATCATGCATAAATCGGTAAACTCTTCAAACTATTCATATCAGGACCTAAGCTTTCTATAATAAATGTTTAAAATCATTCATACCTCATCTGTTACCTTGCACACTCAAGGATAAGACTGGTGTACATTGTTCACCTCCTTGGTTGTCGCTGCTCATCAGCTTGAATCGTTGATACACGAGCGATCCAATCTCGCTTTTGAAGAGTTAAAGAAAGAGCGAATTTCAGCAGACAGACAAAAAAGAAAGCAAAAATATTTTGGACAGCAAAATTCAGGAAAGTGAGAGACGGCGGGAGAAACGCTGAACGTCCGGACATCAAGTTGATATAGATCTAGAGCTGCAGTGAGACGAATCTTGTATTTTTGTTGTCAATAAATCAAGATAAACGAGTTCACTTTCAAACTCATCCCTTCAAACTGTCTTGATAAATGAGACATACTTTGTGAGGCCTATTTTTTGTTGTTTCGGCCTGAAAAGAATAAGAAAACGGAAGAGCGTACGCCGAAGAATTTAACGACCACAGCCCTGCATAGATTGTTGAAATTGTTTACATTCTAGAAAAAAATGTCATGTCTGTTTCCTGATCACGGGACGGAAGAAAGCGTAGTTCATTTTACTTTTGCCATTTTATGGTTTAATTTCATCCCTATGTGCCTGTGTTATTTGTGTGCGTGCGTGTGTGTGTGTGTGTATGTATGTGTGTATGTCTGGTATAAGAGTGTATGTAATATATTGTGCTTGTGAGCGAAAGAGAGAGAGAGAGAGAGAGAGAGAGAGAGAGAGAGAGAGAGAGAGAGAGAGAGAGAGAGAGAGAGAGAGAGAGAGAGAGAGAGAGAGAGAGAGAGAGAGAGAGAGAGTTGCAGATGGAGAGAACAAAACTTTCTGTAAAACGCTTAGAGCTGAAAATTATTGAAATGAAAGAAGGAAAAAGAAGGCCATGAAAAGAACGGCGAAGGAATAGCATTGATAAAAGAGGCAGATAAATATGGAAATAGGAAATACAAATAAATCTAAGTGAAGATGAACAAACAAAACTTTATTAAGAAAATAATGTCTGTGATTTTCTCCACTGTTTCAATCATGGTAGAGATAAATCCGTAAGAGACCAGTATGATTCTCTTGATTTCTTTTTCATTGCTGTAATTTCGATCTGTAATAATTATATTTGCAAATATTCCCTCAATGAAAAGAAACACAGGATTAAACACCAACACAAGATGGAACTAAACTACTATTGTAAAAACGATTGACCTGGAAACTGCTAGCACTGTCGAGGAAATCATAAAGTTATCTAATACCAGAATTACATTTGATTCGTAAATTTCTGATTTCAAGGTGGTGTTATATCATTGTAAAATGCACTGTTACTTATGCGGTCACATTTGAAAACAAGCAGAAGAAAAGTTGTAAGAATTGTTGAACAGCCAAACTGATATACATAAATTCAAGTTGCAACTTCCTGACTGGTCAATATTCGGCGATATTAGTCTACAGTAGCCGATCACAAAGATGTTAATAATGTCTTGAAAAGAACTGACTGCTGGCCCTGACTTATCGATCTAATGCGACGTTGAAAATCTATTCTACATTCAACAACAATGCTGGAAGTTTTTCTTGCCAAGTATTGTTTGATGTTCAGTATTTTAATGCATTTAATTTTTTATCTCTTTAAAGTGGTAAAAGATGGAGACACAAAAACATCTTAGACCTATTGAAAAGTGCTTCAAAACCGCTTTGACAGGATGAATGAGCTCCGGCTATGTAGCGTCAGGTTAGCGGATTATCGACAAAAGCCTTGAGATTGTTTGCCCAACATTTAATTTCTTTATTGTCCAAAGCGACGGGAATAATGCAGGCGGCCAGGGGGTCCCCAAATTTGCGATCGGTACAAGTACCCCGTCGGGATTTCCTAGCTCAGATGCTGGGACCGGGGTCAATAGAGGTCGAAATAGTCAGGGGAAAATAGTTAGGGTCATATTACTATGGACCAAATCAGGAAAGTGACGGAAGGAGAATTGAGACAGAGGAGGGAACGAAGATTTTGTTCTTCTTTCAAGAGAAAAAATATTTCCAGGGCAGTATTCTCTTGCCAAGTCTCATACCAAGTGCCTTTCTCCCTCCAATGTCGTGTAATTAAACCCAGTTCCATTCCTGCTTATTGTTATGAACGAATATCACCCCAGATCTTAATGTAACAAGAACGTGTTTTTTCCTACTACGGATTAGTAGGATTATTATGCTACGGTTGCCTGTTTCATTTTGCTTAGAAGCACAGCCAGGGTCTAAGTTCACAATTCTTTTGTTTATGATATTTGGATTCCGTGATCCATACTCAGGATTTTGAGACATTTATGGTTGTACTAAGGCCATTGAAACATCTTTGAACCATTTGCCTCCGAGGGGAGGTAGTGAAGAGGAGGAGACGTAGAGGGGGAAGGAAGAGAAGCCTGCATTACACCTACAGGAAAAAGATATAAACAATAGTTGAAAACAGAAAATCACCAGTGTAATATCGCCAACTTCATCCTCTTTATCGTTTTCTTTTAAACAGATAATAGTACTATAGAAGTTCGGAGCATACTGTTTAAATCCGAGTTTTATAACTTCACCTGGGCCAGAATGCAATATGCTGAGAAACAACGAAATGAAAAACTACAAAGCTGGATAAAAGAGTGAAAAGATATGAAACAAAAATAAATTTCGGCAATTTTCAAACGTGAGCTATACCAAATTAATGCCGCTTTTTTGTAGTATAACATTCAAAGGTTTTCATGTCGGTGTTTCGTAAAAAAAACAACAACGAATATTATACAAAAATGTTTCTTTTTCCCGGTATTTAATGGGTTCATAGAGTTTGCGTAGTGGGATATAACAAAGATAGAGCTCACTGCTTGATATTTTCCAGGCACTACCATCTTTACACCCACATTAATGTCATGCCCATGTCCATTATCCAGTACTGAGATTTTCTTTCCCTTTTGACCCACGCACTGTGCCTTCGCTTTCTTTCTGTTCGTCTCACTCTCAAAACGCCCTCTCTTACAAAATTTGCGGGAGTGCATTTTCTTTCTCTTTGCAATGTATGAGTTGCGAAAGTATGCCTATTCACTCTCCCCGCATTGGTACAATTATGAAAGTGTCCTCCCGTGCGTCAATGAATTAGCTTCGCTAAAGGTGCCCCTGGGATGATTGCCAGTATTATAGATGTGCTCCACATTGGCATTGAGACAACCGAACAGTCCATCTGCTCTTCTTCCATGTCCAGGAGAAATCGTTAATGCTGAGGATCGAAGGACATCAGCGGCCACAGCCCGATTTATTCCAACTTTCAAGCGCTTCACCGAAGCTTGTAATTTCTGGAGAGCCCATTTCATCTTGCGGGGCTCTTCTAGGGCAAATATCTGCGTCCAACGCCATAAGCAGAGGTCTTTGCGTGTTAAGTTGCAAGCAGAGCTATTTGGAAAATGACTGGTAAAGTGTATTTTGCATTCAGCACGCCACATGTGGGAGGGATGAAAAAAATCGGGTGCTTTTTGGAAAACTTTAAGATGACAAACATTTCCGTTACATTAAAATAAAGTCCTTTCTCCTGTTCTTACTTTGGAGCATTTTGTGTGTTACATGAGTAATACCATTTACTGCCTCCCCCGCCCCCACTCCCCCAGCCAACACACAACAACAGTAATATTTTAAAATGGAGACTGGGTGGAAGGAGGAGAGGAGTCCTTTCAGACAAACTTACAATAATCTCGCAGTATACTGATGAATAAAGGAGACCTGTATTTCAGTGTAGGGTATTCGAGCAGTAAACCTAAGTTTACACTACAGGAAATCTAATCTCTGAGTTTGACAAAATATGCAAAAAGGTGAGTTTTGCGGTCTGGCCTTGCCATAAAAATTTCCACACTTTAAACAAACATCTATAAAAAAAAAAGCCATGTTCATGACTTAAAACGAACACATTTTTGTTTATATTAGACTTCTACATCCCCAGTCGTATTCCAAGCATTTCGCCAACTGCCTTTGAATAACCAAGGATCCTAATATATTATATTACCACCTATGCATTGCCGATGTACCAATTCCTTGAAGTACAAAAATAATGGAGCCAGTCAGATTTGCTTTATCTAGGCATTTAGAGTAGTGGTTGTCAAAGTTGGACACACGCACCACCGGTGGGGCCTGGGACTTCAGAATGGGATTTTTCATAGCAATCTTAATTTCATGGTATATACTAATTTGGTCCGAGCATAGTGGGTCGCACCTTTTTTTTTAAAATTTGAAGTGGGACATAGGACAAACAAAGTCTGAGGGCCCCTGTAACTTTTATGTTATCGCATCACCAGTCATTCTTATTCCATTGAATTTACAAAATCGGCATGATTGTGTGTTCGTTTTAACCGCTTAACAGAATTTCACGTCAATCCATAATGTCTGGATTGCCTCAGGGTTATCCCAGATTAGGCATGCCATGTTAAATCGACGCCATTGATTCAGAATCGATCCTAGCTAAACAGCTTCAAGGAATGTGCAGAGGTGCTTGATTTTAATTGGAATGGTTAAACTCAGGACAGTGAAATGGTTTTATCGACTACAGACTTTCTTTTTCTTCTGGGAGCAAACGAAGAATACAGTCTGAGGTTAAATCAGAATATTTTGGTGAGGAAACAGACATTCTTTCAACTAAGTCATAAATTTCTTACTCTAATGTAATATAACATTTTTGAGCACTGATAAACAATAGAGAGGACACTGAAAATAATGGCATGCCTGGTAACAGAGTTTGCAATAATACAATAAAAGAAGCCAAACTAATCTTGTTTTATGAGTCTGGTTTTTATTTTTCTGTTCTATAGCCCGGGCGAGTGATCATCATCAAAATATGACACTCAAATATTCCTAATCTATCAAACATGTATTTTTTTTTAATGTTTAATGCATATACACAAAACAATTCCATGGCACTTGTATGATTTAATCATGCAAAATTGATAGTCTTTCAGAAAATATCATTATCCAGAATTTAAAACCGACAGAGCGTCTTCTCTCAAGATTTTAAGAAAAAAAAAAGTAGAACGATCAAAACCAGAAAACAAATGAGCATTGATGGCACAGGTAAGCGAACGTGATTGTGAAATGTAAACTCTTTAACAACGGCACTCAGTGATAACTGGAGTCCGGAGCTGTTTCTAGCATGGCCTCAGAGTTGAGGCACAAGCCAAGCCACAAATTGATCAAATAATTGCGAGGACAAGAACGTTCGTGTTTTTTAGAAGAGTCTATCAGATCAAGAGAAGGATAAAGCAGGCTCAAATAAGTGAGGCATTTTCAAGGAACACGTTAGAAGCAAGATTAAGAATTCAGGGAGACACAGCTAGCAAAGCTTGGGATTGAAAACTGAAGGTATTTAAAACGTCTTAGATCTTAGAGTGAATGGCGACCACTGACATGCTAAAGATGAGTTGCCCGAATGCCATTGAAGTGATGGCATGAGAAGAAAATGATCACCACCAATAAAATGTACAGAACGGTTTTGCGGTGCAGTTCATTTGCACTTACTTGCAAAGTTACAAGAATAATTTCTAAGGTCTCTGCACATGTGTAAACGTGTGATATTTGATTGTGAGATCATTTGATACGTTATCAACTGCACTAAATACTTCAATTTTTGTTTTTAGCAAGGTTCGTGCGGTTTCAGGCAACTTTTGGGATGCGATTAATTTATCAATAACAATAAGTTAATAAGTTAATACTGAGGAATCGATCTTAAAGAGAACAAACATGCGTATGATTGGTATTAAACTACTACGCGTGAAACCATTAGTAAGACTTGAAAGGAAAGACGACAGGAGAGACTAAACTACAAAATGGAAATATTCTGATAGTAAACAACATGGAACTCGTACAATGCAAGAGTAAGTAAATGGACTACAGATGTAAAAATCTATTTAAGCAAAGAACAGACGATCGGTTCTTCAGATCACAGAATGGACTTATTTCATGCACTTTTTCCATAAAAAAGGGGGGAAGTTGGTAAATCAAAATTTGAACGAACGGCTTAAAGGATCTCACTGAAACATAGATAACATCCAATCAAAAGGGGTTCCAGCTACGCATCTCCATAAATTCCCTGGTCAATTCTCACAAACAAAACGATTTCACTGTAAAGTCACAGACATCAAAATTAGATCTTAACAGTTGGCATTAGTTCTGTGGAATGCAAGCTGAACTGACATGCATTTTTCATTTGTAATCGCGGCATGATCGAGAGTGGTTTGTCCATTGTGTTTGATCAGTCCCATCAATCTTATCATGCAGACTATGAAAGCACGCATTTCAAAATTGATACGAGTCTCTGTTGCTTACAAAACCAACGAATTTGCTATGAGTTAAGCTGAAAAATTCCTATATCATATTTGTTAATTTTGTCACATCGCTTTTGTTAAGTTTGCTATACTGTAATGGTAAAAGTAATATTGTAGTTTATCAATACAAGCATTTGATTTACTCTGCCCAGAATTACAAGTACATTGAAGCTAACATTTAAAGTCCATGTCCAGGAAATAGATCTGTGGTAAATTTAGTGTCTGAATATGAGCGTTTCTGCCAGATATGCATAAAATATTGAGAACACAATTGTTGAAAGAATCAAAAGAAACTGCCGTTAACAAAGACTGATAGAAAACTACAGAGCAGACACAAAAAACTCAAAATCTCCCAGGAACGACAGCAATTGGAAAAAATCCGGTAAAATTGTATAATAATCCGTCCACAGCACGAGCTCGCGTTTGAGTTAAAAAGAAGCTTATCAGGGAGGGCGCTGTTTTTCTTGCTGTGATCATCACTCGTTTATTGAACCAGGCAAACTGCCATTAGCAGTTCACTGGGGCGAACTGCTCTCCGAATGACACTGCCCGGTCATTGGTAAAATACATACACCTATTATTAGGCTTCAATATGAAACAGAATTCCCCAATAATGCCACCCTAATTACCCACATTCTTGCATTTAAAAGAAAGAACATTTTTAGTCTTTTGCCCTGTTAAATGATTACGTAACGAGTCATTGCATGGTTTCAGGCTAAAAATCTAATTCTGGCATCAGCCCCACCCCAGCAGAAAGCGGTTCGTAGGCGGGAAAAGAACATTAAGAAAAAAATGTAGGCAAGTTGAAGCTAACAACAACCTATCGATTTTTCTTTTCACCCTAGGCGCTGACGATATGTTGTACACTTAACCATTGATTTGCAAATGTTAAAAATAAAAATCATGACATTTAATTAAACTTACACTTTTTTTTTTTTTTACCTGTTTGTCCGAGTGGAATTGGAAATTAGACTGACAATTCTATGCACGTTTCCTGACTTAAAGTTTCGGTTTTAAAGTGGCAGGGAGAAAACAAACGCCCTAGATGTTTTAATTCAGTTGACTAGATTTTTACAGAGAGTCGTGTGAGGCCGTATCAAGTACAACATCGCCTTCACAACCAGAAGAGTCTTATTGTCTTATCCTCAGACCTCGCACAACTTAACACCAACGACGACAGCAACATCCTCATCCCGACAGCAGCATAATGAGAACAAGGGTATGAATTACAACTTATATTCTATACTACAAAAATCCCACTGAGCTATGTACAAAAAGCCTTTCTACGTCTAGTAGAACGCTAATCCTGCTATTAGGGTACCAGGACTAGCAGCCTGCTAGACCTTGCAAACGCTTTTAGTGTATGGTTCATTTTGTTTGTCTGTACCCTCCAATACCCAGCCATTTCTGCACTTACATAATACTAACCAAACTTTTTGTGCAGGTTCCTTTCGGTCTGAAATGCTGCCATGAAATAAGACATCGATATACTCGGTCGGGAAGTGTTTTCTTTAAAAAGATTTTTAAGAAAAACTTTATTTCATTCGCAAAATTTCAAATCGAGCGTTTAATTTTGCATCTGCGTGTCAAACCAGTGAAAAAAAAAAAAGAAATCAAAAGCGTGTGCAAAACACCAAAATGTGTTCAACATAATCTTTATGTGTATTTTTAGTACGCGAAATATTGTTCGCTGAGTGTTCATTGATCGTTTTCCCGTTCAATGTCTGAAATGCACTGTCTTTTTTCTCCAAGGGCGTTTCAATGGACTGCAGGAAACATAATCTACCAATTACTTTGGTGGTGTATCGTTTTGTTAAGCAAATTAAATGCAGATACCCCATAATATATTTATTGAATATGCTAATTAAGTAATTATTGCCCTATAAGGAAGGGTTTCAAAGATATCAGCGATATGGGCCCGTATATTGCAATCCACTCTGTCATAGTTTTGCTCTGACAATGTCCCGTTCCAAGGTACAGTTTAATCAAGAAAAAGGTTTCCACGTTGAGACTGCATACCCGATTGTTTGGAATGATACATGTCAGGGCGGGCATTTTGGATAGCTAATTCATTTTTGAAAGTCAGCCCACCAAGTATCAATTAGGCCTCATTAAGGCCTTCCTTGAAACTTGAATTCAGAAATGCTAAAAGAAAACTGCACTTGCCTTTGTTTGTTTGGCGCATGGAACACTTCTAAATTCTTCGTATTGTCCTAAGGTCCCTGTTTTTGAAAACCTCTCTTGTGTCGTTCACTTTTTGCACCCCCGCCCCTCCCCATGGAAACAAATTGACAAATAAAATATGCATTAAGGTGCGGTTGTCATACTAACAGGATGTGTAATTGTTTGGTTTTACTTCTTCATTTTCAGCATGCCAAAGAACAAAGAAGAAAAAAACATGCAACAACGCAGGGCTTTGTTGACTCGGTCATTTGCAGCTATCGCATCTACATCGGCAAGCACTTCAGTAACATGCTTTATTGCACAGATTGAAGTGCGGGTTAGCTTCAAAATGTCCCCCCTCACGAATCATTTAATCTCTGAATATTGAACCAGCATAAAAACAAAAACCCCTAAATAATCTAAAAGGGCAATCTCTGACCGGGTTGTCGATACCGCTGGAATAAATTACGTGCTGTAATTGGAATGTTCAAGGAAACCGAATCGTGCGGTGAATTGCAGATTATCTCGCCAATTTGTATTTTAGATAATGCGACAATTAAAAATCCGACGCCTCACAGCCAAACTATACTACGTTTAATCTCTCAAAATTTTCAATTTCGACGGATCCAGTGTTTTCGAACTAAATGTTTTCTTTAATTCTTCTGCGTATTTTTTATTTTATTTGAATGTACCCCTGCTACTTTAGTATCACACACAATGGGTCCAAATTCACCTTATTACGGATTCAGATCAACCTATGTCATATTGGTTGATCTCGTGTTGCTTTTACTGCAGACTGATAGTCTACCTTAAAGAAAATGATAAAATTTACTAGTACAGAAGAAGCATGAAGATATCGCCTTTAGTTAAACATGCTTGATAAAGTAGGGACAGCATACCCAGGACTGAAAATTCACACGCACTACACAGTTGGTGGGCAAAGCAAATATCCATGCACCTCGATGCACCTTGGATTTGAACGTTCTAAAAACTAGAAATCTAGACAACATGAGCGCAGGCACACACTCACACGCGCGCACACACACACATGCACCATACACGCATGCACATACACACATTCGTGCACACACACACACTCACACACAACACACACAATTCTAAAGATTCTTTGTTACGCAGCTGAATTACCTGAAGAGAATTCTCGAGATTAAAATGTTGGGGTTTTGACACCGGCTATCTTTCATCTACACGGACAATACAATTATTCGTAGCTCCATTTAATATATAGTAAGGAAACCCAGCTCTTGAAATAAGAACAAAACTGTAGTAGATCTGTATGAAAGTGAACCCCCTAAGCATTTATACAAAATATTAACAAGAAACGGAAACTTAACATTCGCACTTATGCACACACCATTATCTGCCTTGCTGCATTTAGGTGGTTTACTAAGCCACATAGTCTTTCTATCGAGTGCTGTGTACTAAGCCCGGAATGTCACAGCCAGTTGCTGCCAGCAAAATATACACCCAAGAAATAATGGCAAAAGCTGACTGTGTCTGACCGGGCTTAGAATGATAAAATATTGCCGGATTAACTGGGCTTATATAGGCAATTATGGTGTGCACTTCTTGTGTGCCAGCAGGCTGCTGACTGTGCCGTTCCGGGCTTAGTATGGTACCTCGCTAACCCTGTATACAATGAGCAAATTAAAGTCAGTATGAGGAGCGGATGATTATGTATTTGTAATTGTATCATGTTACATACAAGATGCAGCAATATTCTTCAGACAAAATTCTGGCACATTTGTACCCAGTAACCAGTTGTCTTTTGGCCTGGAGAGCCCTCGAACAAATCTGAATAATTTGGTTTCTTCTCTTCACAAATCTGATTTTGTCATCCGATTCAGATTGTCGTAAGCTTGTTGTTGCTGGTCTCATGAAGCCCGTCTACCAATGTTGCAGAGACGCCAGTTTCCAAATGTCATTAGAAAAACAATAGTTTTCCTGTGCTGACAGATTCACTTGTTCCCTGGGACTTGATTACGTCCAGATACTCAATGAATGAGAGAGGGAGAAAATTATTTAGATAGTTTGTCCGACCTTTCACCGCCAGCACACTGCTATTATTACAGGCAGGTTGTCCATCTCATTGATTAGCATTTGCAACTAATTTATTCTGAACAAACGGCAGAATCTGTTCGGTTAACTGAACGAAGAGAACACAGAAAAGCACAAAAGTTGGTGGTTGAAATCAGGGCCAGTGCATTTCTCATCACTCAGAGAGATGTAGAATGGCACTGCAGAGTAAACCTTATAATCACTGTCTTTTCTCGGGAAGTCTCTTATAATAAGGGCATGGACCAGCTATTTCGCAGACAGAAAATCCCGACAGTCAAAATGACCGAGCCTCTGCTTATATCAGGGTTTAAAGAAGAAGGAGAAGAAGAAGAAGAAGAAGAAGAAGAAGAAGAAGAAGAAGAAGAAGAAAAGAAAAAGTCATTACCAACGTTGAACAACAATAACAACAACAAAAGATCTTGACAGAGATCTGTTTACAAATGACCACCAGGAAACCCTTCACCTTCCCACAAGAAGCCCAAAAAGAAGACGAGAGTACTACGGGGGCGCACGTACAGCCCTCATCATCTCTGTCAGCACTACTATTTATCATCCCTTAGCAGTATGCCCATGGGATGGCACAACCACCCAGATTTATAACTGAATACTGGTTTATGTAAAATATCCGAAGGACATGTCTCAACGATTTCTTGCTCTTTCTTATCTGATTCTCTTGGGAAGACGACCAAGTAAACCTTGACGTCATACTGACTTCGCAGCATTTTCGGCATGGAATTAGACACTTTCTCGTTCTCGAAAGTGGTTTCTGTGTTTCTTTCATTATTATTATTATATTATTATTTAAAGGAGACTGCAGTTCCTGTGAAGAAAACAAAGTACACATGTCAGAAGGTGGGTGGTAGCAATAGGGGACAATTATGTTTGAAGTTCTGACTACGCAAAGAGAACGACAGATGTTATAATATATACGAAACTAGTGAAAGGTAAGTAATCTGCCTAATAGGGACATGGCATTTCAATATTTGTGAATTAAAGAGTTAGTTAATTTCAGAACAAAAACTATATCTTTTCCCAGATATTGGGTAAGAATTAGATTTTCCCTGAGCCTGGTACGAGATTAAACCGCCAATTGTTTTATGGAGCAAACTCATAAACATGAATATCAGCTGATCCTGAGCCGATCATTCATCTATCTCTGTGAGAATTTGTGCCGTATAGGTCGTAATCAATATTTCATCAATGAATGCTTTGAATTTAAATAAAGTCATACTGGATTTAAATGAGTTTAGGTTAGTGGCGCTTTAACTCAAGTCCGTTTTTGGTTAAATTTGAACTTCCTTTGAACCAACTAGAGAGACCAACTTGTTTCTGTCTCACTAGTGCGGGAAATCCCGTACAACTTCATAGACCACAAAACCGAGACAAAACAGACTCGACTCACTCCTACGGTATTTACACGTCATTTCGACGCTGTTTACTGTGATTCTTAGATCAAACGTGTTGGTAATGCAAAGACAATGCCATTGTAGGATTGTTTTACATCCCATGGGAGAAAAAAAAAGGGAGAAAATAATGTAACTTTTCAAAGCTACAGACACATAAACCGACATATCTATATGGCGTAGACGTTCTGAGAAAGTGCTTGTATTATATCTGTGGTAATGAAGTCCACTAAAACTGGTGGTCGCATGTGACATTCTAGAACAGTTTCATTCTGATTCATCGAGTTTTTTTTTTTTTTTTCATGTCTGAAATAACTAAACTGTGGCGTGTGGCGCAATTCCCTGAAAGAAACCCTCATTTTATGTAAATTAGACTGAGGAAATTGCTTTCTTTTTATTCTTCTTTCATCTTGAATTACTTGCAGTATTTCTTTGTTTTTCTTTTTCCCCGCGGCTGTTCGAAAGCACATTAACCCAAAGCTTCAGGACTTCAAGTCGTTTATGCACAAAAGGTGCAATTTGCCGCAAACTGTGAAGTTTCCATGGCTGGCAAGACACGCCCATAACTAAACGTTTTGAAGAACGGCAGAAACGCAGTCTGCAATAAGAGACTGGTGAGCAAGAGAGAGTGCGCAGCTCTTCTGTTGGCGTGAGCCAAAACCACCGGCATAACCTTCGCATCTTTCAATAAGGTGGGCGCCACGGCCTTGCAGTCCATAGTGGTCGGTGATACTAAGTAGTGGTGAAAGAACGACACGACATTCTTGTTTAAGTTTCATTGTCTTTAACAAATAGCAATTTCCATTGGTCGGTAAGAGTTTCAGAAGCAAATGAGACAGTTCGAATGAAGGACTGTTGAGAAAAAAACAACACAGATTTATATTTTAGACTACCTTTCAGCTGATATTAATTCTCAAGTCAGCTCTCCTTCCAGCCTGGGAAATTCTCTGTTACCTTTCGAAGGTAAGACAATTTAAATTATCATATATACTTGTTTTAAACTCAAAATAATTTATTAATTATCACGTTTGTTTCGTTTTTATTTTATGGCATTCACTAAAACCGAGCTAACAAAGACGGATTCTGTTCTACACTCGGTTTGTTTGTTCCCCCTGCACTGTTTTTTTTCATTCTCTGTCTCTCTCTCTCTCTGTCTATCTATCTACTTACCTACCTACTACCTACTATCTAACCTCCCTCCCTCCCGCCCCACCTACCTACCTATACCTCCCCCCTCCCTACCTACCTACCTACTATCTTCCTCCCCTCCCTCCCTACCTACCTACCTACGTACCTACCTACTTACCTATCATCTATCTATCTATCTATCTATCTATCTATCTATCTATCTATCTATCTATCTATCTATCTATCTATCTATCTATCTATCTATCTATTTATCTATCTATCTATCTATCTATCTATCTATCTATCTATCTATCTATCTATCTATCTATCTATCTATCTATCTATCTATCTATCTATCTATCTATGTGACTGTCTGTCTGTCTATCTATCTATCTATTGATGTGTCTGTCTGTATGTCTGTCTCTTTGTCTGTCTGTCTGCCTGACCGTCCGCCCATCTGTCTCTGTCTGTCTGCCTGCGCGTCTATCTATTCATCTATTTATCACGGGTGTCTGCATCAGTTTGTTGATTGTCCGTCTGATCAATTTATCGATTGATAGAATGTCTATCCATCCAGTGGCTGCACATTCATCAGTCTGTCCGCCTGGTTTGCTTTTTCTTTCTTCAATTCACCATGTGGAATACTTGTCAGCATGTTTCATTTTCACCATTCAAATAATTTGTTCATTTTGTATGTTCAGCTTTGTCACTGTCTTGCCATCTTGGTACGATTACTGAAAAGTCTCTAGTTTAGGCATTTTTAGATGAACACCCTGCTGTCTTTTATTTTGGAAGGAAAAACAACAGCAAGTGCAAAGCAATACATTTTAATGTTCTTCGAGGGTTCCATGACTAAATGTTTAGAAACTGTACTCTTTGCCTCCAGCAATTTGACAGTAGAGAAAAGACAGACTATGCCAGGGAAACGGATAACCACCATTAAATTATCGACTAGTGTGCATGTAAAACCGAGGTTTCCGCCGATGTAAAGAAATCAGAGATTTAAATTGTGGAGCTGAAAACTTTAAAAACAGTTCGGCTCACATTTCAAATGCTGCTATTTCCTGCCATCTGGGCATTGGAGCCGAGTTGTTCACTCATACCAACGACATTTACAGGCAAAGCGCACTGAGCCAAGTCTGTTTCGCGCCGGTTTTGACCCAGATGCGGCTTTCCTTTGAATCAACCAGCGAGACCCTTGTTCTGGTCTCGTCCATAAAACCTGTGAACTATGGTTAGTTTGAAGAAATCGCCTTCTTATAAGGCCGTAACACTACAAAAATGCTTATCTGATTTCAAGGATGGAACTTCCAGTATGACTGTGGGTGGTTGGTAGACGTTTTCTCTCCTATCGTTCTGTTATATTCTGTCTATCGCCGTGCATTTTCCTAGCACAATGTGACTGTTATCCTGTCGACGTGCTTTCTTCAACTTCAAATTCAAAGCCAGTGTGTGCCTCTGTCAAGCATGAACATTAAATAGGATTTCAGAGTTGTAGAAATCACCCAGTTTGCAAAATGTAAGTACCATCCTGTTTGTTTTAGACTTTCTTGAAAGGTGCTTCATCACAAGAATTGTGGATGTGTGCAAGTCTCAATTCGATCGTTACTTTGGGTAAATGTTGTCAACTGATCGACACATCAGTCTGTTTTAAAACTATTAAATTCAAATCTCATCATTAATAACGCGGTTTGATCTTCGTACTGATTGGGTGGCCTTCGTCTGGCTGGCTAATTGACTACCCACGCACCTAGCGTGACGGAAAGCTCAACAGAAGGATGCACGCTTTTGTTTGTGTTCTTCACCAAACACGCGGTCTCAACAAAACAGCGTCAGCGATGAAATAATTATTGTGGAAATAGCAGACTGAATATTTGATTCGTCCACACGAGGAAACATGTTTGAATGCAAAGATTAGCAAAAAATAAAAAACTGAAATTCTCAGGAAAAAAACAACAAAAAAACAATGATGCATATAATAAAATATCCGAAAAAAAACACCAACAACCCAGTATTATTTACAAGAAATAAACACATTTAGGAATGGCAACAGTTTATTTTTCGTTCGAAGAGAACACATTTGAGCCATATTTAGATTTTCCCCAGGGATTGCATATCGAAACTTCATAGAGAGGCGAGCCAAGATTTTCGTTCCACCGCTTGTGTAGACAGAATAATTGAATATGACTCAATTCAGACTGGTCTTTATAAAGCGTGCTGGGGAGATCTGTTGGCAGTTATTGAAATTTTTCCACACTAAAACTGATCGGTTAGGTTGTTTTGGCAAAAAATTCCTTGGATTCGAACTTAGGCTGAAGATCGCTATAAGTAAATTAAGTCTTGGAATCGGTACACTGAACCCTTATATGAAGAGAAATCAAATTCCACCGATAGTTAACTTTGGCATCCTGAAAATCTAAGAAACTGCAGCTGGATGCTTACGAAATCCAATAGAGGACAAGGAAAAGACAAGAAAGTGTCAAAATAAATGCACGAAACCTCATCCGCTGAATCAAGTTACTGATATTATTATGACCATTCTTAATTTGCAAGAATGGATCTTTTCCGATGAAATCAACTTTCCGGGCATATGTTGGCACTCTGGTTTTGCTTTCAGCAGTGGCAAAGTGGATCCATTATTTATACTTTCCAAATTGTCCGGAAGTAGAGATAAATGAAGCGTAGAGGCAATGAAGTGGCTCAGGCAGAGCTTCAACAAACACATTCAAATGCGCGGAGAGACAAACGGACCTCAGAAGTTTTTAACCGGGTCAAGCGCCCATGCATCAGTTAGAATAGTCTCGTAGGCCTGTAAGTGAAGCTAAATAAATGCATTTCCTGCTTGTTGGAAGCAATTGGGGGAAAATGCAGTAAAAATAATCATGATATATCGCTCAAAATTCTTTTCCTGTCTTGATTCTTTCCTATCTAGATGGCCCCAATTTATTGAGGATGGTCGGTGCAGTTATATATTTGAAAAAATGTTTCCAATAGAATGATCAGGAATTTGCACACAATTTTATTCTCAAGTGATGGTTTCATCCGATTAGTTTTGATGA
This sequence comes from Onchidella celtica, assembly GCA_963931925.1. Lineage (NCBI taxonomy): Eukaryota > Metazoa > Mollusca > Gastropoda > Systellommatophora > Onchidiidae > Onchidella > Onchidella celtica. The sequence goes on from OZ007567.1 coordinate 25,575,400, forward strand.
ATTTGTGAGTATTTTACTTTCATTCAAAATACACGTTGTGAGAAATCATTTTATAGTTGTCTCTAACTGCTTCAATCTAATCCCTGGGAAATTGGGGGATGGGGATGAGGCTCGGAGGAGGGGAGGAGGACGGGGAGGAGGAAGAGTAGGTCATTTTGGATTTTTGAGAACTCGTTGTGTAGACCTCAAACCAAGGAATACTCTTCCAGATGAAATGCTGTCTGCAGTTTATTTACCCTGGCTTTGTGAGTAGCCGCACTAGCTGTGACCTAGTACCTTCCACGTGATATTTATCAAGAGTTGCGAAATTCTGGCATGGATGCAAATCTAGAGCGCCTGGAACTCGCCAGTGCTGTTACAATATTTCTATTAACATCTTGGGTGACAAATAAACTTTTTATAAAATATTATAGTAATTAGCTTTGTTTATCAGTTTCCGAATTGAAGACAGGCTCACACACAGAAATGCACAACACACACTGAGCGTTTGGGCTTTCGCTACAGGGCAAGAAAGAAATAAAAGATTTTCTGTTTATAACATTACTGATCAAAGAGATTTAATGCATGCAGGGTATTTTACTAGATTGATGCTTCCGGCATCCTACTGCAGTAATAAACTGTGTCACAAATCCCAGACTGGGAGATGTAATAGTTATGACAGGACGACAATCACGAACAAACAAGTTTAACACTTAACAAAACAGCCCATCAGACTCACACATTTATTAAACATAATTATACATATAATAGCGCAATTACATACATTATATTATTGAAATGACTGCCGTACAACGGCCTTATTCTCACACACACTCTCCCTCGGATCCACAATCCGGTAGTCACTCCTAAAGGCACTTCGGCCTCAGCCCCTCCCCTCAGGGTCTTAATAGCACCTTAATAATTTACTGGCACCGCAGTCTCTCAATATCACATTCCTATTGTCATACCCTTAGCACTCCCCTAGCACCTCAGCAGGGCAATAACACATTATTATTTCCATAGCCATCAACATGGCAACAACATAGTATCAGTTCACTAGCCTATCAACATGGCAACAATATAGTATCTCATTCACTCTCATATCTACGTCCCTGTCCGTGGCCTGACTGCCACGACTTTATGTGCCTCTACTGTCCTGCACTGACAGCCTCACTTCTGGCCTATGTGTGGCCTCCGGTCCTATGCTGGCCTATCCCCTGTGCTCATCGAGGTGGCTCTGCGGCCCATCCCCGACACCAGTCATTACTGGAAAGACTCTTCCTTTAGTCTTCTCGACTGCTTCCTTTATGTCCGCCCGATGGGCTCTTATTCACAGGTCCGCTCCGTCGGGCCTTCTAACTTGCAGTGATAGTTATACAGCGCTTTCGCCTCCTTCAGACCCCCCCCCCCCACTACTCACAACAGCACGCTTAACTTGCTGTCTACTGTGAGCCCTTCTTACTCTACACCCGCTCTGTAGCAATCCCCTTAATTGCACTCACTCCACTCGTGACAAACTGCAATGTCTTTGTCCACCAGCAAATAATGACAAAGATCATTACACAAAATCGTAGTTTGCTACGGACAGGGCTAAGATGCCTTGATAAAAAACTACTAATCAGGGCACAAAAAAAAAAAAAAGTGGGAATAAGCTGGGAGCGTGGGAGAAGAGAAGACGTGACTCTACAACAGTAATCGATCATGCGTCACGTGTATACTGATCAAAGAGAGCACTGCCTCTCATTGATAGAACGAAGCATTGATAAAGCAAAGTTCCATTAGCAAAGCCTCTGTTACTGGTAGGAAGTAGTGCGGGATAATGCACGATAAAGCTTGTCATTAACATAGCAAATTTGCTCCAGTGTCGAGGCTAAAAATGACCTTAAAATAGCTCACAAAGACAGGGCGCTTCCATTAAAACACAAGCAGTTGCGTCTTAGACATCGATGTACACAGGTCAGATGATCAGAGGTAAAATGATATGGTAATTAAGGCTACGAAAAGCAGGATAAAACCGAACTAAAGAGAAGAAGAGTTGCAAGGTCTCAGTACTTGGGGCTGAGTAGAAAATTGAAAAAAGAAACATAGCACCTCATGCCGGCAAACAAATGACCCCCCCCCCAACAACAACAACAACAATAACAACAACAACAACAACAACAACAACAACAACAACAACAATAAAAACTTCTTTGGTATTTTTGTTTTTGGTTTGTTTCTTAACGCAGGTTTTTGCAAAATCAATTCGTTCTTTCTTTCTCTCTGTCTTCCTTTCTTTCTTTCTTCGCCTCATGTCCCAAAACAGAATATGGACAGGGTGACAACACTTTAATACATAATCCAGAAGTCCCCCTTTTTCAGCCTTCTTGACTAGAAGGGGCGAGACGGTGGATTAGATGTGGAGCGATGGCATATAAATGGGCCTGCACTCTGAACAAAAAAGAAAAAGAGGACCCAATCCATTTTGATAGAAGCCGACATGGTATGGACAAAGTAATACTTTTGAAAATAAGGCTAAAGTAGAATGGTGATGGTTGAGAGAAGAAGGGAGAGGGATGCTATGACTACACAAAAAGAGTCAGACAGCTATGGGAACCAAGTCATTTAAATTCAAGAACCCAACTAGAGGAGGCAAAAAGCCTAGACTTACTGTAGTACATTGCATATCCGACCCTATTCGCCCCCGGCAACCCGGGAACAAAATAAATCAGAACGTTCTTGCATTCCGGGAACTTGAGAGAGGTCAGAACTAAAGGTTTCCATTAAGCGCTCGAGTATCCACAGAGAAAAAGGAAAGCAATCGCTTCTTCCGTTCACTTTCTATTTTTGTTTAAAGCTCCTGGCGTCTCGGGGGCCCATTTCGATTTTTTCAGTACAATCAATAGATTTAGTGGTTTTTAACTCTCACCCCTTAACCGGTTCTTCTTTTTTATGCAAAAATAAAGGTGCAGGGGGGGTGAAAAGAGGCGACAATCTTCCAAAGTTAAAAAAGACTAACTCAACTTCTTGAAAATTTTCCATAGATTAGAAAAATGATTGATTGCACAGTCGTGGATATGCATGTAATGGTACTTCAAATAATTATGTCTGCAACTTGTCATTGGGGCTTGACCGTCACTCTGAATTTTGTTGCATCAGCTTTTCTTTAATACTATCTTACGCGTTCATATGTTGGCATCATCATCATCTCATCATCACCAAACATCCGTTTTATCATCTGGGGTGTCGCGGGGAGAAAGAGGTGACGGTCAGCAGTGAGCTGAAAGGCTTCGAGGGGTGGGATTTTGCGTGATGCCAAATCTCCTTCACACCCATAATCCAGGTCTTCCTTGGTCTTCCTCTTGACTTGAACCCTGATGTTCTTGTGTTGAATGCTCGGTTGGGCTGGATGGTGAATGGATAAAAAAAATGCCTGTCAAATGCCCAAATCACTTGACTCACGGTTGGTTAATGTGTGGGTGGATTGGTATTGCTCCCACCATTTCCCTGATCTAGGCGTTCCTGTCCATATCACGCCGTGTGTTAGTAAGTTTTGCTTGAATACGGTAACTAATATGCTTTTGTCAGTGAGTACACTGTGTGGGAGTGCATGCCTGAGGACACGTTCACCGTAAGGTTAATGTTTATTTATAAATTATGATGTTTCTTAATTAATAACAGATGGTGTTTATCACTTTCATTTTTTCTTCTTCTTAATGGAAACAAAATCTCCCTGCATATTATACACTTTTCCAGGTGCTGCTTTTCATCTCGGATGTTAGGGCTGGTTCTAATTAACTGTAATTTAATGGTTGCATCCTCAGCACCCCGAGATGAAATCACCCGCGACAGCTGTCACATACAATGAATTTAATAGGATTTTAAAAAGCGGCAAGAGATAAAGTGATGTCAAACACGGTTTCATATCATTTGCTTAGACTCCAATTTAGTTGTGCAAGAACCATATTACAATTAGTGAGATCATTGTAAAACACGATTTTGAAGTATGGATTGAATCCATAGGCTGGCTCATGGAAAGGTATATTAAGGGGAATTCAGCTGATTAGTGAGATATAAAGAAGAGGTGTATGCAAAGGGGCTTTTGGATAATATAAGAAAAAGAAGAGAGTGAGTGTGTGTGTGTGAGAGAGAGAAATGTATGCAGAGAAACACATGTGGGAAGAAAGAGATTTCTCCCGTACATTTAGCCCCCCCCCCCCCCACCCGATCAGAGAGAGAGAGAGAGAGAGAGAGAGAGAGAGAGAGAGAGAGAGAGAGAGAGAGAAAGAGAGAGAGTGAGAGAGAGAGAGAGAGAGGGGTATCCAGAGAAACACGAGAGTGAGGAAAGAAATATTTCTCCTTTACATTTAAAGATTCTCAGGATAGATCCTGAAGTCCAAACAGTTCTGGAGATAAAAGCTCGTGACGTCAACTGCTGATTAACGATTAAACCGACCCGGTTCCTAGGATACCGGAAAGATGTTCCATCTACCTGAGAAAGTAGTAGGTTTACTGGGCAGCATAAACATACTTTTGCTCCCCCCCCCCCCCCTTGAAGACAGCGTTTTCTCCCTTGATTCTCACAGCCGGCCGGCAAAGATAAATATTTGGCCATGAGGCTGCGAAACGCTAAATATTATCCATGTAATACTGAGCAGTTTCTGGTGATTTGCAAATCTCTGGGCAAGTTAGTGCAAATTGAAGGTCATTTCCAGTGATAATCAAATTAATTTGTGCATGGTATTTTATTTCATGACTGTGAAATGTATCTTGTTCCTCTCTCCCCTCCTGTCAGTCCATCCTGCCGCGTATCTCTGCAGGTGTCTTTTCATCTGACTCTTTATCTACACATCCATCCGTCCACCCATCTATCCATCCATCTATCGTCCATCTGTCCGTCCGGCCGTCTGGTTGCCTTTCTGTCTTTCTCTCTGCCTGTCTGCCTGTCTGTGTGTCTGTCTGTCTGTCTTGAGGAACCATCGTCAATGACTCCGATAGTTAATATCATCTGTTACAAGAACATGCCAAGTACATCGTTATCAATCAATAGAAATACAGAAAGGATCTCGTGGGAGTTAAATTATCTTGTTCACTAGGAATCTTCGATGGATGAGCAGGTTTTATTGCACCTTTTGTGAAGGGCTTAGAAATACTGAGTCTAATTGGTGTACACAAGGCATAGCTTAAAGGTATGTGAAAACGTTAATTATGGCAGGAGCGGAGGCAAGCAGTAGCCAACACCAGCGCCACTTGTGAAAAAATGCTGAAGTCAAAGCACATTATCTTGCAGCCAATGATGCTGAAAGGTTTAAAATACTCCAAGGGCACAAGGGAAACATCCAGTGTGAAGTTTGTGTTTTCCATAAGAAATTGTACTATAAAGCTCAAATAGGGCTATCGATTTTAGTCCTGAACTATGTTGAATTCCCAAAGCCATAGCATATCTGGGCTGATGATAGTAGGAGCTGTTTTTACATGAGACACACGCTGTTAATGCAACCACGTCACGCAAACATTCGGGTCCAGTTCCGGATCCGACTGAAGCTCGGACGTTCAGGGTTATCCCACGGGACTGACTAGTTTCACTATCTGAATTCATGACACAGTTTTTTTGGCTCCGCACAATCTGTTTGTTCTCTGTCGTAACTCTTCAAACACGATTAGTTGAGATTACCTGGCGTACATGACTTCACCCAAATTCCTGTTATGTTTTTCGAATGGATAGCGGAATCGTTGTATTTTATTTTTTATTTTTCTTCACAAAATGATAACAAATAAGTTACACTGGCAGCTAAACAATGATTTAAATTTTTTAAAAGGCGCCATGAAGATAAAGAAGAAAGAGACTAACAGAAAAAAGATAACTTACATGCAGAAATAATAATAATCAAGTATCTTTACCTTTCGACAGATTACCAAAACAACAACAACAATCAAACCTATGCCTCGACATATATGAGTTTGTACTTTACCATAATACATTGTACTACATAACATAATAAAGATCCAAAGCAGACATGATTTCGTCTTCTTCTAGTTAATTAAGTTTATTTTCAAAGATGTCGTTTTAATGGTTTAATATGAACAAAACAACAACAACAACAACAACAAAAAAACTGGTCTTTTTTGCGAACGGAATTATGATGTAAAAAAAAAAAAGATGTAGTAATCACTAATGTAATAACGTTATCGATAAAACACGTATGAAATATGCCCCAGAACATTGATAATATACATGGTTGTAATCGGATTCCTCCAACAAATATTCATGACAGATTCCAGCTCGTAGATGTAGTAGTACTTCTGAATAGAGCAAGTCATAGTGGGTGAAAGGTATCAGGAGTCAAAGAGAAGACTTAACTGAAGGTTATATAATGAAAATACAATGCGAATCAAAAGCTATGCTTGATATCAAATCTACTATAAAGTTAAGCGGGTGAATAAGTACATAAATGTGCCTAGCATCTTTGTCTTTACTGTACTTAATAGCTGAAATTCCCAAGGGAACCAGTTCATAGATGTCAAGAAATGGGTCCGTTAGTTTGATTTCAACATCACTTTTTGTATGGCCCACAACGATTACAGACAAAAAGCAACAAATCCGTTGTCAGAAAGGCACGCCTACTGAATCACCGGCACTCAATCATTTGTGTAAAGCAAAGACATAACGCTGATTGATCCTAGTCGTTGTACTGTCTTCCTTAGACAGTTTATCACAATGTAATATTCCTAAAGCTTAGCATTGGACACAAAATGTTCAGTTGCTGATTATCCTGTTCGGCACCAAACTGACTGACCCGCCTCCTGTCAAGCAGGTATTTGTGCACAATAATTGTCACAAAAAAGAAACGAAACAGGTAACAAAGATAGTCCGTAAATTGTAAGGCATTATCGTCCTATATATTAAGCGTATTCTATCAAAAAGGGCATAATTCAAGGTGTATTAAAATTACTTTCTCCCACTTTCGTGTGCTCTTTCTGTCTCCCCCCCCCAACCCTCTCCCCCCCCCCCCGCAATCCTCTCTCTCCCCCACTCTCTTTGGCGCGCCCTCTCTCTCTGTCTTGGTCCCGCTGCTTATAAGAAGGTTAATATCACAAGAAGAAGATTGGTTATAAGAAGATTAAAAAAAATGAAGACAATAGAATATGAACAGCAGTGAAAAGCGACAGATCTAACAGGTCTTGTGGTACTCTTTGATTCGCCAACAGCGTGATTTACTATTACAAATCCTGATGCCTAGCAATTGTAATTCTGAGAATCATACAGATTAATTCTGGACTGAGCACAATCCAAGAAGATTAATAAATTTAAACACCTAAGTATCTAATCTAGGTGAAAAAAGACTTAATGTCTACCGATGGAGTGTTGCGTGACTGAAAGTAGACAGTGGAGATGATGGTGATAGCTGCAGAGAAAAACATGTCCGCGATCTCTGATATTACGGAAAACCTTAAATTTAAATCAGTATGGCGTGTTTCAGTTACTGTAAATATCACCATGCACTACACCGAATTGTAAGACATTTTACTGACATAAGGGCCTAATTATTGAGCCAACTTTGTCTTGTAGGCTTGGCAAAACGCGACTACAATTCTTGCTTATTCTTCCTTCATTTTTCTGAACGACAACAACAACAACTGGAAATCTTTAAGTATGTAACAAATGCACACTTTGACACTTGTTTGAAATGCGTTGTGGCACTTATCAAGCTGTTTTACAGTTCCGATTTACTCTAATTGCTTAAATACTAAAGCCTCAAATGATTTATGTCGAATTCCCCGGTTTTGCGAAAAGTGGAATTCGAACAAGCAAGAACTCAGGTAGCCAAAAGTTTAAGCTGATCTCTTTCTTTAAAATGCATTACAGGCAGATACACCCACTTTAAGACTTATCTTCAAAACACAGATTCAAATGCACATGCAAAAAGAAAAAAAAAACCAAACTTTTCCACGGTTACTCACTCAAAACGGGTGCATCATTTATCCACGCCAATTTCCCTCACAACCCAGCTCGCCCCCCTCTCCTGTTTCACCACCATTAATCAAACACAACCACCCGGTTATTTTCCATTCCTGATTACTTCCGCAGGCGTTCACAGTCAACGATGTCAGAATAACCCATATAAATCATAAGGCGGATGCCCAGGACCCACAACCACCGAAACCTTACGTGCCATTACAATCAATACGTCGATACAGCGTCAACATTTTTACTGCCCCATCTATCATCTCTAGTTTCACAACAACATCTCACACCAGCAGAAGCTTTGAGATGTGGAGAAAACTCTTGACTAAGATTTAAGATGCAGAAGTCGACAAAAAAAAATATGTTACAACAACAAGCGCAGCAGTCAACATAAAGGACAATAGTGGCACGAAAAGCGACAACAGTAGTGGCATCAATAAAAAAAAAAAATGGTTACAATAAAACAAATAATAATGAAACAATAAAAACATTTTGAAAATAACAGCAGCAGGAACAGAAACAACACAGTGACAACAGCAATAGCAACAGCAGCAATAAAAAACAAAAACAATAGCAACAGCATTAGTAAGGGCATCAACAAAAACTACACAATAGTAACAGCTATAGCAACAAAAACTACACAATAGTAACAGCTATAGCAACAAAAACTACACAATAGTAACAGCTATAGCAACAAAAACTACACAATAGTAACAGCTATAGCAACAAAAACTACACAATAGTAACAGCTATAGCAACAAAAACTACACAATAGTAACAGCTATAGCAACAAAAACTACACAATAGTAACAGCTATAGCAACAAAAACTACACAATAGTAACAGCTATAGCAACAAAAACTACACAATAGTAACAGCTATAGCAACAAAAACTACACAATAGTAACAGCTATAGCAACAAAAACTACACAATAGTAACAGCTATAGCAACAAAAACTACACAATAGTAACAGCTATAGCAACAAAAACTACACAATAGTAACAGCTATAGCAACAAAAACTACACAATAGTAACAGCTATAGCAACAAAAACTACACAATAGTAACAGCTATAGCAACAAAAACTACACAATAGTAACAGCTATAGCAACAAAAACTACACAATAGTAACAGCTATAGCAACAAAAACTACACAATAGTAACAGCTATAGCAACAAAAACTACACAATAGCAACAGCAGCAACAAAAACTTCACAATGGTAACAACAAGAGCAACAGCAGCTGCACTAACAACCGCAAGCAAAAATAACAGCGGCAGCAGAGACAGCAATAACAACAACAACAACAACAACAACAACAACAACACAAAAACAACAAGAACAAGAGCAGCAACAACAATAATAGCAACAACCAGAACAACACATCAATAACAACAACAACATCTACGATGACAAAAAACAACTGCAGCAACAACAACAGAAGAAATTTTTATTTTCCCCATAATTATATCTCTTGTACAGGAATAAACAGCAATAAGGCTTATAGATGCTCAGCTGGGAATATGTGTAAGACATCATGGCTCCACGTCTGGTGCAGCATATCATTCAATGCCATGGTGAATGAATTCTTCCATCAGACTGACGGCGATCGCTAAATTTCTCAGACAGCGAGTGATTAGATGGTTCAGATTGTACTAAACATAATATTCAGCGACATATTTTGCCTCTCTCCAAACATTAAAACGAGCGAAAAAGAAATTGTGGCAAAATAATTTTTGAACTTAGACACGATTGTCGAAGTATTGAAAAGGAAAGAAAGGAAGAAAGAAAGCCTGGCTATCTGAAAGGTTTGTACATAAATAGGACAGGTAAAAGAGCTTGTATTTACCGTCTAAAGCCCCTGAATACTGAACACTTCATTTTGTAAACACAAAGTGTTACCAGTGTTATTGTAACGTTTCTTGATTTATCATGCACGCATGCATGCATGTCATAGTTTTTCAGAGAAAGTATGAGGCGAATTAAAGTTGAAGTGCCTAGTTAGTGCTCAGAAAACAACTAGGCACTGCAACTTTAATTCGCCTCATATTTTCGCTGAATCATTATCTCACTGCTCTGTCTCCCCCAAGCGTGTGCTTACTTCTCTTAAAGTCATAGTTTTGCTGGCGTTTGTCCATGTTTTTACAACAGACATCTTCCTCAGAAGGAGCCATAGAATAAAATTGAACCAGATAAGGAACACTGAGATCAAATAATATTTATAACATTAAATGAACTTTACTGTCTCTACTGATGATATCTGATATTTGTTTCAGGCAACTGAGGTGGTCGGTTAATATCATAATTCTACCCTGATCCCATTAATTATCCTTGTGTCTTCTCTAAAAAAAAAAAATCAGGAGAAAAAACGGGGCCACAAATGACATTTTCCCCAGTTCTAAGCATAATATCTGGATGACTCTAGAAATGTCTCTGGGATATGACACGAAACCAAGAAAATAAAAATGTCATGGACAAAATAAAAGTCTTGAAGATGACGGGTTTGAGTTTTCCGTTTTATTACAAGAGGCCGCCGTTTAAATGGCGAAACAACAACAACAAACAAACAAACAACAACAACAATAACCCGGTGTGTTTGACACTTAACAAGGTTTCCTTGGCAACCCCTTCGGTTTAATGACTTCGTTTAACGTTATAACAAACAGTAAAACATTCTCAGTTTTTTACTTTGTTTGGGATTCTTATGGAGACGTACAACTAATTTAACTGATCGCAAGGGAAAAGATGAAGAAAAAATTCTCAGTGTTGAAGAGAAAGAAAATAAGAACAGAACGTTTGTATCTGAAAACGAAGTCTTCTTAATAGAATTGATCAATCCCCATAATGAAACTGTAAAGATCCGAACCAACTTTTAAGCGTGAAGGACAATTGGTATGGTTTTCCTCATCTGTTGCACACTGGCAGTTTATGCTTGCTTTTTCAACACTGAAATTTGTTTATTATTGTTGTACTTTCCTCTTCTTTGTTTACATTTTTTTTTGGCCACATATTCGTTTCTTTTCTCTCTCTCTCTTTCTCTCTCCTTTTCTCTGTCTCTATTTTCTCTTTCTCTTTCTCTCTCTCTCTGGTGGACATTTTTTCAGAAGGTTTATAAGTAAACAAATGGTGTAAGATTACATTTGGACTCCTTTCTCCAAATATGATGATTATGAAAGTACCCTTTTTGTAATAATCAACCCACTCACAATATACTGACAATAATTGTACACTCTTTTCTTGTTGTAGACATTTACCATTTGGTTGTTTGTGGCTTCTTTCACTTCCACTGATAGTGATGGTAAGTGTCCTTCGGCAGTCGAATGGAAGACACTTACTGACTGCATAGTCGTTTCAGACTGATGGTTGTAATTCATTCATTGATAAGGCTGCTACCCATAAAGTGTCTCAACTAAAGCGGTTCGCATTAGGGCTTAATTAAAGAGCTATTCATGATAAAGAGCCTTGTGGGAAGAGATATAATGATATAAATAAGTAATTACCATGGATGGAGAGGAGATGAAAAGTGAGACGCAGCTGTGATTGCTATCAATATAAAACCAGTTCATCGAGAAACAGAAATGCAGCCCATTATATTGATGTGGATTATCATTTATTTAATCATGATAAATAAAGAGGGTCCAGGTACCATGCATTTGGGGGGGGGGGGGGGAGGAGATGTAAGCCGTAATTATATTATTATTATAATTTTACGACCTAGGGTGGGAGATACTGTTATAAATCATTATTAACTCTTGTCTATCCATTTTTTAATGATTTGATTGATTCATTCTCTATGCCGTTGGAAGGCAACTTCGATGTGAGATTTGTCTGAGGGTCATGCTATTAATTATTTTTTTCTCCAAGCGTATAAAAATCTTCAATGAAAGCTTTTGTTTTAGGCATAGGAAAGAATTGTTAGCTTTTATTCACATTCTCTCTATGTCCTGCCACCATATACGAATAAATAGATCTAGTTTGCTGATGTGGCTTGGCGGAGTTGCCCTCCGATCCATTTCACCTCTCCCCCCACCCCCCCCCCCCAATCATTACCACCATTACCACCACCACAACAACAACAAACATAGAGATAAGATTAAAATAAAAAAATAACAACAACAACAACAACACCCCTAAAACAAACAAACAAATAAACAGCAAAAACAAAACAAAACAAAAACCAAAAAAAAAAAATCAAAACTCCCCAAAAACCCACAAAACTTCCAAATCAACTTGGCTATAATCTGTGTATGTGTGAATGAGTGTGTCTGTGTGTTTTCTTCATCAAAATGGCAAACTCCCCCCCCCCCCCCCCACTTCCCCCCCTTTACTTCCCTTCCATGGAAATTCCTGATTAAAATCATAAATGGCCGTAATTCAATCTCATGCCTTTTTCCTTCACAAACTCAATTGATTTTCCTGCCTACTGTGACCTTTCAGTATAAATATTTCGGAAAGATGAAATATTTCGAACTCGAAAGGGAGGGGAGGGGCAGAAGAGGGAAATGAGATATGGGATTTCTTTTATATTGTGATGAAAATGCCGGACGGTCTTTCTGTGGAAGGAAATTTCCTGTCAAGACCTTAAAGGCGACAGGCTTACACAATATTCACAAAATGTTTCAGTTTAGTTCAGTGTAGCCAATGCCTTCGAATGTGATCTAAAAAAGAATCTAGCATGATCTTCAATGCACAGTTAAAAGCTGTTCTCGTCACTTTTGTCCCAATTTAAGAGAAATAAAAATTGTGAAGTGAGTTAAAATGAATGCTTTCTACTCTCATTATCAAAACCCTGCATCACGAATACCCCACTTATCCACATTTGCCGATGGCGGCACTGGCAGGAATTGGATATTGTATAAATAGAAGTGAAGAAGGAAAAATCTCCGCGCTTTTCTAAAAATAAAAGCGAAGCATTCGAGTTCCACACGACGGGAGATCTGTCAGAAAATATCAATGTGATAGTCTGATTAAACATCCGTAAAGCGACCTCTCTCCGAGTTCTCGCTCACACAAGTGCAGTCACTCATAGGATACTGAATGAGAAGCATTTTGCCCTCGATAAACGTTAGAGATGGTGCATTCCAAATAACAGACTGGTGTTGGTTTTCTTTTTTTTTTCCCCCGTCGATATTTCAGAAATAAATGAAACCACAACGTGGTAGTCTTCTGCCCGATCAGTGTCCTGCATTTTCTCCAAGTAGTATAAAGCGATGGACGGGCACAGATGCCTATGCTCTGCCGATATTACACCAGAACCATAATATACATTATTTGTGAGCATGTGTATTGTTCCGTGCATTCCGGCTCTCCTCCCCAATCTGTTTCCAAGATCTTTGTGACGTTCCGGAAAGAAATCTGCTTGAGTGGTTTCATTCCTCTAAATGGCTGCTCGTAAACAGATGTCATTCATCTTAGTCATGTGGAAAAAAACAACAAATAAACAAACTCGCCCCTTTTTTCTGACCAACACTGTTCAGCCATCTCTACACCTGTGCCAACGAAATCTTTTGTGCAGGTCTAATGTGGTATCTTTGGAATATTTTGTCGATATACCTAATCAGGTTTTCTAAAACTCTCTTTGAATCACAATTTTCAAATCGAGGCATTCACCTTTGAACCCGCTTTTGAACTTTACCGGTACTGAATGTGCCTTTTGGGCCTGGGCGTTCACTTTGCTTCAGGAACGGCGTGTGTGGGGCGCTAATGTGCATGAGAGATTTTATTTGACCAGTGATAATAATAACATGAAACTACACGTGACACACACTCAGTTTTGTGTGCCACCAAGAAATGCATACACCCTGGTGGTTACACGAGGCCTAAGCCAGATTGAAATTTTAAGTTTAAGCCAAACAACGATAGAAAAAAGCCAAAAATAACAACAACAACAAAACTAATTTCAGTATAGTTTTCATAATAACATCACACGAAAACTCATGGACCAGGTTAATATCATCCTCCCTACTAGAATGAGTGGAATGCACATGTATTTGGCTTAAACCTTGTCAGGTGTGAATTTACCAAGTATTCCTGGTGATGCTGTGAAAGCCCTTGCAACATTTGCTTGAAAGCATTGGTTCTGCCCCGATTCTCACAATAGTATAAAGATGATTCAGCTGCATTCCGTTTTAGTCTTAGTTTCAATGGAGAATATATGAGAAAAATATCCTCAAGAACAGCTTTGCTGACTGGGCTTATAAAATATTAGGCAAACAAAGACAAAGGTGGCCATCTCTTTAAACGCTTAATGTTGAATTAAATCAATTCAGAGCCACTGTGTGTGCAGCAAGTCCTAAGGTAGGTGACAGTCTTTCAAAAAAGAAAAAAAGTAGCAGTTTAAAGAATATAAACCATAGAATCCAGTGTCAACTGGACACTGACCTTTGCCGATTGGCTGTTTCTTGAGAATGAGCAGCAGAAATCTTGGCACATGTACATAATTACGACTGTGTGTAACCGTCTAAAATATATTTCCGTGATAAGAAGTACTTCAGAAAAAGCATGGTATGTGTTTGTGCAGATAATTTTTGTATTAATTGTATGTATCGAAAAAAAAAAGCCAAAAAAAGCCAAACAAATTTTCTGACGCCAATCATGTTTTAAAAAAAGCCAAATTTCTGGAATTTGGCTTTAAAAAAGCCAATCTGGTAACACTGGCCCTATGCGTTCAATCAAAGAATGTAGAAATATTGCTTTAGTTCAGTTCGCTACACTCTTCCTTTTCAGGAACAGCGGGCGTAGCGCGCTAATCTGCGTGGGAGATTATATTTGACCTGTGATAATACAACATGACACTGCATGTGACACACAATCAGTTTGGTGCGCCGTCAAGAAAGGAATACGTTCTGGTGGTTCACATGAGGCCTAAGCTTGCACTCTTCCCTAATAGGAACCGCGTGTGTAGCGCGCTAATGTGCATGAGAGACTGTACATGTATTTGACCAGTAATAATAATAGCAAGACACACGATATGACACATATTCAATCTGTTGCGCCGCCAAGAAAGGAATACGTTCTGGCACACGTGACATCTGTAACAAGACTGGAAACTCCCAGGTATTAATGCGGATTCCCCTGGGTCTGAAGTGCTGTTTTTGCCTTTACCGGTTCAGCTTTTTGTCATTGTTAAGAAAACACGAACTACATAATTGTTATTGTCCAGATGTCCCCCCCCCCCCCCCCTACGTTTTTCCATCCTGATACTCAGAAGGTCCCCATGCCCTTTTTGTTTTCGGGTCAAATTTTCCCATGTTATCCGAGCTGCTAAATAGTCTAGGGTTTTCACTAGCAGAAAGCCAAACAGAAACAATATTAATGACAGCAAAAAAGGAAGAGCAACCACAGCAACAACTACCTTAACAAGATACCAACAATTAAGAGAAGTTTCAACAGCGATATCAGCGGCGTCATACATCTATAAAAAAAAAAACGTTCATAGCGAAACGGTGACAAAGGGAACATCATTATCATAACCACTTTGGACCATCTTACCATCTTCCACAACAACATGTCAACCTCAGAGGACGCGTAGGAAGTAAGGTGGTCATCAGCATTTTTTTTTTCGCTGCCAGAAGAGGCTATTCCCACCATAACTAACCCTTCTATAGCCGAAAGCACTTCAGTATTCTTCGGAAAAACGATAAATGGGCTGTCTAACGCAGACCCCTCCAAACATAGGAGCCAGTGAGCAGGAATGATGATTTAGGGCCAGATGGACAGGAGAGAACAGGGTTGAACGAGTAAGCAAATGAACCACAAAAGGGCTAGACAATCAGAGGCTGGCTAGCTATACAGATGGGGGTTAACCCACACGCAGTGTTATGATTATGTAGATAGATAGATAGATAGATAGATAGATAGATAGATAGATAGATAGATAGATAGATAGATAGACAGATAGATAGATAGATAGATAGATAGATAGATAGATAGATAGATAGATAGATAGATAGATAGATAGACAGATAGATAGATAGATAGATAGATAGATAGATAGATAGATAGACAGATAGATAGATAGATAGATAGATAGATAGATAGATAGATAGATAGATAGATAGATAGATAGATAGATAGACAGATAGATAGATAGATAGATAGATAGATAGATAGATAGACAGACAGACAGACAGACAGACAGACAGACAGACAGACAGACGGATGGATGGATAGATAGATAGATAGATAGATAGATAGATAGATAGACAGACAGACAGACAGACAGACAGACAGACAGACAGACAGACAGACAGACAGACAGACAGATAGATAGATAGATAGATAGATAGATAGATAGATAGATAGATAAAAATTCTTTATTTCCATGTGAATACAATACAGATTGTACAGATATAATATTATCGAAACATTACATCTAAGTGGAAATTGTGCCATGGTGGGTGGCTTTACTTTATCTCTTCTATGGAAGGGATGGACAAAACTGGAACATGTTTTTAAATAGAGTTAATAATTCCTATTATACGACCTGCATCTTTTATTCCAGATTTTGAATGATCCAATAACTGAACTGATACTACAGTACTTAGATATGAACTTACTTTCTGAATTGTTAATGTTTAGTTTCTTCAGCCCAGTAATAAATCTTCTGTGAACATTTCCCAAACTTCCAATTATTAAATCTATTATATCACATTGGTATCCCATAGCACTGATTTCAATGGCTAATGGGAAATATTTGTCAAATTTGCCTTGATAACATCTATCAATGTAACAGTCGTATGGTACTGCTACTTCAACGATCTCGACTTTTTTATTAGTATTGTCTATAACTGTGATGTCGGGTCGTATTGATCTGGTGGTAAAGGATGTTGCATCTGATCCAAACATTGATGGGTTGATGAGTGTGTCCTTTAGTACTTCTTTGTTACGATTGTAATAAGTGATCTTCCTTTCAATAATGTCCATTATTCTGTTGTGTCTTGCTTGGTACATGCCGCTGAATTTCGTGCACCCGTTCAATGCATGGCATACTGTTTCAGAGTGGTGGTGGCATAACTTACATGATTTAGTATAGGCGTTGGGGTAGTACAGGGACAGTAGGGTCTCGACTTCTAGGATCTGCACTCGTCCACGTGTGACAAATGATCTGATCTTGTCATCCAAACTATGGTTTGTCAAATGTTCGTATGACACACTGTGGTTGATACCTTTTGCCTCGCGGACAATGAGGCCTTGAGATGACTTTGACAACAGTTCCTCCTGGCATCTTTTTAAACGATCTCTCTTAAACGTAGAGGAGAACTTGTTTGAATCAGTAAACATGTAGGAGACTTCGTCGTCAATTTTTATTTCAAGTGCGTATTCATTATGGCGACACAGCATGAGGATGTTATTTCTGGTACACATTTCATTCAGAAAGATCCATTCAGATCTTCCCCATTTGACATTGGTATTCTTCACTACAGCTCCTTTATTGTTGACTGCGTACCCAGCAAAATTTGGGTAGTCTTCGGTGGCGGTCGCTTTGCGTTGGTCCATATGTAAATGGAGGGATCTTCTTGCTGTCTCTTTCACGACAGGATCATCACTGTTTAGGAGTGATAAGTGGAAAGACATATACTTGGCATAATAGATGACTCGAGGGTTCAAGATCCCAAGGCCACCTTTTGACTTAGGGCTGAAAAAATATGATCTGGTGGATGATGAGTTGAGCCCAAGCCAGTGTCGGATGTGAAAGACCATGGTGTCTTCCAAGTGATCAAGATTCATTTCTGTCTTGAGTTCCAGGTGAAATAAGTTTTATCCTTCCACTTCTCATGGCACTTTTATAACACACTCTGAGCCTAGGGACTAGGCCCACAGTTCTGTTCACCATGGCTACGTTATCGGCGGCATTTACGACGGATCACGGCCCCAAAACAGCAGGAAGAACAGCACTACACAAAAGCGCAGCTAGTTCAGCCGCCATCTTGATGACGTAGATGATAGATAGATAGATAGATAGATAGAAAGGTAGATAGATAGATAGATAGATAGATAGATAGTTAGATAGATAGATAGATAGATAGATAGATAGATAGATAGATAGATAGATAGATAGATAGATAGATAGATAGATAGATAGATAGATAGATAGATAGATAGATAGATAGATAGATAGATAGATAGATAGATAGAATGAAGAATGGTTGGATAGATAAATGGTTGTATGGGTGTATGGATAGATCTATATATATAATTGGGTAAAATTGGACGGTTGTACTCTATAGCTGAAAAAACTACTGAACGTAGAGCCATGAAAAAATTTCTGAAAGTAGTTCAAAGACTGAGCAAGGTTTGTATCAATTCATTTTAATGATGCAACAACCTTAAAAATTTAGAAAAATAGAAAACAAAATGGGCCGTTCGAGGTTTTCCGATTCGTCATTTTTACAGCTCAGACAGGGCCGAATGTAGTAAGATATTTTGGTAACTCGAAACTTTGGTCACCTAAGGCTCAGGAACCGCATCACACTCAGGCTTCAAACTTTGCACAACAGCATAATTATTATCAATGTGAAATTAACATGGGCTATATTAGAAATTATGAAATGTTCTACGTTTCATTTTTCATTGTTTCGGCATCACATTTCGATCTATTTCGAGTCATGTTTCGCCATTTTAAGGTTTCGTTATCACTTCCTGCGATGTGTTCACTATCAAACACACTAACCAGTGCGCAAATCATGCTATTGTACGGGTCGCGCAAGGTATCAACTCACAAAGGCAGAGCAGTAAGACTTAATTAAAAACAAACAAACAAAAATAAAATAGACGAATAGGAACAGGCAAGATGAAGCAGGTCCATTATAACCACCCAGAACTGAAACTAATATTCAAACCGATTTATCCCGGGCAGGGCCGGGGACCTCAGCTAGTAGATAAATAAAACTCATTTGGATGTCAAGATAAAGAATTACGTCACACGATATCGTGATGTACGTTTATTCCCCAAGATTGTTATTTCAAATAACTCATGGTGACGATTGAGAAAACAAAGTGATATAGAGACGCCTTGTAAACATTGTCCGTGCGAGTTGAGCAAACTTGCAAATTAATGAAACATGCTGAAACATTTCAAGTTGCGAGCGCCCCAGCACAAGTTTTTTTTTCTGGAATGCAGCTATATCTCTTTATAATCCCGAATGTATAATCTTATTACTGTCTCTCTCCCCCTCTTTCTCTCTGTCTGTCTGTCTCCCTCACACAGACACGTGTCATGTTGTTTTTCTCCTTCTCAAGCGAAGATGCGCACTAGCTTCTCACTGAAGGGGTGCGTAGATGACTAATAGATGTGTGTGTGTGTGTGTGTGCGAGCGCGCGCGCGCGTGTGTGTGTGTGTGTGAAATGACACGAGTTTCACATGAATGTTTCAGCAAAGTGGCCGCTTATGATTATTACAATATGGATTTTATCTCACCATGCACTTTGGGAAAAAAATTAAAATAAATCAAAACCAACACCTCCAAATAGAAGAAAGAAGGGTTGATGAGATGGTCTTTTCAGTCTCTCAGAATAATGTACCCTTTACAGCAGTGGCTTTCAACGTGGACGATATATCGCCCCCCCCCCACTTCCCCCTCCTCCCTCTCCCCCACCGGGAGGCGATTTTGATTTGGGGGGGGGGGGGATGAAAACGAAGAAAATGACGACAAAGGGGCAAAAACGATGAAGGGCTCGAGAGAGGGGAGAAAACGTGAGTGGAGAACGATTTGGGGGGCAAATACAGGGCAGCCACTGACTTGTTCAACAGATCACACCCAGATAGGTTTAATAAACGGAAGAGGCTTTTTTTTTTTTTTAGCGTAGAGTGTTTGATAAAGAATACTTTCTGTTTTATAATGAATAATCAACGCGCCTATTGCCATTAAAATTAAGGCTTTCCAAAATGGGGGCGCAGCCAGGGCCGTTCATCTTTATTTGTGTGTAGTCTGTCTTCTTGCGAAATGTTTCGGTCGGGTTTGAGTAAGATTTTTGGTGGGGTGGGGTTGGGGGGGGGGGGAGAAGGAAGCAGTGAAAGAAAATTTAGAGCCCTTGGGGGCGATTGCCTGAAGAAGGTTGGGAACCACTGCTTTACAGAGATGTTGAATGCATACCTGGGACAATAGACAGGGAAGAACATTGATAAACATCACCATACTGCCAAAAAAACAAAAAAACTCAGTGCTTTGTGGGCATCCTTTTTCTTCTATTTGTAATGGATTTTATGGCCCTCTAAGCTTAGTTCTACACCATAAACTTTATCTCTCTCCACGCCTAATGGGTTCGACCCAGCAAATATCTCGATGTCAGCTTTATTATTTTTTTTAACAAAAACATTCATCGATCTTTAAACAAATTAAAGCTGAAATTACAGAACAACATTGCACAACGCAACAAACTTTTAAGTCATTACTTAAATATTCATTGCTATCTGTTGGTTGTGCCAACTGTTTAATTAACGGCATGAACTGCTGCCGTTTCGCTAACTGATAATATACGACCATTATTATTTAGTGTCGTATGACACTGCGTATCATATGATAATGGAAGTAAGGCCTCCAGTGTAGTCATGAAAGGCTTTTTAACCGCTGAGCCTTAAATTCTACAAAATATCATATCAGGCATAGTAAGAAAGACGTAAAGGGCACATTTTAAAAGATCATGAAGGTCACTGCATTTTTAATACTTTCCTTGATTTTGAGCCACAGCTGAGTTAACAGAAGGAAGTGTTCCGACATTCTGAGCCCGCAAAAAAACAACAACAACAAAACCGGCATTTCTTCTAGTGGAATGTAAAAGTATGACAGGAAATTTCGTTCTGCGCTTCAGTTTACACATTGGTAAAGGAAACCCGACATTAAAAATTACATTTATGTATTGCCCGATTCAACGGACCAACTAGGTTTGATTAGCAACTGTTCCACTGGCCTAAGGCAAAATAATAAGCAAACCATTTGAAATATTATGTAGCAGCAAAAAAAAAAATAAATAAAAATAGTCTTTTTGGCTACACAGGAAAACTGATTAAAAATAATATTCTCAATTCACACAAGGCCCATGTACTATGTCTACAATGTTGGCCCAACGGCTGCTCATGCTCGGCCCTGGCCGTCACCGGCTTCGGGGTCTTCTATAAAGTTCATGGTGCTCGATTTCTTTACTCCCCTTTCCCTTGAACGCTTTCCATGCGACCGGTTCACCCCACCCCCACTCCCATTTTCCCTTGTACTAGCGTATGGCTATTTAAATCTTGAATGTCCATGGGAAGTCTTTGATAATCTGATGGCATTTTTCACCGACTATTACACTGTCGTGGCTTTTATTTCATGTTTATATAATCTCACACACATTCTAGTTTGTTGTTAAACATAATTAAAACTAAAACTAAACCTTTAAGTCATTACCATAACTGAAAAGCACATGTGCATACGATTTACCCGACCCAACCCCCCCCCCCTTCCCTGGTCTACGTTTTTCATACAATGAATCCTAGTTTGCCTCCCTGAGCGTACATACTTCATTGCTGTCCCATTAGATGAAAAATAGCGGAGCTGTAGACTGAAGTAGCTTTTTCTTAAAACGATTTCGTCTTGCAGGGACAATTGCCCATCCAATTTCACCATGAGGTCTTGAGATGGAGTATGTTTCTCACAGTGGACATTCAGTATGCGTGTTAAAATGTGTGATGTGTTGGGAATTTTATGATTTCTGAAGCATAGAAGCTCGATTGTATGAATTTAAGAGAAAGCAACTCGACACATTAAAGGTCACACCGTGCCAGGACAAAAGCAAGCCGATAGACGAAGACAGATCGATAGGACAGGAAGAGACCCTACCAGGAGCACCCACCATTATAAATTTTTATAAAGGCGGGGCAAACAATACTTTCTGTCTTTGACAAAAACATTGAAAAATATAACTGCATAATTATATCCTTTGAAGCCTAATTCACCGAATATGAGACAAATCAATTTATGCCATATCGAATCATATATCGTCATGAAAAGCTGTCAGCGATGTTATCCCAGAGGCAGGCTTGTTGGCTTGATGAATAACCATGCTTAATTGGTACCTGTGGATACATTAGGCTTTCATGCAACGGCCACAGCGACAATACTGCCAAGTTAAAAGCCTGCATTTGCTCGCGAAGAGGCCGGACCTTATATCAAACGGCCGGTCTATTGAACTATTGGCACAGTGGCTAATTAATCAGCCGACTTTGGCACTAGATATCACAAATGCAGCAATAAAGCAATAAGCATTGGCAACTTCCCAGCACTTGTGAGACCCAACGATGGAGTTCTTCGGAATCTCCGCCTGTCGAGCCATATGACAGATGGATAGTAACAGTTCTTATTGACTTGTATAACTCGTTGTCGTGTCGCAGAATATTAGTTTCTTCAGCTGTTTTTCAAGTTTTCACACCAGTGCAGCCAACCTGCCATGTGACCACAATATGGAGAATCCTGACAACTCCATTAACTGATTGATCAGTTATGTAGCCTACTTGTCAAGAGATGACTATGTCAGTATGACTACTGACCCTGTAAACTGATGAAGCTTTTCCAACGGCTGTCGTCTGTATTACTTTCATATTAACGTCTCTTGTTTCCTCCCTCGCAACTTGAACGGACTATGACGTAAATATTCATAGTATTTGGAAGGAGAAAATACATTTTTAGTCCTCTGAGATTTTGTATAAACCGATTTTTGTTCAAAAGATTGGGAGTGAGAAATAAAAGAAAACAAATGACATGCCACTTTCATTGTCAGACTTGTATTTTTTTTCTGACTGAAAACCCCAAAGGTTGACAAATGTTATTCTCATCCTCTTCGGAAAGTTCGGTACAAAAATGCGAGCTTCTTAAATAAGCAGGGCTGTAACACTTGCCGAAGCACTACCAAACCAATAGGAAATATTCGTCATCGACCCCTAAAACTACAGTAATTAGTTTTGGCTACTTTTCAGGAGAAGCAAACAGCTGCACCATTTTAGCGCAACTGGTCTAGTGACGATGACGTTTTGAACATTTGCTATATTGTTCAGCTTAGGAATCCAAAACTAAGACCATTCGATGTGGCTTTGAATGTAGTTCGATAATAGAAAAATCGTAGGAAACGGTGACGTAATATTCTCAACCGTAAGATGCATTACTCGACATCACATGCAGCCTCTAACAATAACAAAACAGGCACTATGGCGAGGACTGATTTCATGAAAAAGAAAAGAGGAGGGGGAGCATGGGTGGGATGAATGCTGTTTTCTCTTTCACATCTGAAATAAAAGTTTCCTATCGTACAGATCTCTCAGCTTTCAATGTGTATCATGGTGGTTTGCCATTTCTCCCACGACACTGAACTTGGGGAAACTGGAGGTGGCACGGCTTACTGTTGTAAACTTTCCACGAAAAACACTTGATGGGCGAAAGGAAGGTGGACAAATGGATTGGAGCTTGCAGGAGAAACGTGGCAAAGATCGTATTAGCACCATGATGGAGCAAAGTTATAATTAAAAAGATATCACTCTCTGATAGCATTTAAGCTGTTGCAGGGCAGGTCGTATTCCAGAGTATTATCCGCTACCTGTATCTCGCAGACTGTCATCTAATATCGCTATCTATCAGTTATAATAAGGGTAATGGCGCAACAAAGAATGAAAGAGGAAGAAAAAGCCCACAGTAAAGCTAGATCAGCGGAGCTTTGTTAATGGTTTGAAGAGACGCAGACTGTGGCATGTTTTTTTTAATACCATAATCGAAATGTCATCCATTTATTTATTTTTTATGTGGCCCTTTAACGTCTATATATTAACATTTTGCCCGTCGGTCTTTGCATCAGACTCATTCGTTTATCATTTAATCTGGCGCCTATCCTGTCCAATTCTACTATTAATCATTACGTAATTGTCTGTTCCGGTAGATCTATTATTTAGAAAAAGATGTCAGTGGATTAAAAGTAGTTTTAATAGCAGCCTTTGCACGTCTCTTCAACCACGCAGGATTGGAATGGAAAAGACCAGAAGGGCCATTATTTACCATGGTGTCGTAGAATACGCATCGTTTGTAGTGCCAGCGCTACCAAAGCCTGCATGTTGATTTACAAGTTGTATGGAGCCTAAACACCTACTGATTGAAGAAAATAATTGTCACTTAAAATCGTTAATGTACGGAAATGAGCAAAAAACATGCATTAGGTGGTAGTGGGGGGGGGGGGGATTGAGGGAAAGAGTTAAACTTGAAGAAAAAAATAATTAGAGAACAAACAAGATGACAATAATAATGAGACGGCCGTAAAGGGCAAGAGAAAGAAAAGATAGAGAGAAAAAGACTGCATCAAAGACCAACACACACACACACACATACACACGCACAAACACAAAAACCCCACTTGTTTAAAATTCCACATTTTACAGAAAAACGCAAGCTAATGAAATGATAAAGTCAAGTCTTGGCATTTATAATAATTTCTAGCATGTCTTTGTCTATACTGCCAGCCCTGGAGAAGTGGAGAACTGTCTGTTGAATACGCGTAAAAACTTGAGAAAAATAATCAATTTAAATTGCAATGACAAGAGCGACAATTTTCCCCTACACTCTCACGATATAAAAACAACGTCACATACTGAAAATTGCCACTGTCGCAACGTCACCTTCATGTGATGTTGATGAAATAAAAATTATTGGAAAACATACTCATGTGGGGGAAAGTATGTTCAGTGAATATGGAATATATATACTGATGATATAATAATAAATAACAAACTAAAACAACAACAACAACAACAATAACAAACAAAAATAACCAACAAGAAAAAACAAACAAACAAAATAAAATAGCGAGAACGAAACAAAAAATGATAAAAATTACCAAGCCGCTAACGCCTTTTCTTCTGGGATGATAATTTTTCTTGCATTTTTTAAAGTTTCAATTTAATAACAGCAATGATTTAACAAGGCTTGGTAACAATTACTCTCATTATAACAATTGCTATGACACGAAACCGCCTTCATGTAACTTCATGCGTTATGTCTGTCATTGAATTATGACGTGTTCATGTAATAGTACGTAAGATTATAATGTACTAGCTGAGGTCCCCGGCCCTGCCCGGGATAAATCGGTTTGAATATTAGTTTCAGTTCTGGGTGATTATTATGGACCTTCTTCATCTTGCCTGTTCCTATTTATTTATTTTATTTTTGTTTGTTTGTTTTTAAATAAGTCTTACTGCTCTGCCTTTGTGAGTTGACACCCTGCGCATCCCGTATAATAGCATGATTTGCGCACTGGTTAGTGTGTTTGATAGTGAACACATCGCAGGAAGTGATAACGAAACCTTAAAATGGCGAACCATGACTCGAAATAGATCTAAATGATGGCGAAACAATGAAAAACGAAACGTAGAAGCCTGAACATTTCATAATTTCTAATATAGCCCATGTTAATTTCTCATTGATAATATGCTGTTGTGCAAAGTTTGAAGCCTGAGTGTGATGCGTTTCCTGAGCCTTAGGTGACCAAACTGTTAAACCAAAACACGGCCTCAGGGGAAAACCTATTTGGAAATGTTGAAAATGGTGTTTTAAAAAGATGATTGGAACTGGTAACAAAACAAATGACTTCATAAATTCAGTTTGTACATTTCCACACATTATACCTTCAAAATGAATGTGTAAAAACCTTGTAGATTTTTTAACTAATGAGCACAGAAAGTTTGAACTTTCTACGTTTAGCCGTTTTTCTATGCATAGGGAAAGACCGCTCCAAGTTGTCCAAATATATATATAGATAATATGTATGCGCTCATAATTGCTCTGTGAACATGAATTTCCCTCACGGGATGAATACGTGATTCTTATCTTATCTTATCTTATCTTATCTTATCTTATCATTACTACAGCCAACAGGAACAACGATTAGTAACACCAGTGGCAAGACTTTAATAATGATACCATCCATGCATGAACTGGTTCAGACAACGCACGTCAGTCAGATAACACTGTTTGAGGCAGGAGATGCAAGAGAAGATAAAATTATGAAGTACAAGGGACCTATGACAACGGAAATGCAGATTCTTTTAGGGAAGGCATGTCAAAACTGAAAAGCGCCTGTGGGCCACCTTGTTAGTACTGTGATCATAGGGCAGCATCATTTGCATCCAATTACACATTCTGAAAAATAGAAGTGTCTCACATGTAATCAGAATAATACAACTAACACACAACACTATAAACCTGACACAATGTGATATTATGAAAAACTTTTATACAAAAATGTTATACTTTGTAAAAACAAGTTAGAGTATGTAGGAAAATAGGGATTATTTTTTTTTCAGTTAACCCTGCAATCGTACACAACAATGTTGACATTTTTATCTCCCCAATGTTCGACACCTGCGGATCAATACCTGCATTGTCCTTTCCCCCCATTAATCATTTGATCAGATATCTTTGTCTTGTTGGATTGGAATTACAAGGCGCTCATGTATAATTACTGAACCATCAATTAGAATAAATGCTTAGATACGGCATGTTCAGCTCTTTACAGGACAATATCTATTAGACCTTTGGCACCTGAAGGTGAGTCTAATTCAAACAAATCTATTTATGACTACACAATTAATATCACCGATGGAAAGGGAATCCTGAAAAAAAACAACAACAACCAACTCACACAGAACCTTTGCTGACGTCTTTGTGTGCAATTTTTTATTTATTTTTGCGCTCTCTCATGGTACATGTACTTGAAAAATTGCCCACAGCCCAGAGCCGTTTGGAATAAATTATAACTTGCCAAGTTCTTCATTTGGTGTGGCGTTTTCTATAATATTGTGGGTTTTACCGCAGTTTTGCTCCAACCACAAATCACTGTGTTCTGTTCAAATTAAAGATGTTACTCTCACAGTGCGGAGACAGCATATAATATGAAGAATTAAGAATTTGAAGAAAAGTAAAGAGAGAAGCCGTATGTTGACATAACTGTGCATCCTTGAAGACAAATACAGAGATCGAAAATTGAAGAACTATGCGATTTTAAAAGTCAAGAAACTAATAGGAGGAATGAAGTTAAAATGTTCAGAAAACTAGTTCGGAGGTTTTTAGTGGCTAAATGATGCCACGAGAGGTTTCAGAGCAAATCGACGGCGTGGCGTAAATGAAATAATTGTATAGTCGAAGCGGAGGTACAAGAGGTTGTAGAATAGCAGAAGGCATGAGAACAGAAATAGTCGTATAGTCAAAATGCTGTCATAAGAGATTTGTAGAGCAACAGAAGGCATGAGAACAGAAATAGTCGTATAGTCAAAATGCTGTCATAAGAGATTTGTAGAGCAACAGAAGGCATGAGAACAGAAATAGTCGTATAGTCAAAATGCTGTCATAAGAGATTTGTAGAGCAACAGAAGGCATGAGAACAGAAATAGTCGTATAGTCAAAATGCTGTCATAAGAGATTTGTAGAGCAACAGAAGGCATGAGAACAGAAATAGTTGTATAGTCAAAATGCTGTCATAAGAGATTTGTAGAGCAACAGAAGGCATGAGAACAGAAATAGTCGTATAGTCAAAATGCTGTCATAAGAGATTTGTAGAGCAACAGCACCTGAGAACAGAAATAGTAGTGTAGTGGAAACATTGCCGTGAGAGATTGCAGAGCAGTAAAAAAAAAAAAGATGGACAAAAGAAGCAGTTGTAGTAGTGGTAGGTGCCATAGGCAAATGAGCGGGAAACATTAGGTGACAGAGAATATCAGCTTTATCACATGTATTGAGCGAGATACCTGATCATCATAACCAAACCAGCTAGAATAATCAAATAAATGTTTTCAAATTCAAATCAAAATATCGATGGGTTAAAAGAACAACAAAAACACCTGTTAAAGAAGGAGAAGGTGGTGATGGTGGCGTCTGGGGGGGGGGGGGGAATCACTAGCAAAGCAACATCTATTAAAAGTTTGAATGCATGATTAAATTAATGTCATGAAACAATCACGGCAGCAAGACTGAAAATTGTCTTTTCTACTTTAAGGAAAGGGATCATAAAAAAATAAGTTCATCATTATTGAATCTAACATAAGGCAGACAGGTATTGCAGTAACCACCCCCCCCCCCCTTCCTACAATTTGTCTTATCTCTCATGTTGTTTTCTGTTACTCACTGTGAAAACCCAAATTTTGGGAAATGTTTCTACTTATACGTGGAGACATTTTTCTGTGCAGAAGTTTGGTTGGGGCTTACGAAATTTGTGGCAAAATTGTGGTTTAGACTTCATATCGAGACATTGCAATCTTATTTTCAATAACCCCAAAGTGGAGCAAATTATGGTACTTTCTGTACTTTGGGACATCAAAACTCATAATACAACTTCTAGCGCCAGTAGCACCGGAGAACCGTTTACTCAGAAAGTGACCAATGCCTAGGAAAGCACTGAGAAGGGTTGAAGGTATATCCTTGTTGAGGATCGCTGAGCTGCTTTAGTACTGTGGAGCTTGAGTTCTTTCATCAAAGCTAAACTTTCTCTATTGGCATACAGAATTTCCGTCCGCATTACAATAGAGCAGACTATTTGCCATCCACCAATGAATGAACTTACAATCTTTCATCTGTGCCTGCTTCTCATTTCATCTGTTCAAAAAGTGAAGACAGTCAAGAGTCGACATGATTTTAACCCTCTTGCTGCCACACGGCCTGTATATCGGCCCATCATATTTTGCGGAAGACTGTCCCACCGCCGATATACCGGCCTTAAGGTCTCATGCTGAAACTCCCGGGGGGCATGTTTTGTACTCCTAATTTTAAGCTATTTGTGCTGTCTTTCTACCCGATAATCCATTATTCTGGTAGTCTAAAGGAAGGAAAGGCATTTGGCCTTGGCAGCAAAAGTGTTAAGAGTGAAAAAATTGAAAACTGTGAAGATATTTAATACACTTACTTGATCGGCTTATCCATGTGTTGAAACGAGAATAGGATTTTTTTTTTCAGAATGGATATTAATATGTAACATGACGCAAAGATACCATAAGAACGGGTATCGTTTTCTGGAATTAATCTCAAAGAGATCGCTTTGCCATTTCATTTTTATCAGCGGCCTCTATAGAGTCATTAAATATTGAAGAACGGATTAAGTGAGTGGCTTTGGTTGTTGCTATGGAAACCAACGGAGAAAGTGATGCACAAAAGCATTATTGCTAATCTTATTTCAGTCGTTAACTTTATCTTGCATTTTATAGCCAGCTGTTTGATGGTCTAAAGTGCTTCATTCTATATCGTTAACATTTTTGTGTCTCCTGCGTGGGAACGGATCATTTTATTTCGCAAGAGGAAACTTAACCTGTCACATTTTTTTTTGTATTTATGACATTCAAGAAGTTTACGTGGGTTAAAGCTAGAGTGGATAAAATTCCCCATAGAAATGATCTCTATTGTGTGTATATTGAGTTCACCAGTACAAAAATGTGGGAGATAAAACGGGGTTTGATGTACGTAGCAACACTGGCAATAGAGAATGCTGATTTAGCCCTGCTGGGGAGTAGAGAGATGCATGGTATGGAAACCTAATAAAATAATTAACATTGTTAGCTGGGTGGAATATTTAATATTAGGGTAATTTCTTGTTGGAATAGATTTTTTTTACATCATTAACGTTTTGTTTCAGGAAGACGACAGCACTAGCATAATAGAAGTTAGGTTTTTAGTCTGAATGTTCTAAAAATGAAAATGACAACAGTCCCAGTCTTAGTCTTCAATCACTTCACTGCATGTGTTGATTTTGAAGTGTACTTACATAAACAGCTGGGCTTTTTTTGTTGTTGTTTTTTTTCTCAGGGCACAGCAAAGTCGAGTCTGAAAGAAGATCTTGACATAATAATTTATGTCATGCGTAAGTGTTTACGTGAGGGTATACTATTTTGGTGTGTATATGTGTGCGTGTGTGTGTGTGTGTGGATTTGTGGGTGTGTTTTGTGGCTAACCTAATTTGGCAGGAAACGAGAAGGGGCGTTATTTCTCTGGCGGTCTATCTGCCCGACCACCTTGCCATGTCAGACCGTTCTAATAAGCTTTTGTCCCAGGCACCGGCACTTCCTTATCTTTCCGCATGGCTGACTGGAAATTAACCATGAGATATCCAATATGCTTCCAGTGTGAAAGCAACTTAAAGTGAAAGCAACAGCAATATGGTACGTCTTAAAACGGTTGCATCAGGAATTGAAGCGCGATTAAACTTTCACAGGTCGGGCTGTCCTGGGTATGGAATCTTTTATTGGAGAGAAATTTGCCATGGCATAAATACCTCATGTCATCTTTGAAGAGACCTTTAACAACTGATGTGGCAGTCCTGAATGTGATTACTTGGGTCAATGTACACTTACAGGCTGAACTGATTCTGCGGTCTACTCTAATGTCTGAATTACCTATGACAAGTTCTTGAAAAACGCATTTGGTCATTTTTGAATAAGCCTACTTAAGCCCAACTCTCTTCTTAAAAGGTCAGACTGAAATTTCAATTTTGAAAACTCTCCCAAATGAATTACAAAAAACACGACATTTTTTTTCTACAGAGATAATGTTTTTGAAATGAAATGTTCCGTTTTACATTCATCATGTCCGTTTTCCATCTTTCTCTGTTCTTCCTCGTTTCTTTAACAACAGTTGTTTTCTGCTTCTTCATCTGGCTATTGGTTTGCAATACATAACTGTTTCTTTTTGTTGTCTAGACGTCGTTCTTTTTCTTCAACAACTTTTTAATTTGTGATTGATTCGAATTGAAACTTCTTAAAGTTAGAGGCCATCCCCTTGCAGCGCTAGCTGTCGTGTTCATTCAACAATTGTGAAGATATTTTGCTGCTGTTGTGATGAATTGAAGACATTTTTAACTAGATGGCCCAAACGGTCCCCAAAGGTGAACAAAGGCCAAACATGGCAAAAAAGGAAAATATTACAAAATACGACTGTTAGAAAGGAAAATAGTACGAAATACGACTGTTGTTCAGCTCATGGATCACACTGAGGATTAAAACGGCAGTGAACCTCCGAAAATGAAGACCTCTACACTTGGCTCATGGATCATAGCCAGCCTACATATTCATACAGGTGATTTTCCATTTACCCATGGTGCGACATACTCTCAAGAGTGCCATCTCAAAGTAACCTTGTTATTGATACCTGGCAAAAGCCACGTACTGAGCCCTCATACCATTTTGCAACAGTTGCTTGTTTGTTTTTGTTTTTAAAAGGACAACATGTGTCGAAAAAATAATTTTCAATGAAAAAAAAATCACATTTCTTCTATGGCGTTTATAGTTGTGAAATCTTACAAAACCCACCTGTTCTTTCGTATTGTCTCACTATTACATGTGGATTGCTTTTCTGTGATCACGTTTAGTCTCGACCAACAACATTTAAATCCTTTTCCTTCCACAATGTCACATGTGTGAGAGAAGAAATATTACAAAAATTTGTATCTTATGATATATTCACTTTAATATGAGGCATAAACGATGCAATGCAGAGCTTTGGCTTCTTGAATGTAAGGATAGTTTTTGTCGCCTTGTTTTGAATTGAGCTGTCTACATTTTGCAAAACGTTTGTTCCGCAAGGCCAGACAAACAATTCTCTCACCTCATCCACCTCAAAACGCTGATTTTCTGGAGTACCGGCATGTCTGCTAATGTATTTAGTCAAAATATATCGAAGTGTCCATTTTTATTTTGATCTCCACTCAGATAGAGACTGGGGAAGCTTTCACCGCGCAGAAGTAATTTGAGAAAAACGGCTGGCGGGAGAGAAGGTGATTAGGAGGTTGAAGGAACATCTAAAACCTGCAGCCCATGTTTATCCGATTGCTCCTGATCACGCACAGATTTAACCGTAGGGGGACCGCAAGGGATCATTTAATACATCAAAATCTCCAGACCGAGCGGAGAGTCCGGTCGGCTCCTTCCGGCGTTACATTACAAATTTTCACAGGCGACCAACTCCAAATGCGTCACATTAGGCGCTAACAGCGCTCATTCATTGATTTTTTACTACGCCAAGCACGGTGCATTTCGTCCCTTGAGTTCCTGTATACGTCACACTTAATTACAGCAGTTAAGGTCCGCATTTCCTGCAAGTAACCGGGGAATCTGTGGAAAGTGACTGGAGCATCATCCTAATGTGCAGTGTGACTGCTCTTTTCCTCTAACTCACTTAGCGTGAATTGATAAGCATCCATTTGCTTGCGCTTTTATGGAATTCAGTAAGAACATTCAACTTGCCTATGAAAGAGGTTGCAGAACTTTTCCCCATCGCATATTATTTATGGTCCTTCAGAAACTGTTTGGCCTAATTTTCTAGCCAAAGATTAAAGGTATAAATCATGGTTGACTTAACCTATTGATTCTATTAAGAATTCTAAGTGATTAAGAGTCGGCAATAGTCAGTTGGGAAGTTTGAAAGGAAAGGACTCTTAAGTGAAATGAACTGTGCTTAGAGAAATGGTGGAACTCTAAAGATGTAAGCAGAAAATAGCTGGACGAAATGAATTAATAGCAATAAAAAATATTGTCTGATAAACAACAAATACAGCAACCAACTGGCCAAGCTGGCAACCAGACTAAGCAGAATGAGAAAAGACAAGAAAAATAAAACGACCAAAACAAACAAAAAAAGCGCGTAAAAGAAAGATATGAGAAAAAACAAACAAACTCAAAACGGACTGAGAGAGAAAAAAACAACAACAGAAAAGAACAAAAAAGGTTGACAAAGAGGATAGTGGGCCGAGCTTTGATTCAAAACTGCTTCAAAGTTCTATTTTTAAACCAACGGTGAAGGGAAACAAAAA
The DNA here is from genome assembly GCA_963931925.1 of Onchidella celtica. Taxonomy (NCBI): domain Eukaryota; kingdom Metazoa; phylum Mollusca; class Gastropoda; order Systellommatophora; family Onchidiidae; genus Onchidella; species Onchidella celtica. Next base: position 25,608,117 of record OZ007567.1, read on the forward strand.
AAAGAATAGATGAGACAGAATCCTTTCCTGGATATTTTGATTAAGGTTCCTTGTCCTCTGAGACTGATTGTCAAGTGGCCAGGCAATGTTTGCATGTAACGGACGATGTTTCATTGATTAACTTGATTGTAGGCTCAAGGGCTACAATTGGCTCTCTTTTTTGTCTTTACGAGGGGAAAACGCGCTGTTTCTGCGACCCCAATTTTGTGGCATGAGTAACAAACCCAATCTCTACAGTTGATTTATTTTGGAGATCAAGCAATGGCAATATTTTTCAGCAGTCCATAAATAGTTGTCTACTGTCGGGTGGAAATCCTTGGACCTCTTTTCGATTTTCCTGTTCAGGTTATCTCTTGGTCTGTAATCTCTAGTTATTTATCATAAACAACATAACGGGCTACATTAGTTAATGACAGTGAAGGGCTGGGGACTGAAGGCTGGGCATGAATCAAGATTCGACAGTTGTTTTTGTTTTTGTTTTTTTAAATTCTGTGAAGGAACACAACATAGAGACAGCCACCCACAGAATTTACAAATATCAATAGTGTATTTTCTCCCCACTGTCTTTGATGCTTTGAATCTTATCAGATACTTGAAACCTATCATTCCATTCAGAGTACTTCTTGTAATATTAAAGAACGCCCTTGAATATCCCGAAATGACCAGTTATCATAAAGATGTGGTCCATGCTTTCAAAACTGTCCGTTTAATATCCACTGTGAATCTTTTACACTGAGTGCATGAAATCTCAAAAGTGGGTTCACACACAGGACACATATTTTTGTTGACCATCGAGAAATTCTGACGTTGTGAAAGGCGCCCATTTTCCACTTTTCAGGACATGTATATGATGGAATTAACTTCATAGGTAATTTGTATGAAGTTATTTGTAGGGATACTGAGAGATATCTTCATAATCTTTTTTTTTTTTTTTTTCAAAAGGGCGGCGATATTATGAAGCCAAATACATCTGTAAATGCACGTTTCTTTTTGAAGGGAATGCTGATCGATGCAGTAAAAATCGCAGAGCATGTATTGACATATTGCTTAAAGGTCACACCATCTATGTATGGAAATGTTCGTGAAGGCAGTCGTTCATTACACTGATTGACTTTGATAATAGTAATGAGCCTCTGTATGGAAGGTACTGTGGCCCAAGGGTGAAAACCTGATTTTGCTTTCCTAATTTGTTGTTAAAACATGATAGCCTCAAAAGTCTTTGCATAAACACCAATTCTTCGTTCATAATTATGAAAAACAGATCTTGCATGGCGGTACAACAGTCTATGTGCAATAATATGTTAACCATGTGCTATCACGAAAGACAGTGCCAGCTTGCAGACAAGAATACTGGAGTCACCATTAGTCTATTAACAATTTCACAATAAAAGTACGTTATGGTGATCTCAGCATTTCGCATTCCATAGCGACATCTACATAGACACATATATCTTCAAATCCCCCAGACAAAAAATTTCAGTTCAGAGAATGGACAGACAAAGAGACAGACGGAGACGTGGATGAATGGGTCAGTGGACAATTAGGTCAATGAATGGACACATACGTCACAAGATAGACAGTCTTTCAGACAGATAGGCAGAACGTCAGGCACCCAGACAGAATAACGGACAGTCTTTCAGAAAGACCGACACAGTCCGTCCGTTTGCAAACCTTTCAGTTCTGCCCTCCCAGACCGACAAATACAAAATACCTGATAATGAGAAAGCTGTTCCCTATGGACGCTCGGGTGTACAGAAGGCTATTACAATTTCACAAAGATGGGTCTTATGGGGTATGGCATCGAAAGTTCACAGCTAGCACACTGCTACTACTGTGAATACGATATCCCGAGCTCACATTTATTAAATTAGTGCTTATTTCCCCACATACTTACTGGTCTTGAAAAGATAGAGGTAAACAAAATAAATACTGACAGAGTTTCCCTTTAAGATAAACTATAACATGGGCCAAATCATAATTTCAGTTGAAAGCAGGCCATGGAAAATATACACTGACGATAAGATGTAAATCCTCGCATTTTTGTGTTCAGTTGTTGCACCAAATGACAACTGAAAACTGTTATTAGGCACGCAGTGAAGTATCCTGATAAGCAGTCCCCATTGAAGTAACTTAGCTCAAATCTGGAAAGGACTTCTTATTCTGAATGCGGCACTCCCATGTATACTGCAAACTGCTAAGGCACCATTTAGATTCTTCTCAGATGATCCATTCACCCAAAAGTTCATACTTTGAAAAAAAAAATGTCATAAAGGCTGAAAAAGCGGCCAAACGAAGTGGCAATGCGATAATGAACATTACAGCCTTTCAAGAATATGTAGGGAAAAATTAGTTTGATCATTTAGTAATTGACATGGGCTAGAGGAAAAGACGGAAGCTAATAAATACGAGTATATTAAACGCACTGTATTGCAGACACAAAACGCCTTCCTATCAACTAAGCGAGAATTGTGATGGGTCCTGGGAAAGCTTATCCAACTGGCAATAATTTTTGCGCGACTGCTGTAGCGGGATTGAAGATCGCATGCACTTGACAACATAATTTCCCTACTGCACGAGAGAATAATAAATCTGCACACAATCATCCAAGAAGATGGACTCTGGATTCAGCATTTGTATATTTGCATTTGTACTCATGTGAGTATTACCATCGTTATTTTCCTAATCCAATTTTCTGACAATATGAACATAGAAGTTGGACGTACAAAAAAAAATAAAAAATGGCGAAATGGTTGGAGAATTTGTGAAAGATCTGTGGAAATAGTTAAATCTCTCTTGGGGGATACTCAGAAATAATGGCTCAATTTTCCTCCCCAATGTAGTTGGGATTATAATTGCTAATTAGTACCAGAAAAAAAAACAAAAAACATTTCTATAATGAGTGAGTGGTGCAGTGAAGATAAAGAATCTCTTCAAAGTTTAAGACTCGTGGGGCCATTCATGAGACTCTCAAGGGGAAGCACAGGAAAAAATTATTCCAACAATCAGAGGTTGCAATAATCGTGGTAGCATTAGGACGAGTATTCCCTACAGATTTTTCTCGCATCGCATCACAGACATTTATCGTTGTTGTCCGTATTTACCGTTCACATAGAAACATCGCAATTATCAAGGTCGGCAAGCACTAATTGGTCTCGCAGTTTACTGTCCGTATCCTTGTGCTTTCGTCGTTTATGAAATCAATGAATCGCTCATTTCTATTGGGTTTTTTTTTCCCTATGGTTTTCACATTTTGATCCAGCCTTAGTGCTAGATCATACTGTAAGTTTGCCTAATAGGACAATCTTCTTTTTCATGGATTTACATTTGATTATAAAAAGAAATAAAGTTTTTGACAAAATTCTACAACCTAAAATTTACAGCTTTCTTCCGGCTTTCCTTGGAAGTACACAAATCCATCATGTAATTTTCTTTTTTTCTTCTTTTGGTGGCTACTGAACTCAGGTCACTGTCTTAAGTACTAGATATCTTTAGGCGGCTGACAATTCCGTTTTATTGAATGAAACGCAGAATCATATCGAATATAGGCACAGACAGACAACAACCAGCTTGGACGTTCTATCTATCTATCTATCTATCTATCTATCTATCTATCTATCTATCTATCTATCTATCTATCTATCTATCTATCTATCTATCTATCTATCTATCTATCTATCTATCTATCTATCTATCTATCTATCTATCTATCTATCTATCTATCTGTCTGTCCGTCCGTCGGTCTGTCTGTCTGTCTGTCTGTCTGTCTGCCTTTCTGTCTGTCTGCGTGACTGCTGTCTGTTTGTTTGTTGATAATCTTTTCAATTACGCATAGTTTTGTCGCTTTCCTTTATTTACCTGCAGTGATTGTCTTCTAATTTATCACGCCCTTTAGACCATGTTTACCTTATTTTGCTATTCAACAATCGGAACGTTTAAATAATGAAGAAACAGTAATCTAGCCTGTTGTAGAAAAGGTGCATTCACAACTTGTATCTGTATCACAGATAAGGCAAATAGTGCTGTAATGTTGTGGGTTTATTTGCCTCTGAACTTACAGCTAGGACAGTGGCATGCGGGGGGGGGGGGGGGAAGAGGGGGGAGGGGGGGGAGGCAAGGGGCGACGGCACCGGGCATCAATTTTAGGGGGCATCCAATCATATTTAGAATGTCTTCCTCTCTTACATTTCTCAGTACTAGGCCCTGCACTTGGGTCTTGGGGCATACAGTCAAAGAGCTGGCCGCTGGCATCACCAAACCTCTGCAGGCCACTGAGTCAGGAACAAATTCGTTGTAGCTGCGAAAAATCAGGTGACATATACATCAGAGGCACAAGTTTGAAATAGACGGAACAAATCGACAACGCAAGAAATTTATCTTGGAGAAAAGGAGGTGGAGGGGGATGTACTTGGGCAGGGAAGTTTTTCAATTCAAGTATTCCATCATACTTTTCACCTCCACGCAGACCTCTCTCGAGATGACACCATTATATTGTCCATCCGCAGCGTTCGTGATGAAAGTAACCCTTTTTCGGACGGCATCTGGGAAATTTATTTTGTAACGTCCCTGGTCCGTTTAATTCATGAAGTTTGATCCTCAGGTGGCTTAAAAGCGATCAACAAACCCAAACATTTGTCGGACGAATTTGATTTTGATTAATATTCCATTGCGATAGGTTTTCGGCTTCTTTGTCCGACAAAGACTCATTATACTCCCCCACCCCCTCCCGCCCCCCCCCCCACAAAAAAAAAAAGAAGAAAGAAAGCAACAACAACAACAACAAAAATCCCCACATCTTGGTGGAAACGTATTTTACATAATTTCGTTCTAACATGGGAAGAAATAAACCACACAATTATCCTAGTGGAAAGTATTACTGTAATTACTGAGAGAAATTTAATCTAATGTGAATGAATTATACATGTAATTATGCTGAAAACATTCACAAAAATATGACTCACATGTCAAGTAATACTCATTTCGTAACTGCATTCAGGAATTTTCAATATTACCTGCATTCAGAATTAATCAAGAATGACCACTGCTGCCTGAATGACGCCCTATGGCTGCCTTTATTGGGAATCAATGATTCCTGTATGAGCAATATTACGTTCATTCATCCCATCGATTGTGTGTAATACACGAAATCAAGCATGCTGCTGCGATCCACATGGTCAGTTAGCAACAAAGAGAAACCAAAGAATTTTTGCTTCCCACATTGCACGTTCTCAGCAAACCTATGTCCCTGTCAGCCTTCTTTCAAAACTAATATTCTTGCAGAAGCTTTTTTTCTTTTTGAAGAATCACAAGTCTCCAAATATTGACAGAAATCAAGCATGCAGCTACGATCCACATGGTCAGCTGGCAACAAACAGAAACCAAAGAACTTTTTGCTTCCCATGTTGTACGTTCTCAGAAAATGTGTGTCCCTGCGCCCTTTCCTTTAAAAAAATATTCCTACAAAAGCTTTTCTCTTTCTGCAGAAACACGGTTCTCCAAATATTGAAAGAGATGTGGATTTATATCGATTCTTTTGCCGTCATAGGTGTGAGAATACAAAGATATTGATCAAGAAATGTTCAATAAAATGGTAAAATGTTATTAAAATTGCCCCCCCCCCTGTAATAATTAGAGTAATTAGTTTTCTGAGTTCCTTTTCAAAGTTGCTAATTGAAGGCTTTCTGCTTCTTCTTTAGCCACATAAATATAATATACTCTTGAGTTCATCCTTTATGTTCCATCAAAAGAAAATCAGTTCGTTTCTTTTCTGCACATTTTCTTGCCAAGATACATTAATTAGTTTCTCTGAAGCTTCAGGCACCAAAATATCAAAGGCAGGCGTTGTATTATTCTGAATGTAAAAATGAGAACATGGAAAAAAATACAGAAAGAATGTTTTTTGATGTATTAAATGTCAAAGAATGTTTATATAAGCTAAAAACAACTAAAAGACAAAAGGTAAATAGCAAGTACATTGAAATGTTCAGTTCGCAGGATGTTATAATAGACGAGATGACATTTGGTGAATGTGTTGTTTTTTTTCTTTCGAAGCAGCGAGATGTCAAAAATTGGTGAGCCAATATTGGTCTGTATTTCATATTTGCTGAAGTTTAAAAAAAAACAACAACAACAGAAGCCCGCAATATTCTGTTGTCTCAAGATGCATCGTCAAATAAGACAGTAAGAATGTAAACCCTTCAGTGAATTGCTGTACGTGATTGAACTCTGTCCACAGATCAGTTGGTCACGAAGCCCCTCTGAATGTAGGCCATACGGTATATAGAATTTGGTCTTGGAGTTGCTTTGGCGCCAACAAAGTTTATCGAGTAATTCAGAGGACAAGGTATACAAGGGGCAACAAAGAAGCAGAATAATTTTTTTTAAAAAGGGTACATAAGGGGAATGAAGGATTTTAAAAGTGCGAGAGAGAGAGAGAGAGCACTAGGAAAATGAAACAAATCACAAAGTATACCTGTTTCTCCACAAAACAGTCGACCCTAGGCTTAATAATATTCAGGTCTAAAAATTCAATTAAAGGAAAGTCGGCCAGCAGTTCTGAGGTATAGTTCGTGCTTTGTACTGTCAAATGAAGACTTAACACGCATTATAACGCCTTCTTGTTACAGTGTGAAATATAAACCTAAACCTGTACGTTACATCCATATACGAGTTATCTGAACACAATTTCACAGGCGCCCAGATTACCTTTTTTTTTGCTTCCGAGGTATGGTTCGTGCTTTGTACTGTCAAAAAATTAATTTGCATTATAAGGCCTTCATGTTACAGCGTGAAATATAATTTTAGACCTGTGCGGTGTATACATAAATACATATCTAAACACAATTTCATGGGGCTTCATATTACTTTTTACAAGCAAAAGCAAGAAGTCCACACTTCTAATGTAACCGGCAGCAAATGTCTCGAGGGCAGGGCGTTCAACACTCCTGTACGTTTGGCATACTCAGTATAAGAACTCCGCTCAGTACTGAGTTGCGTTACGAGTTTGATTTCAGGCCAATATCTTTTCATCTTAGGAAAAAACAATATAGGCCCATTGCGAATGACGTCACAGAGTGTTTTTGTTTTTTACTTCCGACACCTAAAATGGCGAATGGATCAGCTGACAGTGTAACTTCGAGATATGTCTAAGCGGTTAAAATGCTTGCTGGTTGCATTGCAGTTGACTGTTATGACAGGGGTGGAAAGGATGGATCCAAGCTAGTCAGATTCCCTACCATCCGTGTAAAGAAGGGAGAGGAAGTGAAAGAATTGACCAAAGGCCTCCCATGTGCGTGAACGCACGTGTCATTGTTTACTGTAGTGAAATTTTTGTTTAGTTCGCCGCCGATTGGTTCACGACGCCTGAAGTGCCCACCGTGCAAATCAGCTAACGAATCAAAATCAGTGCTACCATCGCCATGGTTAAGCGTCGGTCCTAACAACTAAAATGGCCGATATCCGCAATGGGCCTTTTAGTAAAATGTTTAATACTGTTGCAGTTGCAACCAAAATGAGTAGTAGTAAACAATTTTCCGTTGTGTCAGTACGGCAGTTTTCGTTGATTTTCTGACTGTCTTGGCTGGTAGTCCAGTCTGAATTGAAGGGTGTGGCTAAATTAAAAACAAGAGGGATCAACAAGAACCTGATACATGGCATAGCCGTTAGATAAACATAATACTGTGAAGCGATTCACGCAGGTTAACCCCCGAGTGCCCAGTGCACCAGCAACTGTCCAACGTTCTATGTTTGCACGACTTTCTAATTTACCAAAATCATAATTTTTCCCCTAGAAAGTTTGATATTTTTTAGTGCTTTTAACCATTTAAAATCAGTTTTATGTTAATGAGTTTTGTGACTATACACTCGGTGTCTAGATACTTCCTGCGTAACTCACCACCACACATTCTCTTAGGGAATACGATGGTCTAGAGGCAAGGTGCTCGCCTTTCATGCTCAAGATGCCGGGATCGAATCCAGGTCGGTGCAGGCATGTTGGAATTTTGGGATTTTTCTCATATGTTCCTGCCCCTGAACCTATGGTAGATAGGACCGAGCACCTAGACTTCTCGGATAAGGACGAAAAATTCGGCGGGCCCGTGTGCACGTTGCGTACGTTAAAGATACGTTGGCAGTTGGAAATCGAAAAGAGCAGACCGAAAAGGCCGCTCTCCTGGCAAAATTCTTAAAAAAACAACAACAAATACAAGGAATCCCTACCACAACAAGCAAATAAAAACAAGAAAAGTGAGATGTAAATGCCAAGGGCAGTGAACATCCTATAATAAAGACCTAAACACCACACATTCTTTTTCTTTTCTAACTGTTATGTTACTAGTATGCTGTGTGTTGACTTCCTCCCCCCCCCCCCCCCCCCACCCTCCTCACCGCACCAGCGTCTCCAACGTTACAGTAATCGCAGCTAAGCCGATTAATTGTCCCTTGTGATTTACCGAGATTAAATTTTGCGGCGACAAAGCAGTGGAAACAGGACACAATTGTCACGAGCGAGTGAGCGAGGATCAGTAGTTACGAGAAGAGGGTTAGAATAAAGTTAACCCACGGGCCACGGGGTAAGGGAAAGCGTGCATGTTGTGAGTAGTGGGGGTCTGAATGAGGCGAGAGCGCTGTATTACTATCACTGCACACTAAGACGTCCTAGGGAACGGACGCAGGAGAAAGCCCCAGAGGGCGAACATAAGGAGAGCAGTCGGAAGACTTGGGAGTAGTGTTTTTCCAGTGATGACTGGTAGGTGAAACGATGATTGATAATAGTTATGATTGATGTATTATATTTGTCTATGACCATGATGTAAATAAGTATATGTGAGGAATGTGGAAGTCCTTGATACTGTATATAGCAATGTGCGCCATGAGCGATAGATGAAAGTTGAGTTCATGGATTTGTAGCGAGAGTGAGTATTGTGTACTACAGTGGAGGTGTGTTACCGTAAGATGTTTGGTGAGTGAAATGTGAACTATTGTGTGTACGCTTCATGAGTTGTAAGGAGGGGTGAAGTGAATAGAAGTGGTATGGTAGTATACCAATGTAATGTTATTCTTGTAGGTGCCGGGGACGGGCCGAAGAGCCGCCTACGGTGAGCACAGGGGATAGGCCAGCATAGGGCCGGAGGCCACACATAGGCCACGAAGGAGGCTGTCGGTGCAGGACAGTAGAGTCGTGGCAGTCTGGCCATCGACAGGGACGTATATATGATCGTGATGTGTTATTGAAATGCTAATGTGCTATTGCCATGTTGATGTGCTATTGAAATGCTAATGTGCTATTGCCATGTTGATGTGCTATTGGAATGCTAATGTGTTATGGCAATAGGAAGGGGCTATTGAGAGACTGCGGTGCCATTGAAATATTAATGTGCTATTAAGACATGGAGAGGAGAAGCTGAGACCGAAGTGTCGTTAGAAAGTAACTACCGGGTTGTGGACCCGAGGAAGAGTGCATGTGGGAATAAGGCCGTTGGACGGTAGTAAATTCAATAGTATAGTGTATGTAATTGCACTTTTATCTGTATCTTTATGTATAATAAATGTGTGAGTCTGATGGGTTGTTCTGTTAAGTGTTATACTTGTTCGTTCGTGATTGTTGTCTTGTTATAAATGTTGCATCTCCCAGTCTGGGATTTGTGACAACAATCAATAACATTCTTTTTTTCTTTTTGGTCCTCTTTCGAGACCACCAAGCTAAACTAATCTTTTTCAATTTAAACACTTGCTCTAATGACATCTCAGAACTCAGTGAATTGAGGAAAGTGGTACAGAACGGCCGAACTGTCAAGTTTTGACACTCAGATATCAAAGTCAAAATATGGTAAAAAAGAAAAAGTTGTTTGTAGCAAAGCCTCGAGTAAGAAATAATACACAAATTTTATTTAAATTTGCCCGGGCAGCAGCCTGCACGGTCTGCTCTTTTCGATTTCCAAATGCCAGGGTATCTTTAACGTGCGCAATGTGCACACGGACCCTCCGAATTTTTCGTCCTTATCCGAGAAGACTAGGTGCTCGATCCTATCTCCCATAGGATCAGGGACAGGAATACAATTTCTGTTATGGATCTTATCCCAGGTTTGCTAATGTTAATCCCCTGACGTGAATGACTAGTACAGGAACAAACTTTCTATTACTGCTAACTTTCGTGACGTCCATAAGGAAATTATTCTCTGGAATCGATTAGTTTCTCATTATATCCACTTTAGAGAATAACACTTCCTCCCGTGGACGGTGTTAGAGGAACGTAGTCGAATTCAAAGCCAAACAGAGAAAATACGGAGTTGGGTCCAGTGTTCAGCGATAGCTCTCTATGTAAAACGCTATGTTCCCCGAACAACAGCCTTCTATAATTACCATTAATCTTGACTTGTTGACGCGTTTCGGGGACGACAAAATTGCTTTAACAGCAGGATTTTACCGGCGGCACTCGATTACCTTTCATAGTTGGCTGATAATCGGCAATTTCGATGAGAGGCAATTCACGTCGATGCTTAAATTCATAGTTCGATTAGGAGCAAACAGGCAGACAAAAAATGATCAGTTCTTATAAGATAGATGGATAACTAGACATACATGCATACGTACATACCTACATACAGACAGACAGATAGATAGATAGATAGATAGATAGATAGATAGATAGATAGATAGATAGATAGATAGATAGATAGATAGATAGATAGATAGATAGATAGATAGATAGATAGATAGATAGATAGGTAGATAGATAGATAGGTAGACAGATAGATAGATAGATAGATAGATAGATAGATAGATAGATAGATAGATAGATAGATAGATAGATAGATAGATAGATAGATAGATAGATAGATAGATAAGGTGAATGACAGAACGTAATAACTGTCACAGTGTATGAGAGAACGAATGATCAAAGTAGGACAAAACAGACCGCGAGAAAGGCTGTTTTTTAAAAAAGAAATTTGATGAAAGTCTGGAGAAGGATTTTATATGTAAGAGTGTGTGTATATTTTTTTGTGTGCACATACGTGCGTATGTCTGTGTGTGAGAGAGAGTGAGAGAGAGAGAAAGACAGAGAGAGAGAGAGAGAGAGAGAGAGAGAGAGAGAGAGCAGGGGAAGAGCAAAATGAGTCAGATGATATTTAGTTTCAATGAGGAAATGCTGTTAACCTGTACGAAAGAGTGAGAGAAAAAAAAACAACAACGAGAATGCAACAGGAAAGATTGGGGTGAAAGAATAGCCACTTGCCCTTTAAAACGTGATCGTGTCTTGCAAAGCTTCCCGTGGGCCCGGAACAATGCCAGGAAATTATCCTTCACTGTCAGATCTTGCCCAAGACAATCAGGTTAAGTAGGAGCTGTAATTATAAAGCAGACACATGAGCGCTGGGATCCAATGCGGAGTGACGCAACTGAATAGTTGATATGCCCCCACCCCAGCGAGGTGTTGAAGTTTTGGTGCCACTCGACACGTCACTGATGAACTTTTCATGGCGGTGTAACCTGAGCTTCATGAGAATGAGGAATGAAAAACCCGTTCTTAGTTCTTGTTTGTTCGATCTCCATTTTCTGAAAAAGAAAAGGTTTAACAAATGCACATTGATACTTTTTTAAAATGCTCTGTGGTATTTATCAAGCGGTTTCACAGTTCCGGTATAATAATATTATTCTAATGCCTTATCATAATAACTAAAGCAGCAAAAGTTTAACATGTCTTGGGTTTAACGTCAAATTTCTCAGTTGTGTAAAAAGTGGAGTTGGAACAAGCAAGAACAAGGGTCACAAAAAAAAAAAGAAATCCTCATTCTTCTTATCACTCGTCCACGTCATCCAATTCGCGGTCGTAAGTAATAATTTCGAGAGCGCTTCCAAGAGGCCTTTGACACTGTCTGTGCATCTTATGTTGACTGAAACAAGCTTCAAGTCTTGACCTCGCTAAACACTGTCCCAAACCCAACTTAGGAGTCTACACTCCTTCCATTATGGGAGGGGATGAATAGAGGTTTGAGTGGGTAATAATGTCGAGGGCCCTTTCAAGAGGCCTTTGCCATTCACTTCGCATGATTAGATAATCATGCCGACTAAAATAAACTTTAAGTTTTGACCTTGCTGCACACTGTGCTATGCTGAGCTCAGGAATCTCCTTTCCTCCCATTATGGGCGTGGATGAATAGGGGTTCTAAGGGGAAGGTGGCATATAGATCTAACTGCATAGTTCTCTTTCTTAGTGATAATGACACCTTAGCATTATCATTTCCTAGGATGATGCATGTAGAGCTAGTAGTGGTATATAGATCTAGCTGCATAGTTCACTTTCTCAGTGATAATGACACCTTAGCATTATCATTTCCTAGGATGATGCATGTAGAGCTAGTAGTGGTATATAGATCTAGCTGCATAGTTCACTTTCTCAGTGATAATGACACCTTAGCATTATCATTTCCTAGGATGATGCATGTAGAGCTAGTAGTGGTATATAGATCTAGCTGCATAGTTCACTTTCTCAGTGATAATGACACCTTAGCATTGTCATTTCCTAGGATGATGCATGTAGAGCTAGTAGTGGTATATAGATCTAGCTGCATAGTTCACTTTCTCAGTGATAATGACACCTTAGCATTATCATTTCCTAGGATGATGCATGTAGAGCTAGTAGTGGTATATAGATCTAACTGCATAGTTCTCTTTCTCAGTGATAATGACACCTTAGCATTGTCATTTCCCAGGATGATGCATGTAGAGCTAGTAGTGGTATATAGATCTAGCTGCATAGTTCATTTTCTCAGTGATATAAACAGCTTTAATTCATAGAAAATATGAGGCGAATTAAAGTTGTGTTGCCTCGTTAGTGCTCAGAAAAGCAAAGCGGGAGTGAAAGAAGGAAAATTGTCATTTCTTCGGATGATACACGTAGAGCTACTAGTGGTACATAGATCTATTTGAATAGTTCACTTTCTCAGCGATACAGACGGCCTTAGTATCGTCATTTCCTAGGATGATGCACGTAGAGCTACTAATGGAATACTAATACTAATGTCTGAAAGAAAAAGAAAGTTAAAAAAGTGAAGTGAAGGGATTTATCTTCCCTTTTCCTAATCAAGACTGAATGCAATTATCATTTGGGGGGGGGGGGGGTTGTAACTTAGGGTGGCCAGACGTCCGGCTTAAAGCCGGGCAGTCCAGTTTTCGCACACTTTGTCTTCTGTCTGGTGCCACCTCGAGCCGTACGTTAATTTGTCCTCCATTTGGGGATCTGACTGAAATCCAGACAAAAGCATCAATAATTTTCTTGTTTAAAACTTTCTGAGCACAGATAAGGAAAATAAGGAAAATAGGAAGAACGAAATCCCCCCACGTCAGATTAGAGAAAGGAGTATTCACGCGATATCTGAACTCATGCATAGACATGTGGGGCGATGGGGACAATGGAGAGGTCAAAATGTGGCAAAAAGGAAAAACTTCTATGGAGCAAAGCCTCCCGGAAGAAATAATACTGGAACAGTAGGATCAAAGTCTGTATTATTTCTTACGTGAGGCTTTGCTGCATACAACTTTGTCTTTTTACTACATTTGACCTCGATTCAAACTTGCTGCGAGCCCACGCATTTTCTGCTCATATTTGTTTCTTCTTAATAATTGGACAATGGAGAAGGTAGCGTTCTATTCAAGATCTGGACGCCTTACAGAAGATGACCTACCAAAAGTCAGTTCATTGCTGGCCAAGTTCTAAGAAGCGACTCTGATAATGTTTCAGACAAGAACAAGAACAGTCTATAATTAGGTCCGTGCCTTGTATTGTCTGATCTCTGTTTTCATCACACGCCCTCGCTCGTCTCTAACAAGCTGACAATATAGGTCACCTTAATGGCAGCACCGGTTGTGGACCTCCATTTCTTTGAACCTCTGCGGGCTTTTTTGACCGGGCAAGACTGGAGAGTGTTGCCCAGCGACTTTGAAAACATGTATTGTGAGGTCCGGGTGTCTGTCTTTCACATTATTCTAGAATTTTTTTCTCTCTTTTTTTTTTAAAGGAGACGTTAAATATTAAGTTTCTGTTTCCTATCCAATTTAATACTTTAAAAATGATAGTAAAAAAAGAAAAACCCAAGATTTGGATATTTTATTGATGACCTTGCGAGTATCTTTTGCACTCTGTTATTTTATTATTATTTTTTTCGCTTACAAGTTTCATAACAGTTGGCATTCGGAAGGCTGCCAATCATTGCACATTGACAGATCCTGATACATTCCTTCTTTATTTTTACGACATACACAGAGATACATAATAGAAATGTAAACCCACACTTTGGTCAAATACACATGTACAAGGGATGGAACTTATACATGTAGATATGATTTTTCGGTTGAAACTCCAGGCTTGAAGTGACACACCTTTATTTTGGTTGTCGCTCATAACGAAACTCGCATTACCCACATGACTGTCATATTTACGTATCAGAGATGTAAACCTTGAACTAGAATCTCAGCCCCACAAACCCCCCCCCCCAAACTTTCCTAAAAAAACAACCAAAAGAAAAGTCCCTGTTTTCCTTATTTCGGAGGAACTCAACAGTAGCAGTTAAAGAATGCGGTTCACAGCAGTGATCAACTTGGGCGTCGACAATTTGGTTACAGGTTCGCCCACTGACAATCAGCGGTCGCTGACTTGGTGTTCACTGTCTCCAGCAATCAGGGCAAATCCCCTTCAACAGGCGCAGCAATCCTCCTTGTGGGCGCCAGCCTTGTAATTTTTTTCTGGGCACTCAAATCAATGAGTTTTACAAATTGATCTATGGTAGCGCGACACAGAGTTATTTGTGGATTCCCAGAGCGAGTGCCATTTCCAGGAATCACGACCTGTAAAAATAACACTTTAATTCACGAATATCAACATTCTGTTTGGACCAGCGGATACGATTTGGTGTAAAATTCTTGTTATACGCCGACTTTCTCCACAGAAAAAAAACCATCCACCAGGATTCGAACTGTCAGACAAGTTTGATATTTAATTTTCTTTTCTTAAATCTGAGGACGTGAAAACAGCGATGGTATTGTTTTACCTTACAGAATTTCAAAATTATTTTGCTTTGAGATTTGATTCCACATAAAGAGGTTAGGTAAAAATTTACCTTGATCCCGGTGATGGTGTTTGTTGGCAGTTTTCAGTTTTTACACTATCTGAAAGCAGAATAATAATACAATAGTTCTTGTTCCCGTTAGACCTTGTCCGCCACTGCTCTTCTCTGGTTTTCGTCCGTCTTGCCCATGTGTGTCCACGTGTCCATTAAAAAGTAAAATTAAAGCAAACTATCATTTGCCTCCTATGGCTCTTGCTTTTCGTTTTTTTTTTTTTTCAGTTCTGTATTAAATAAATTTGGGGCAGATTCCAAGTATAGACTGTGGGCATTTTTTAAATTTTTTTTTGCCCTCTCCATTTGTCATTCTTGCTCACCGGTAAGAATATAAACTGTGGTCATGTCAGAGTGATGAGACTGGCATCAATCTAGAATCCAGTGCGCGAAAAGAGTAAACTCGTCGAAAGCTTAAATACAGTGAGTAGCATCACTAGTCCCGTCGTGTTTGATATTGGAATTGAGACAATGAAGGTCTGTATCGCCGGTCTATAACTGCCATTAAATTTGTCGTAGGGTTCAGGTTTCTGCTATCATTGTATTCTGTAAGGTCACAAAATACTGGAAACAGTGGTGGTCAGACGATACCACCTTTGTTTGCCACCGCATAATAATCTGAGACGAAAAAAAATGTATATGAATGCACAGTAGGTGTTAGTTGTAGCAATAATTTACTGTCATGGAGTTCTTAAACAATTGATGGTCACATTACCAAAACCCGTTACAATAATTATCTGATATCAAATTTCGTACACACGAGTTCCGCTGTTGGTGTTGCTTTCAGATTTAATGAGGCTTCACCCTAACAAAGAAACTGATTTTCACCATGACCAAAATGAAGCTCTCGGCATTGTCAAGTGTTCGATTTAGCACCATTTCCTACCAACATAGGAACGCTCAGCGCACTAACGCACACAAGAACTGGCTTTTCCTGTTACATCGTGCGAATAGTCAGCTTAGTACAATCATCATCAAACTATAATAGGGCTTGACCGTGAAACAAGAATCCTATGCCATAACAAGAAATCGATAGTGGGTACATTTCGCTAGTATCCCTAATAATCATAATACGAAGCGTCAGGTAAACAGGTCTATCAGTTACGGGCCCGCCAAATTCTAGAGTGTACATGAAAGTTCGTGAGATGCAGATGCACTGATATACACATGTTGACGCCTGGCATCAGTTATATTTACAACACCCTACCTAACTAATAATACTTATTAAGCTTTCTCTCCCGGCACTGTCTTCAGATGTTTCATAAATATTATACCAGTGGAGCACTTGTTATCTTGTATTTGTGTTTTTTTGGTACTTTGTATACTTCTTTAATCCCATTTGGGAAATTTACCTTTGTGTCATTGCAGCCCAGTTACAACTGGAGGAGGCATGTCTTCGCCACTCGGCGGTTTTTTTTGTTTTTTTTTTGGTGGCTGGTGGGGTTGTAGTGGAGCTGAAGGGGCGGGGATGAGGGGGAGGGGGGGAGTGGCCGGGATGAATTTTATTTAATTTTGCCATGACAGCGGTCTGTTCGGTCGCGCAACGTGCATAGAGCCCCTCCGAATTTTTCGTCCTTATCCGAGAAGACTAGGTGCTCGATCCAACCTCGCATAGGATCAGGGACAGGAAAATATGAGAAAAATCCCAAAATTCCAGCATGCCTGCACTGACCGGGATTTGAACCCGGTATCTTCGGCATGAGAGACGAGCACCTTGCCTCTAGACCACTGTGTCATCATTATTGTCAACTGGTATCATTTCAACAAATATACATTAACTTTACGCTGTAGCTATGAAATTAAACGATTTCTTGCATTTCTATTCATATAAATTATATGGGGCTTAGACAATGGTTTTTAAAAAGTCTATGCACAATATCTATGCCCAGATGTGCGAACTACGTGCAGCTTAAAAGTAATGCACATTGGATGAGAACTGCCAAATAAAAACGAACGAAATTCATCCGTGCGTTTTCGCATAAAAATTTTCAAAACAAACTATATTACAGACAACATACCCAGCAGACATGGCTCTGTAACAAGATTACTATTATTACTTTTGAATCTTTCGTCGTAAAGGCAAGCCTATATCTAAATTACAACTTGAATCAGATCATCGATGGTGGCTTGTCAAATAAATCTGTTGAAACAAGTTTCATTGAAAATTCTATAGTCTTCAGGCTATCAGTCTTTTGCGCGGCATAGCATGATAAAAGCGAGAATCTATCTTAACTAACCAATCTGTGAGGTTATAGCACTTTGTCCCTCATTTCGTTGTCCTGACAACCAGCGATGCTGAACGCCATTATCAGGCAGTAAGAAAGGTAATTGCTGGCCTTCGGCTGTTCAGTGTTCGGCTCTACCGACAAGGTTATAGAGTAACATATGCCTGGCAGCCCAGAATCTATCAGAAAATGTTATACTTCACGTTGTGTTAGACATTACTATAGCGTTGCTGACATCTTAAGAAAATTCGGAGCCAGTGTCGTCCTCTTTCATAATCCAACTCTCATTACAGGTAGATGGTGATAATTATCTTCGTATTTGTTTTTCTCTGTTATCAGTCTGATGAATTCATTTTGTAAAGTTGATAGAAAAATGAAAATAAAAATGCTTGCAAAAAAAAAAACAAAAAAAAAATTCCTTTCACGTGAATGATGAAAGTAGATCTAGTTAGTTTATAATAACGATAAATTTTAATGGTTTGAAGGAAATAGCCACAAATACTTCAAAATGCTCGGTATCCGAACATAATCATATATAAAATTTAATTGTATTACTCCCAGTTGGCATGTAATAACTATCAAATTTTAGACTTTAATGAATATTATTGATTTTGAACGCTATAGGCGTTGTTGCTATACAATTTTCATGTGTTTTAAGCTTCATCACAGAAGTTTATATTTATTGGTGGCGACATATCGAAATGTTTTGCACGCAACCTCTATGTTTGTGCAAATATTAATTTTCCATGAATACTTGGAATGCGCCATAAACGGCCTGAGCAATGAACAAATATTTAAGCCTGAGTTCTAGAATTTCATAGTTTCTATTTTTGTTATGTGATGGCGTTTCTATGGTAATTACCTGTCTGGCCTGCTAAAGGTTGTCCACCAACGCTATGAAAAGGCGTGTTCATGAAAAACTCCCTTAAGGTCAAATACAGATGTCACCGATGATGTAGCGTCTTTGAATAAACATCTGTAAAAGGAAGCTCAGATGCTATGGGCATATGACAAGATCAGATGGGCTCTCTAAGACCATACTACAAGGAACAGTGCAGGGGAAGAGAAGACGAGGCAGACCGAGGAAGAAATGGGCAGACAACATTGCGGAATGGACCAAGATGAGCTTTCCTGCAACCCAGACACTCGCCCACAACCGCCACAAATGGAGCCAACTGGTGCAGCGTTCATCACTGCAGCGCCCCTACGACCCCGGCGGGTTATGGGATCAGTGACCAGTGACCAGTGACCAGGAGAAGAAAAGGGAGAAATAAAAAAGAGAGGACGATGATGGAAAGAACAGAGATTGAAGATTAAGGAAGGAGAAAATGCCGTCTCGAAAGAAAGAAAAGCAAAATGAAATCAAGGTTCAACGTTTTTCACTGGGGCATGGTTAAATGTCAGAAACCGTTGTAGAGAGGCTCGAAATAGTTCGTTATGTCGATTACAAGACTAAAACGTGAAAAGCTACTACATTGTGATAACATTCTTTAGTGACACAATAATCAGTCGAAATAACTCTCATTTTCATGAAATAAAGAGAATGTCAGTGTGCGGGATGGACGGAACTGAAGAATATGAGACAGGATTAGTTTTAGAAGCAGCGTCCTTCCTTCGAAACAATTCCCCATGCTTGGTTCAATTTTCTTGTTGTTTTATTTCTTCTTTAATTCTTACTGTATTCCTGTTTCAATTCCTAGTATCAGGTACCAGCTGGGGATTTAAGCAGGTTTTTGTCCATGGTTGGATGGATTCATTTCAAATGAGCAAAAAATCAAGAAAGTAAGACATAAATGAGACAGAATCAGCACTTAAGACACAGAGTAATTGAAAATGGAGGAAGGAAAAGGAGAACACTTCAAATATCAGAAGAATGCAGGATTGAAAGACAAATGACAACAGTTTAGCAGGTATCAAGTAAAAGACGAACCATGTTTGTGAGTGTATCGGAGAGTAAACACGAGAACAGGAACAACCAGTACGGTTTATGAAGTTAGTGTACCATACAATTCTGCCATTTTACGGAAAAAGACCTTATATTATGCCAATCTAGGTCGCACTGGCTTTGCAATATCATTTTATAGAATGAAAAATGTGTTCTCTCTTTCCATCTCAATAATCATTTCTCTCTCTCTCCCCCCTCTCCCATTTTCTCTCTCTCCCTCTCTCTTCTTTGCTCCTCTCTCTCTTTCTCGCCCACACTCTCTCACTGGTTCTGTCTATCTGTTATCCTGTCTGTCACTCTGTCTGTCTGACTGACTGTCTGTCTGTCTGACTGACTGTCTGTCTGTCTGTCTGTCTCTCCTCCTTCTCTCTATCTCTCTCTCTGTGTTGAATAGGTTCTTTTGATCACTATAAGATAGAGGGGGACTCAGTGAAATACAGTGGAACCTGCTTAAACCGAAATTCAGGGGACCAACATTTGTTTTTCATATTAAAAGTATTTCGGATAAAAAGTAATTGATTTAAAGTCACAATTTTCAGTCCCAAAAAAGTAACCAAAACAAGACACCATGGTAATTTTACTTTATTCCCTCTCTTGATGTACTGTATCTAACTACGAAAGTCCACATTTTGTCCTGTTCGTCTGTATATTTTGTCTTACCCAGACATGAGCAGCGAATTAAAAAAAACAACAAAACCTGTGGCACATTTTGGAAACAACCACGTTGTACGGTAGTCTAAGAGAAACGTCAAAACAGTAGGTGGTAATCGACAAGTTGTATGTTAACTACTCGACAATTACTGTTGATGAATGTACTGTAGTCAATGTGTGACCAATTTGCAACAGCCCAGGGAAAGGTGTGATGACGAGGAGGTGATGGATGGTAAACTGCTCACCGCTCACTTGTCTTTGATCTTCGCGGCCCACAATATCGTACCCCATTCTCCCCCTAATCCCATAAAGTATGCCCGCCTTGTCGACATGAAATGAACAAGGTCGGAATGATCTGTTTCGCATCAAAGGCAATACAAGTTGGAGGAGATTTTTTTTTTTTAGCCTCCTCGACCGAATAACTGAAAGAGAATCTTTCGGTTAAAAGGCAATCATATGCTGTTCTTTGCGTACAAAAGGGTGCAAATGTAGACGAAATAAAGAAGGATTACCCCGGGACGAAGGAACTATTTCGGTTTAACAGGATTTTCTTAATATCCGATTTCGGTTTAAGCAGGTCCCACTGTCTAATTTATCTTTTTGTAAAATATGGTTTTGACGTATAAGATTTTTTTCAACAGGACGGCAGAAAATTAATATAACGATGAATAAATGAGTGATTTAACTCCACTTCATTAGAAAACTAAGATAACGCAATAAAGCATGCATAAGACATCCCAGTCTCTGTACTGAATGCGCCCAACTCTCTCGAAAAGAAATGAACTAATTATGTTCATAGCTTTCCTCTTAGCCTACTTTTCAAATCAAAAGAAAGCAAAAATCAGAATCAATTTCCTCCAAAATAACGAAAAAATAAAGTGGGCTTAAACAATTCCTGTATTCATGGACACAAATCAACCCTGCATCATAGGCTAGTGTTTCCAGATAAAGTAAGGTCGATCTAATCATCATCCCAGAACGTAAGACCCCAGTACTGAAACTCACAACACCGCTATTATGTAAATTAATATCCCCGAGGAAAATTTGAGACAAAGAAAAGATGGTAAAAAAAAAAAGGCATTCTGGAGTGAAAGTTAAGCATTAATGAGATTTCCAAAGGAGAAAAAAAAAGATATTTGTAAGGCGATGTACATGTAAAGAGCTGTGTGTATGTGTGAGTGTGTGTATATTAGTTTAAAAAGAAGACAGAGACAGACAGAAAGAGATAGAAACACACACACAAGGAGAAAGAGATCGAGGAAGAGGCAGTGAGAGAGAAAGAGAAAGAGAGAGGAAGGGAGAGAGAGAAAGAGAAGGAGAAAGGGAGAGAGAGAAAGACACACACACACAGACAACGACAGAGAGAGAAATAGAGAGAGACATACACACAGAGAGAAAGAGAGAGAGAGGGGGGAAAGAGACCAGGGAAAGAGAGAGAGAGAGTGAGTGAGAGAGAGAGAAAGAGAGAGAGAGACACACTATGCGAGTAATAATCACTGGGGATAACTTTCATGGTACAAGTGATTGGGTACGGTACATTGCATTCGCAAATAATATCACTGCCCTACTGCGTGCAAATATACCTTCCACTTGAGAGAGAATATCAGCCGTACTGTATGCAGGCTAAGTCTAGGATATGATTCGATTTCTGCATAAAAACAAGCTTTTACCATATAAAATCAATTGGCTTAAATCTCCAGTACAACCTCTATTGTCGTCATCGCGTTTTCCGTCTGAATAATTAAAAACTATGAAATGTTGTGCATTGTTGCGTCAGCATGAAGACTTCGATTTGGAAATATTTCCTGCTTTTTTATTCATCATAGCCTGTAACCCTTCCGCGCTGTATCTATGACATTATTAAAGTGATCAGGTTTGAAACTGTAGACGCAAAAAAAAAACAACAAAAAAACCCATCAAATATTTCTGACTGATTAGGCTATATGTGGTACAAAAAAACGAGGCAGTCTTCATACCGTATCTGTTTTTATGTGTTATCTTTTAAAGAGAATGGTTTTAAGTTTCTTTTCTCCGTCCACTCTCTTAACGGTATTTTTTCTGTCTGTCTTTCTTTGCCCATTTTCCTGAGACATTTGTCTTTTAACGAAAGGGTTGTTACCAACTCAGAATTTTACTATACCACTAATACCAGTTAGCATTTCACTAGAAATAAAAATGTCAAAATAATAACTAGCGGAAGTATCCAGTGCTGCCCAGGATAAAGCTGCTCTACCTTTCGTCCGCCTCTCCTCGCCTCCTATGCCATTTCTCTTCCCCTCTTCCTCCCTTTGCCATTCCCCCCCCCCCCATTCCCACCTCTTCTCCTCCCTCCCCTTCCCTTCTCCTCTCCCTTCCTTAATATCTGTAAAGCAACACCAGTTTGAACATAATTATTACTCATTCTTCTTTAATATCTGTAAAGCAACACCAATTTGAACATAAAGTACTCATTCTTCTTTAATATCTGTAAAGCAACACCAGTTTGAACATAAAGTACTCATTCTTCTTTAATATCTGTAAAGCAACACCAGTTTGAACATAATTATTACTCATTCTTCTTTAATATTTGTAAAGCAACACCAGTTTGAACATAATTATTACTCATTCTTCTTTAATATCTGTAAAGCAACACCAGTTTGAACATAATTATTACTCATTCTTCTTTAATATTTGTAAAGCAACACCAGTTTGAACATAATTATCACTCATCCTTCTTTAATATTTGTAAAGCAACACCAGTTTGAACATAATTATTACTCATTCTTCTTTAATATCTGTAAAGCAAAACCAGTTTGAACATAATTATTACTCATTCTTCTTTAATATCTGTAAAGCAACACCAGTTTGAACATAAAGTACTCATTCTTCTTTAATATCTGCAAAGCAACACCAGTTTGAACATAATTATTACTCATCCTTCTTTAATATCTGTAAAGCAACACCAGTTTGAACATAATTATTACTCATTCTTCTTTAATATCTGTAAAGCAACACCAGTTTGAACATAAAGTACTCATTCTTCTTTAATATCTGTAAAGCAACACCAGTTTGAACATAAAGTACTCATTCTTCTTTAATATCTGTAAAGCAACACCAGTTTGAACATAATTATTACTCATCCTTCTTTAATATCTGTAAAGCAACACCAGTTTGAACATAATTATTACTCATTCTTCTTTAATATCTGTAAAGCAACACCAGTTTGAACATAATTATTACTCATTCTTCTTTAATATCTGTAAAGCAACACCAGTTTGAACATAAAGTACTCATTCTTTTTTAATATCTGTAAAGCAACACCAGTTTGAACATAATTATTACTCATTCTTCTTTAATATCTGCAAAGCAACACCAGTTTGAACATAATTATTACTCATTCTTCTTTAATATCTGTAAAGCAACACCAGTTTGAACATAAAGTACTCATTCTTCTTTAATATCTGTAAAGCAACACCAGTTTGAACATAATTACTACTCATTCTTCTTTAATATCTGTAAAGCAACACCAGTTTGAACATAATTATTACTCATTCTTCTTTAATATCTGTAAAGCAACACCAGTTTGAACATAAAGTACTCATTCTTCTTTAATATCTGTAAAGCAACACCAGTTAAAACAATTATTACTCATCCTTCTTTAATATCTGTAAAGCAACGCTTGTCTGAACATATTACTCATGTCTCGAAGACACCAGGACACGAAAGTTCAAAACTCTTAAACTGTTCTGATAGGAAATTTACACCGGACAATTTTACCCAAGGATTTTAGCATTTGTCATCCATGCAGTCAGCTTGAATAAACTGCATGACAATCCCTTAGGAAAACGTTTGTCTATACAAATTTTCAGTCCTGCTGTAAATCTATACCCCTGGGACGAACATGAGAAAGAGAACACAGCGGTCGTGTGAAAGAAAATGAGAAAATAATGTTTAGTAGCGGAAAAAGTTTTGCAACCAAGTCAAGTCTCATTTTCTTATCGTCTTAAAACGCAACTTAAATCACCAGACAAGGAAAATACTTTAAAAAACACAACAAAAGTCAAATTTTGCATAAACTGTAAATAAAACTTTATTCTCTTTTATTATTTCTTGTCTGTATAACTATATCTAGGAAGAAAAAGTATCATCTGGCACGCTGTAAAATATAGATGATTCAGAACCAGCTTTGCCAGTGTAAATATTCTCATTTGTCAACTGTTGCTACAAATTCGGAAAATGAACATAAATATGAAAACATTGGACCCCGTTTTAGAAAAAGATAAAAGAGCAACAACAAACACAGAGAGGAAGACGAGCGCCAAAAGTGGTACTGTTGCAGAGAAAAATTGCAGATTAGAAACTAAAACATTAATAAAATTTTACTGATTCATTCTCGTTGAAGAAATAAAAAGACTGTGCATTGCTATAATTAGTTAACCCCTCGACTTGGAGAATATAGAGATGTGGTATTTTATTTACTGTTGATTTTTCTGCCATCAATCTGTTCAGAAAGGCGTAGAACAAAATTTCCGATGCCATTTTTTTTATAATACTCGACGGAAATGCTTCTCTTTGTTAGTGGATAAAAAACCCCGTAAGTTAATAATTTAAAGACTGACTTTTGTCCAAACTGGGTGTGTCCACGTAAATTATCGCCAAAAACTGAGATAGTACCTAAAGTTTCATAATTTTTGACCACGTAGACATGAAGTTTTAGGTGCTTACATGTTCACACTCCCTCCTCCCCCCACCCCCCCCCCCCCGCTCCATTATAGTATATATTTTGCTTTCCACTCTTATTTATTCATGTACATGGGTGTTGAATAGAAAACAACAGATATTCAGAACTGATAGCTTATTATGCGTTTACGCATGAAAATACTCCCGATTTAGTACCAAGTGCTTGTACGTTGGCAAAGTACAACTAACACTGCATATTAAATGATATTTAAACCGCTTGAGTACCTCCAAAGGTATATTGCAAATCAACCTTCATGGCTACGATGTTCCCGAAAGTAATAGTTATAATATTATGAGACATACGCATACGACATTCTAAAAAAGGACATCTCTCAAAATGTTTTTAAAAAAGTTCTTTTAACTGTTCCAACAAAAAATGAAATAATAAAAGAAAATTAAAACAAGATAATAATAATAATAATAATAATCATAATCATCATAATAAAAATGAATGTTTCAATAGGTTTAAATGTATCTGGATGGCACCGACGCGGCTGATTTCACATGAACAACTCCAAAGACGTTCATAGGGAGCTTGGTACCTGTTATTTATCATTCACTATCGTACTAAATACTAATGTCAAGTCTGTGCTAACAAAACACCTGCTGCACCCGACAGCCACTGCTTTTCAAGGACGAGGTCCCCCTTTTATTAGAAATTTACGAACATTTGATAGTAGGCTACTCAATTCAGTCAAGTGTCTTTAACTTTGATGGCCCTCACAGTTCGGAGTAACATCCAAATTTATTGGACTTTATGTGGCTAGACACATATGCAGTAAATTTGCTTTTGATTTCTTTGAACTTCTCCATCATACCAGCACAAGCTGTCGCTTGAACTGCACCGATCATTCGGTTATCATTGATTACCGAAATGTACAGCTGCTTCACTTTATCAGACCAAAACTCTGCATTTGTTATCGAATCGTTACCATTTGCATCTAACAGACTGTTTTCTATTTCACATTAGTGAAAACTTAGTTTTAGTGTAGAGGAAAAAAAAGGATAAAGAAAAAAAGAATCAGGGTGAACAATGTTTAAAAAGTTAATTTGAGCCTAGGAAACGCCACTTTTCCATCATAAACTTAATAGAGCATTTGGAAAGCAAACATCAACAAACAAACAATTATATCGTTTAAATGAAAGGTTTGCACTTTGTAAGTGTTCAAAGTGCACTGCTCTATCCAACGACAACTAACTTCCCTTTTCGACTTGACTGAGCTATCACAGTCACATTCATAAAACAACACACAATTCAGAGCTTTTGTAAACGTTGCAGTGAAAAATGATTATCTATTTCCTCCAATTTCCTCGTGGGCTGTGTATTTGCACAGAATCGCGCACAATGACAGAGTCTCTAAGTGCCCATACATAATGTATGTGTAGTGTTTGTCGTTAACACATTATGTCTGCTTTGACCTTCTGTTACAGCCGCTAGCATGTTTGCTATGGCAACGACCATCCCAATGCCGTTTACACATTTCCCTGGGCTGAAATATTTATTTGGCAGGTTTTTACATTCAGTGTCGATTCTGTCCATTCTCGTTTACTTCACTGGCATCACTTTAAATGATGAAGCCCAAAGAGAGAGAGAGAGAGAGAGAGAGAGAGAGAGAGAGAGAGAGAGAGAGAGAGAGAGAGAGAGAGAGAGAGACAGAGAGAGAGAGAGAGACAGAGAGAGAGAGAGAGAGAGAGAGAGAGAGAGAGAGAGAGAGAGGTACATGTGTATATGCGTGAGAAAGAGAGAGACAGAAGAGGGCAACAGGAAGAGTCAGCAAAAGAGATAATAGGAATAGGCCGCAAAACATTTGTACTTTGTTGATATTAATAATGAATCCATAGATTCCGTAAACTGGCAACAAATCAAACATAAATGACAAATTTAAACTACAAAATAATATATCCCCTTGCAGTTTTAAGAGAGTTATAGTGCCACCGTTGGTAGATTCAGGGAAAATGTCACAGGTTTCCTCACAAATACGAGATTGCTTTTTGATACATGTATTTTGTCCACCTCGTAGTTTTAAGCAACCAACGATATGTGAAGAATCTTAGGTTTTAAGATTCTAAATTAATGTTCAATAAATAAAATAATTGAATCAGTTCAATCGGTTAACCCAATAAATTTTAAGAACATAACACGCTGTTCTTTCTGAATTATCAGCCAACCGACCCCCTGTCTTTCTGAACATCTGACTTTTTCTTCCTCCAGCTATTTATGGTTGATCGGTACGTCATATCTGAGTACATCTTTGTACAGTCCATGAACACCAGGGCAATATAAACTGCAATAAAGCAAATAAACCCACCATCAGCCTTCATTTACCCATTACTGCTCCGCAAGACGCCTCGAATTCTCCTTCTTTTTTGCTTGATCCAAAAACTCGCTGGCCCATTTTTGCTGCACGTGGCATTACTCTCTGAATAAAATGCCTGAAGGCCGGAGACGGCCAAGACCAAAATGGACGCCAGTTCATGAAAAAGAACGTAAAGAAGAGACCACGAAGAGATAAACGGGCAATATCCTGTGGCTAAATAATTTGCGTTCGTCTATAAATAGTGGTTGTCGAGGGAGATCACGTTATTGGATTTCGTATTGGCTTCTTGTATTACTCCGAAACCTCAATGTTGACAAATTCCCCCGGTCTTAAAAAAAAAAAAAGAAAGAAAGAAAAGAAAAAAAAGTATGTCTTATTTCGCCCTTGAGAAATGTATGTATGTATATCTAACGCCCATACAAGATATTGTGGTGGGGTAGTTAGAAAGAGTAAGTTATCTTTACCAGCCATGAACTCAGGAGTTTCTTGAACAAATTATGCGAATCTGTGCGAACAGATGTCTCATCCAAGCCACACAGTGCTTGCTTTTACTTGTTATCGATGGTATAAATCATCGGTCGTCAGATTAAAGATTACAACAGTCATAAATGTCACTGATTTAAGTCCATAAGTCTCAGTTACTATCACATCGCATACTGTACATTAATATTAACAATTTTCCAGAATTATGATTATATGTGTGGAAAATTATTGCATTGTACTATTCTTTACTTGCACTGCAGAGATGCTCTTCCCATGGTAAATGTTACTCAAAAACCTTTCGTGAGAAAAAGAATTGGGCGGTGAAGGAAACCTACTAAATGTACTTGACGATACACTCTTTTTCATTTATTCTGTAAGGAAAGAACGGCGGCAACCAAACCAACCTTTCGGAGATGACATTAGGTAGACGTTCTCCTGCCCCCGAGGATTCATGCTTCAATCTAAAACATTTTTTTACTGGGTGAAGAGGGAGAAAAATGGTGGGTAAAAAAATTTTTTTTTTTTTTTTTTACCAACTTATGGTTATTTCATATGAATAGTGTATGTGTGCGTGTGCTGGCGTGTGTGTCTATGTGTGATTGTGGGCACGCACGCATTGACGCAATTGCCGGCCCATCATGCGAAATCCCCGAGGAGGTGCGGGATCAAATGATTTCCACTACCAGTTGAAAGTGGACATCAATCTCAGGCTCTATGGCATTTGGAAGTAAGCTGTCACTGACATACGAAAGAAAGAACGAAATAAATCCCGTTGTGATTTGTCTACTTTTTTTTTCATTTCATGCACTTATTTATGTTCCATGAAACTTTTTATTTCAAGGGATTTCGCGAACAGTAAACCGGATATTAAATATCTCACCCGGGTATCTCTTAAAAACTGAGAACTAATTATTGAATGTCTCATTGTAATAGCCCGAATGAAAAACTCCAAATAATTATGTCCAAAATGTAATTAATACTTCCACGTGGGGTCTTTGTGGCAAGTTTGCTTCTGACATGCTTTTAATTGTACGCAAGGCTTCTTAAATCATGAGACAACGATACAGTAATTTAATAGCCTATATTATGGGATCAAATCTTTTACCACTCACACCAAAAAGAATGGTTCAGTCATGCAATATACCGAGATGAATTCAGCATTCTCTTGTCATTGTCTTTTTCTGCATTTCATATTGTCCGATCTTGAATGCACTGCCGCCTTAAAGGTACAATCTTGAAAGCACTTCAAATCCAATAATTCCGCATTGATGTTTTTACAGCAAGTTATGTTTACTTTTACTAAAATAGTGATGTTTATAGTCTTAAAACCCTGAAATCCACACTCCAACCATGATAATAGTCGAGTACTAGATTTAGCAGCACTATTCCTCCCTAATGACAGTCTACTTTGAACATTTTCCCCCAAAAACAACAAAAGCTCCTAATTTACTATGTATTGGAAGCGCTTTTTCCGCTCAGCCTCCCAGATGAATTGATTCCTCTGTAACAATATACTCCTGAAGACATGAGATTTTGTAAAAGCCCACGCTTTATGGCCGAACCTCTTGTCGGAAAATACGCATATAAATATTCCAAAGGGTCAGTGGATTAAAAAAAGGACAGGAAATGGGCGATGAACAACCAAGAAAAAATGGTCCCAGATGATTAGAAACCTGTTATTTAAATGACTCAGTCTGACTTTATGTGTCCAAATGATGTACAAAAACAAACGAAGGTAGTCAGTGTAAAGTTAAACACAACTTTGTTAAGTGATCAAGATACAGAGTAAAATGGTTCTATTTGTCGCCAGTGGCTTTTTCAAATAACCATACAAGAAAACTAAGCGGTGCTGTATTTCACACAGAATGCTTTATAGTGTTACAACCGGATTATATTGAAATACAGTACTGTCACAGACGATGCTCACAGTGTATCTAAGCATGCCTAAACTATCATCTCGGTGTGCTTAGTCGCCTATCAGTAGGACGAAGTTCTATGACATTAATCTAAAACGTACTCTCTGACCAGTTGAATAGTTCAAGCTGGTGAACAAACTCATCCCACAAATCAAACTACATTTCAACCAGAATGCTGAAAGTCTCCGTTATGTCACCATTTTTAGGCCTAACTGGGTAGCACCGAGGGCGCTTCCAGAGAAAGGCAACGATTGGTCAAACTTAAAAATCTTGACAGTGGCGCCTTTTTAGTTTTTTCTGATCACCTGGTCTGAAGAACCTTTTTTGGTTTAGTCTCACCACCTGGTTTGAACCTTTTTGGTTTAGTCACACCATCTGGTCGGATGACCCTTTTTGGTTTAGTCTGATCACCTTATCTGATGAACCCTTTTGGTTTAGTCTGACCACCTGGTCTGAGGAAATGTTTGGCTTAGTCGGATCGCCTGGTCTGAGGAACCTTTTTGACTTAGTCTGATCTTCTGGTGTGAGGAACCTTTTTGATTTAGTCTGACCACCTGGTCTGAGGAACCTTTTTGATTTAGTCTGATCATCTGGTGTGAGGAACCTTTTTGATTTAGTCTGACCACCTGGTCAGAGAAACCTTCTTGGTTCAGTTTGATCACCTTATCTGATGAACCCTTTTTATTTAGTCTGACCACCTGGCCAGAGGAATCATCCCGTTACAAATATTACTTTTAGTAAGAAGTTTGTCTCTTTCCGACACTTCCATTTTTCCGATACATTTCTATGGAAGAAGAAGTCGTTGCAGAGTGATAGCACACAATCATGTCTTTTCAATATCAATGACTCTATCATGGAATCACACAAGTATATACTAAAGACTTAATTTTACAGTAGAAGAAAAAAAAAACTGCTTGAAAAATTTGCCCTCACATTTTTATTTCTAAAGATTTGAAATAGTGCTATTGTGCAATCTGTGAACCCATAGAAAGATAAAATTCCTTCAAGAAGTTCATTAAACATTTGTATATTTGGTAAAAAAGAGATGTGATGCGAACACACTCGCCGAGTTTCTTGATAGGGCCTTCGATGTGCGCTTTTTAAGTCTGTTTGAAGATTATGGTCATCCTTCTCTAAAAATACCAGTTCTCTTTCGATTTCCTCACTTTATTAATTGTCAACGAAGAAAAAATTTACACAGAGCCGCAAATCATAAAATCTGAATTGCAAATTGCCACGATAGAAAATCCTAAGATTCTGAAATTTGCTGGTGAGAAAATGTATACAATCTGTACAACAATGGTCTTTGTAATATAACCAAATGTTTCTATTTGCAGGCTGTTCTAGCTTATCGTGATGAAAGCATTTCAATTTTGTTTATCCCCCCATTTTAAAACATAGATAGCATGTTATTAGAAATGAGATGGACCATTCATACATGTAGTTTCAGTATCAGTAAAAGATGGACCACTTGAAATACGTTTACCTCGATTTCTCAAAATTCATTTTTTTCCCCGCGGCGTTCAAGAGCTACATTTCTCAGAACAGATCAAGTAAGCGATCTTCCATGCATGAGTGGAGAATGAAAAGATAACTATTTCAAGATTGGATTGCGAGAGGGATAAGGGTAGCAGCCTTTATAATTCCCCTGTAATGTTTTCTATTTTGCATATTCCATTATCATGGAATGAAGTTTACAGTATGGAAAAAAGAGCCAGCAAACGCTGAGGAATGATTGGAATGGGAATAAGGAAAGGAATAACTGGAGAGAAGACAGAGAGAAGAGAACTCGGGGGAAATAAGTTGAACGTCTCAAACATAAGATAATTTTGCCCTCTTTCCGCTGTACATCTTTCTTGCCATTTACTTTGTTTGTGTTGTTGTTGCTGCCGTAGGCCACTTCCATTATTTTGTCAAAACGTCTATTTAATTCCATTATCAACATTTCCTGTTTCCTGTTTCCTTCTTCTCTCCTTTCCGAATGCTACGTTACTGTTCGTGTTTTCAGCATTGTGCACTGTTAGTGGATGACATTTGAAGACTTTGCATTGACGTTAAATCGGAAACTTGTTCAGTTTTTAATTGTCGCTTAAATGTTACCCTTCCCTGCACCCTTTTCTTTTCAACAAGTTGTCTAAACATCATTTTCTATACAATGATATTTTCCACGTGTAAACACATTTGAATAGTTCACCCTTCCTGCTTTCCGTATCACAAAGAGATTAAACACGACGTGTCTATTGATCAATAATGCAATCCTTTCTATTGGCCAGACGAAAGATTTTGTACTCAGTGATCTAGAGTAAATGCGAAAGAAACAATGTTACAATTTAACAGTTATTGGCACTTTTGTCAAAAGTCTTTGTTGCCACCGACTGCTACGTGTGCGAAACCCCGTGGGGCGAACTGTTGCATTGTTGACATGGATGATGCGCGCGCAAGTCAACGGACGGAATTTGGCGAATTGCACCGTCTCAGTATCCCTCAGTATCCCTCAGTATCTAGTATACCACTGCACGTAAAATCAAAATAACTTCTACACCTGTTCTATGTAGATCAGCCTTGAGGTTTATTGTTCTAATAGGGGCTGTCGCAATAGACGTGGAATTTCAATACCTATATTTATGTTGTCAGAAATACAAGCGCTAGCAGATTGCAGAGGTATCAGGGCTTTCATCAGTCATACACAGCCTGGGTTGCAGCTGAGGTGAAGGTGGGGGTGATAGTGAAGAGAATAATTAGTGGTGATAATCTGGCAATGTTAACGCTTCTATATAAACAGATTAGAGGTTTGGCGGGTTTAGATATGACGAAATTTGTTGTAAAGACACACAGAGTACTCACAGAGAGGGGAGTCTATGTAGAGGAGAGTAATGGCTGAGAATATCAGGAAGCAGAATGGAATGACATAGCAAAGACGGTCTAGAGAACGTAACGTGTATAAGGATATACCACGGAGGAAAAAAGATGATGAACAGGGAAAAGCGTAAAGAAGAATGTAGGAATCAGTAGACGGAGAAAATGATGAATGGGAGTAACATGGGAAAGAGGTAGAAATAAGAGGAAAACAGGGAATGAGAAATAGTCTAATAAATATTGCTCAGACGGACAGATTAAAACTGCCAGGCATGCGAATGGATGCTAACCTGGGACTTGTTGGCTGACAAGCATAAGCAGCCTCACATGATTAGAATGTCTGACTTGGTCATACATTTAGGATCCGGCTCTGGACAGATTATTATCGTGGCTGACTGGGACCTACACCATCTGTCTATTGACTCCATAACAGTGGACACTATTATCACAACGTGGTACAAAATCTTCACTGATGGATATGAAATATCTCCATTTTTGCATTCTAGCTGTTTCATTGACATAGTTCGAACTGAACACATTGTTTGCTGTAATACCAAGGCCATCGTTACAGGTCGGACTTCCGAAGGTTTCCGAGTTAAGAGTAGCTTTTTAGGCCAGGAACGTAATAACATCAGTCAACCGTCTTCATTTGGTTATGTTTTGTATTAAGACAGTCATGTAGCTCACTTTCTTGTCGACGGATCCAAGCCACATTTTGCAATTTGTTTTAACGGAAAAATAACAAATATTCTGATACCTCTAAGTACTGAATCAATGGCTATAGCATGGAGAAGGAATTCGTCTATATTATGTTGTTGATTATGATCTTAACCTGTCTCATTTGCCAGTTGGCTTTTAATCCAACCACGTCATCTTTTCAAATTGCTGACATCATAGTTGATATACTGTATTAGTCACGAAATATCATAAAAACCACAGAAAAACTGTGGGGTCGCAGCAGGGCTATAAGCAAAGTCAAAATTGAGCAAAAAGAAAAGGTTGTATGTTGCGAAGCCCCGCGTGAGAAATAAAACCCAAACAGTACAAAGCAAACTAAAGAGAAGACAGAAAATGCATAAATTTTCGGCTTTCGCCTTTGTCAAGTGAAAAAAAACAACAAAAAAACGAACAATAAAAGACTTCAACAGGAACGAAGTGAAACAGTTTACTTAGCTGCGAGTTCTTGCTTCTTTAGCAGCACCAAAGCACGTCCGTCCGCCAAAAGCATGGAAGCAGGAAGTGACGCAATTGGTTAGTAACCAAGATGAAGGCGCCATATAGTGCCTCACAGCACAAGACAGGGATGGTGCGCAATGTCAGGAGTCGCAGTAAATGAAAAGAAAAAGAAAAAGAGATTAAAAAAATAAAAATAAATAAATAAATAAATAAACAAATAGATAAATAAATGAAAGAAAATAATAATAATAAAGAAAATTATATATAATATATATATATTGATATTAGCAACAGTGGAATTATCGAAGGCAATGTTGGACATTGATGCCATGGGGAGAGATAGTGCCGAGCTGGAAAATTAATCGTTGTTCGGTTTCAAAGCGTACATCAGCGCCTGCATGACGAGACTTGAGCCCCAGAATTTGAATGTCGTTGGATGGCTTATGCTTGAAAATCGAAATGGAAAGCCTGTTTCTGTCCATTTTAATCGACCAGACCATGAGCCATCCAACGACATTCAAATTCTGGGGCTCAAGTCTTGTCATGCAGGCGCTGATGTACGCTTTGAAACCGAACAACGATTAATTTTCCAGCTCGGCACTATCTCTCCCCATGGCATCAATGTCCAACATTGCCTTCGATAATTCCACTGTTGCTAATATCAATATATATATATTATATATAATTTTCTTTATAATTATTATTTTCTTTCATTTATTTATCTATTTGTTTATTTATTTATTTATTTATTTTTATTCTTTTAATCTCTTTTTCTTTTTCTTTTCATTTACTGCGACTCCTGATATTGCGCACCATCCCTGTCTTGTGCTGTGAGGCACTATATGGCGCCTTCATCTTGGTTACTAACCAATTGCGTCACTTCCTGCTTCCATGCTTTTGGCGGACGGACGTGCTTTGGTGCTGCTAAAGAAGCAAGAACTCGCAGCTAAGTAAACTGTTTCACTTCGTTCCTGTTGAAGTCTTTTATTGTTCGTTTTTTTGTTGTTTTTTTTCACTTGACAAAGGCGAAAGCCGAAAATTTATGCATTTTCTGTCTTCTCTTTAGTTTGCTTTGTACTGTTTGGGTTTTATTTCTCACGCGGGGCTTCGCCACATACAACCTTTTCTTTTTGCTCAATTTTGACTTTACTGTATTAGTCGTATTTACTGTGCTCAGCCTGTGCAGTCCTACATTGGTAACTTCGTGCTCTAAATCGTTATGAGAAAACATGAAGACTTCTTGTACCTCGTGTCAAAAGACAGGTCGAAAACACAGCGCCTGGTCAACTGACTGACTGATTACTGGCTGACTGACTGACTGACTGACTGACTAACTGTCCGGCTGTCTGACGAGGTTGAGACAGACGGGAGAACTAGGAAAGGGGACTAGAAACACAGATAACGAATAATGAGAAATAACGGGCAAAGTGAGAAAGATAGCTTTCGACCACGGAGATACGTGACAGAAAAGAAAATTCCTAAAATCTTAAATAAATTTTTCGGGGGAAAATGCAACAAGGAAGACAGTACATGCTCTTAGAACGTGGAGACTGTGGCAAACACTTTATCAGACACTGAGACAAATGTTCGCACAGAGATGTTGTTAAAGAAAACAAGACACAGACAGCATGTCCACCTACAATACGAGTTTGTAGTGCATTTCCATTCTTCTTTGTCTCCAAAAACAAATAGAAAAACACGTCTGAAATTGCAAACAGTTCCCATGGACATTATGTCCCAGTGAGCACAGAAGCCTGTCTGCTCTAGGGATTGATAACATTGACGAGTACGTCGGGTTGGACAGAGAAATGAAATCGTACGGCTAGACACATTTGGCAGAAATCATGATACACCCGAGCGATCTTGTAGAACCTATGTCAGGGTAGTGGTCATAACAAGCTGATGAACCATATAAGGTCGAAGTGAACAATGTGTATTGATAACGTTCCCATTTTTTGTTGTTTTTTTGTTTTTGGCTTTCTCCTTGTGTAGCAACGTAATACCGTTATACTGAAATATAAGTGAGTTTTTAATTAACATTATTTGATTAATGTAATGGTGCTCCAAATACAAATCCCCTTTTCCCTTACCCAATTGTCTTTATTTGTGTCAGCTTCAAGAAATATCAAGATAAGAACAAATAAAAAAATTCAATGTAGGCCTATATTTAAATGTTAATGATGAAATAATTTGATGACATTGTTCAGCTTTAGCTGTAGAATTGCATACCCAAGTTGATTAAAAACATAAACAGCAACAACAACAAGATCTTCCCAAGCATCGAGCTGCTTCCCACTATACAATTCCTGTACAGAAATGGATGATCCTGAAGTGATACTGTACTTTTAAGACATCACATTACCCTGTACTATGCAAAGTCTTGTACTAAATCCTTGTTGCAACAGTCAAACTAAGAGAGAAATTAAGGTCCACTTTGCTTTCCATCACAAAATAAAATGTTGGTTTCCGGCAAAAAAAATAAAATAATCTCACCATATTACAATCACGTCTCTATAGACAAAGTCATGCCCCGAAACCAAATCCGTGTCATTTTCCCACAGAACGTGATCAGACATGGGCAGTGTCATTTAGATGTTAGTTTGTGTCTGTAAGAGCAAACAAAGAGCCAGTTCTTCTTGTAATTTAGATTCAAGATGTCAAACATTGTTGTCTTAGACCAGAATGATGGTCTATCATTGTAGATGTTGGAATTTAAAGACAAGTCACGACTTGGCTTTGGATACAACGAAAAGGTTTTCTAAAAGCATTATTTTATGAAATCATATCCCTGGAAAAATGATAAGTAAAATCAAATTTTTCCTGCCTCCTGCCTTACAAACTTCCCGTCTGTAAGGTCTCGATAAATGAGTACAGAATTAGAACTTGAATTTTCATGGCATTGTCCTAAAGAGAAACCTGACTGAACTGGGGACCAATTTAAGTTAATGATATAACCAATGCTACGAGTACAACAGTAACTTCAAAAGGCACAAGGAATTCATTTACTTAATTTAACGTCGTCAGACCTTAATGAAATTGAATGTTTCTTTATATGGTTCCCGTTTATGTCGATCTCAGCTTTTTCTTAATGCCGTTGATATTATTTGCCGTCGATCGTGATCTATTTTCTTGCTGTGGCTGTGTTTTTATGGATACAGAAGATGGTTAAGTTACTTGGACAAGGTATTTGCATTTATTGTGATCCGGGGGCATGCTCTACACGTTTCCCGACGGCACCTTCAACAGTCTGATGACCCGGGGGGATACTATGAACGTCAACCCGATTGCATATTGTCACGCGATAATCATCCAATGGCAAGGCTTTTTTTTCTGGTCTGGGAACATTTTACACTGATTGCTTTGGGTTCCCCTTGCAATGTTTGTCAGCCTCAACACAATTTCTGCATTACTACCGAGAGATGCTGCGTAATCAAGCATTTTCTCTAGGTCCAGTAATGACGGCCAAAGGATATTTCTATGCACTGAACAATTTGAAAAGATTCATGCCCAATCAATGAACTTCAAACAGAACTGGAGACACGAACACAATTCCTACCAAAGCCCTACAGTAATTTCTGGGTTTGAAAACGACAACAGCTTCGATCTTTGGAATGTATGGCAGGGGAAATACAATCTGTGAAGGGGGCAGGAGAGGCAATTACGTCTTCAACTGCGATATTGGAAAAGTGGGTAGAACTATCTGTCATAAATCCTGGTTTACTTTGCATGCAGGAGGTAAAATAAAATATCTATTTATCCACCTATCCTGTCTGTCTGTCTGTCTGTCTGTCTGTCTGTCTGTCTGTCTGTATGTCTGTCTGTCTGTCTGTCTGTCTGTCTGTCTGTCAACACATTAATTTAGCTGTAAGATAAAATGTGAACCGTTTCTTGTTTGGATGAGATAATCACCAATCACTACAGTCACTTTAGTTAAGTCTTTATTTCGTGTCATCTCATCATCTGTTTGCCTTCTGGGTTCCAAAGATTCTCTGCTAGGTTTTAGGACATCATCTGTATTGCTGAAAATTTGCCTAATTTTGGCCACAGATCGTCGAGTAGCTACTTAATGATCATTGCAGCTGAGTAGTCCCTCGATAATCATTGGTTTGACTTTGTTCTGAAACTTAGAAACAAATACCATTTTAAAAAACCAAATCCCTATGTCTTGCACTGGACAATTTTCCACTTATTGTAAGAATTTGTCAGACATGCTGTGCAAACGCATTTTTATGTCACCTCTGAGGTACAAAACCTGCCCAAGGAATCATAGGCTACCCTAGTCAACAACAACATTAACAACAACAACAATAATAAAAATAAAAATAAAAATAATAATGTATAACAACAACAACATCATTAATAATAATATTATTATTAATAATAATAAATCCAAAAATAGCAACTGATAAGATCTACACATACATAGTTTTGGCTCCAAAGACCAGGTCAAACCTCAATCGTTATCATTTTATTTCCATCGTTAATCCAGTGCATTTTCAGCTTTATCCTCTCAGCACCTTTAACACAGTAGGATCAGCCCTCTCACTCACTCGTGACGAGTTTTCAGAGAGACAAACAATACTTATTAATCTGTACAAATCTCCAGCATTTAGCAAGCATATTATTATCACATAAAGTGAACGCCAAGCCCCCTCTCGCCCTCTTGGTGCATGGAAGATTGCATAGAGGCAGGATCAAAGGAAATGGGAAGAAAAAAAAAAAGAAGGGGGGGCGGGGGGGGGGGGAGAGAAAAGGAAAAGACTTTGCAACGGCAGTATCAGACAACAACAGCAGAAGTATTAAAAACATCTATGTTATTGTTAACATGAACTGTAACCGTCCATCAACTTCACCTGTCTGGGGGCCCTCGTGGTACTTTCGCTGGGGGGAAAAAACAGTTACTGATATTTATGTGGTCTTTGTCAAATGCCCGAGCGTCATCCACCTTGTGCTATGTCTATGACAGGGCTGTTTTATCATGCAGTGACACGATTTTACTGTGGGAGTCCTGTCTTTCGCAGGTCTCTTGCAGATGAGCCAGTGTTCGAAGTAAGGGTTGTTTGGGGCATCGAAAAATCAATGAATAGCTTTGTCAGTTTTTTTTTACCTCAATGCATGTTCTTATCATACCGTTGCTTGTCGTTATTAGTTGACACAGATCAATGAGCCAGGCTCATTAAGAAAAGAAAAGGACAGGAAATGATGAGGCAGTGGGTGGTGGGGGGTGGGGGGTGGGCAGAAATCGCAAAATTATGCCTGGTCGTTTATACGTTGCAGTAATCCCAGTATAACGTGCAAACGATATTGATATAGGCATGGGTTATTATGAATCTTGATAACAACGTAGTGATATTACGAACACCTTCCGAAATGGTCCCTTTTTATTTCATTTTCTCAATCTCTTTGATCTTCCCTTTCATCACCACCTCGTCAGCATGGTAATACAACAACACTTCAATTTTCTCTGATGCTGATTTACAGTCTGTTCATCTCATAACATCTTCTATTATTATAAAAGTGAACTTTGGAGGCTATGTTAGCCTACTCCTCCGTTAATACTTAGCCCATACGCTTCAAATTTTACAGACGTCGACCGTATCTACATACCCAGGTTTTCGTCACATAAAACATACGAAAACCCCTGTCCCCGAATTGATCAAAATAGATTTTTTCGGACGTTCTATTTTAATTCACCATTTTGAGTGAACTGGAATGATACCATTGTCAATGAACCGGAAGAGCGATCTGATTCTTACTATAATTGAGCTAGAGGTTGAACCTGTAAGCAGCTGAAACTTCGCGACTACGCCTTCAAAAATTATGAAACTTGATGTACTGCATCAATTTTTGACGAAGAGTTACGTGGCCACATTCAGTTTGAACAAAAATCAATCTTTAATATTATTTATATTGATTTTTTTTTTTAGTCGCAAAAAGAGAGACGCATTTTTATCGGATAGGACCGAAAAGTGTGACCGTCCTTGACCTCTCTTTACACATTGGTGGTCAAAAAACAACGTAATCACATCTCTGTAATTCTATGTAAGTTCTATTAATCATTGCATCGGATCCAAACGCTGCTTTTAATGTAGTCTAGATTTAGATAATTATGAGGTTGGGCTTCCTATAAAGAATCTGCAAGATATATCTTGCGCGGGTCGGCTAGTAACCAATATTTACACCGGGTTTATAAGAATAACTTTGCTTTATTCCTCATAATAAACTCTAGGCAGCCATGGTACACGTTTCAAAGGGAGTTCAAATTGGAGAATCTCCCTGAAAACACCATCATCATCATCATCATCATCATCAATATCATCATTATCATCACTATCATCATCATTGTTATCATGATCGTCATCATCATCGTAATCATCAACAATAACC
Organism: Onchidella celtica; assembly: GCA_963931925.1. Lineage (NCBI taxonomy): Eukaryota > Metazoa > Mollusca > Gastropoda > Systellommatophora > Onchidiidae > Onchidella > Onchidella celtica. Next base: position 25,647,903 of record OZ007567.1, read on the forward strand.
GCAGCAACAAGAAAAATCAAAGATTATGACTGTACAGTAATGCGGTTGACCTTGTTTCCGTTGAGCTAATGACTGGCTAGATTACGAGATGTAAATATAAATGGGTCTTATTCCACATTATCAGTGGCGTGCAGAAGGCTAGAGGAGAGGGGGCGACGGCCCCGGACATCCCTTTCAATGAGCATCCAACCAAAGCGTGAAATTAAAATTAAATTAATGAAATTTGAAATTATCGCAATTAACTTCGTTGTAACAATCTGCCCTACAATCCCACAAGCTTCTTGTGGATATGGAGCCGTGTTTTGATAGGCTTATTTCACCTGCTTTTACATAATATTTAAAATGTCTTCCTCTCTTGCATTTCCCAGTACTAGGCCCTATACTTGGGGTATACAGTCAAGGGGTTGACCCCGAGCAACACCAAGCCTCTGCCACGCCACTACAAATTATAAACGCATTCATTCACCATTTTTCTAGCTTGAATTCTTGAATTATGCACGATTTTTTTTTCTTAGGTTCCAAACCCAAGGATGATTGCGTAAATGCTTTGAAGATTTTATTTTTCTTCTTAAGTCGGAGGATGAATGCACTTACCGAAGGACTCAGTTCCGGCCTGGTCTATTGTTTCACTATAATCTGGAACGGCCAGGTCTTTGAAAAGCTTCCGCCTCCCCTTGCAGACAAACTGCAGTGTCGACATCGCGGTGGGGGCTAGGTGTCAAGTCTCGTCTTCTCAGATGATTTGCGGAAGTTAACAATAACGTGGGGCTCCAGGCGCAGGATGTGCGTCATCGTTCTAAGAGTGCTAATGCGTAATGTAAGAGAGCTGATGCAGATCATAGGAAGTTAACGACACTTTAGGCAAAATTGTTAACAAAAACATCCATATTTCCATTATGGATCTCTATTCACCATCGTTATAGGAGCATTGCTCGATGTGGTACTTATTCGTGTGTTTTAGAATAGCCATTGTGTTATTGTGTTTAGCTTAGCTGCTGGCCAAAAGACAACAAAAACAACACAACAACAACAATAACAGAACAAAACAAACAAAATTATACTACAGAATTTTGCATTAGTAAACATGCGCATGTAGTTTACAATGTAATTGCCGCGAGAAATATACTCCGGTTAAATTGACACCCTGCATCCCATGAAAGCTTCTTACTAAGTCTTCATTTCACTACTAAACTATCTAAAAATGCAGTTAACTAAATTCAACGACTCCCCAGTGAGGTTATCATCGGATGACATTTCCTCGAATCTAAATAATTTTCTATTACATTTCTGCAACTTGGAGGCTATGTCCTCACTTAAAAAAACAACAACAAAAAACAAAAACAACCCACAAAAACAGCCAAACGGACGGTCAGAAAAGTTTGTGAGATGAAAAGGCAAAGGAAAAAGGTGAGTTTTTTGCTGAACCAGTTTGTGAATAAATTGTTCTGAAAAGTCATGAGACAGAAAGCAAAATATTGTGAGGCTATGAATTTCTATAGAATCTGATTCTCTGTTACGCACCACCCATCTATAAATAGCTAAGTAGTCTGGTGAGTAGAAATAAGTTTTGTGCGTCTAAAAAAATACCCTCAATTTTTTAGGAAATCTTTCAAAATAATCGATATTCTTAAACATTAAGCCCTGGTTCCATCTTCCAGTACGAAGTTCGTAGCAAATCCCCTAGATCCGAGTTTTTTAGGCCTCACCAAAGTAGTAACCATGCTTGTAATAAACATATTTCTGACGCAACGAAATAGTAAAGTTTGATACAAAACCAGACGCCGAGCAGAGTGAGGCAAAAGATTAAGGGTTAACAGGATTATCTGTAGCAGATCATGAGCCTCAGATCATCCAGAAATATCTGAACAGCAAAAAGACACACACTCGCCTTACGAGTAGTTGGCTATAGGCTAGCACGGGTCAGTACTCGCAATCTTTTCCAATGGAGAAACCCTCAAAAATCAGGAGAGGAACGCTGAAAGCTTCCCGCTGCCTGTCATTTCCGGTGCTAGACGGCTCTACAGATCTGTGAATGTGTGAAACGAAATTTCTCCTTTCAACCGCCCTTCTATGTACGAATTCCCACCGAAATTATTCCTCGCACACGAGCTTCGTTTTTAGAGACAGAAAATTGAGATTTGAATTCTAGTTTGGAAGCATTGTGCAAGACAGTATTAAAGCAGATACTATATATCTGAGTTTTTCTGGGTGTAAGGACTAATATCGAGAAATGTTAAGAACAGCAGCTATTTAGCTAAATATACAAATTATTATACATGGACAGGAGTCATATACATAGCCCAACACAACTTAAAGGATGACCGGGTGGATGGTGGATGAATAAATGGACAGACAGAAAGCTCAAAATTTCTGACTTTGTCGATGTTCTCCCGGTCCCATCACACTGTCATCACACATACAAACACGTGCGTGCACAGACAGACTATAGGCACACATAATTATATATCTTCAGCCACAAGCATGTCACTTTAAAAAATGTCTGTTTTATAGGCACAGGAAATTTAAAAACATGTGCATTAGCCGTGATATTAAAAGATAAGGAAGACTTTGTCATAAGGCAGTATTAAAAATTTCTTTTAATGGCCAGTGATGCATGACGCCCAACGACACATTTTTCCGTCTTCATCATTATGTGTACAGACTAATCTACATTAATCTAAATGATCGCCTCCAGGAAGCCGGAGCCTAAAATTCATTCAGTGATCAGAAATTGTTAAAGGTTCCTTTTGTCTGATGCTTTTTATCTTCCACCTAGGATGGCCATTAACTGCTTTAAGACACTTTTTTTTTTCAAGGAAATAACATTGTTCGTCTTCTAAACCATTTGCTCTCTGCCTGTTCTGCCGTAATTCTCAGCGATCTGCGCAATTTTTCTTCTTTTTTTTTTATAACATATCGCTGAATGTAAATGGAACGAGCTGAGATAGGATGATTATGGCAATGGGATGGATTGAAGTAGGTAGGCTGATTGGTATTTAGGTTCATTCATGTGACACTTAGATAATCCTGTTAGCTTGTAACAACCCATGGAGGCTGTAATGTTGTGATGGCATTCACATTTATTTTAACTGTTGACACTGTCACAGTCGTAGTTTTCCTGATCACAGCTTGTTTGTTTTCCTGGCTGCGGATGCAATGGCTTTGCTATAACAACTCTTTTCAAACAATATCTGATGGCTTGAGTCATAAAAAAAAGAGAGAGAAAAAAAAAAAAAGCCAATTCATTCAATATTGTGCAGCGAACGTTTCATAAGATGGAATGGGAGTGGGTCCAATCTTTATGATCTTGTCCTCTCTAATGCTATAGTTCCAAATCACATGCATGCATGAGCGCAAATTCCGTCTTCAATCACTCACGCAATAGCTCGTATGATATCGAGTGGCAGCAATCGAGAGACCGTCCCCAGCAAACACACATGCACTTTTACGGCTTGATGACAATCTGGATGATTTCGAATTTCCCCCCCCCCACCAAAAAAAAAGACACAATACAACACACACACACATACACACACCAACAACAACACACACAGACCCGCTTCTTCACATTTAAGAAACAGTCAAGCAATTTGAAAGTGTAACAGTACCAGACATGTATTGAAACTGGGAGCGAAAGCAAACCACGAAGATGACACCGAAAGGTGTTTTACTAATTTAGGGCTATTGGCAAGAGACGCATCAACACATCATACCAGCACCTGCCAATTGCAGCCTCAAGTTTCTCTAAAAGAACATTAGTTAAGGTATAATAAAAGTACTTCTGTGGATGTGATTTCGCCAGTCAAGACCAATAGGATTTGATGGTTACCAAACTTATATCCTTTGTTTGTCATGCAAATTCACGATGTTTTGCCTTTTGTTTCGGCCATTTTCGTGAAAAAGTGACCCCTCAATAAACAACAACTCACCGCTGTCCAGATGAGATAGTTCTGTTTGAACAAAGAATGTTCTGTCGGGTTGAAACAAACACTGACAAAGCCTGAATGACTGCAAGCTTTAAGATCGCCTGTTTCTGGGATAACAATTATGCTGTACGTGAGTTACAGGAATGGCGTTTGTTGCGACTAATGCTTTCTATAATGATGAACTGTCATTTTCGGCACTTTTATCATCATCAAATGTTTTTAGGTATATATAATTAAACAGCACCATCATCCTAATTACTGGAGAGAGGAAAAAAACGAAAGAAACAACATGAATGAGGGGCAAACGTTCAAGGTGGCAATTCACAGGGGAATGAACACAGTTAAACAGTACAAAGAAAATAAAGAACTTGCGCGTCCTTAAATCAGATGGACAATAAACCAACTGTTCGCTTTGTTTGTTAACAGGTTGGTGGGCCAATTGTCAACATGCTGAAGGCTTGCAGTTAGTGGTGAGACACTTAGACAACAAACAAGCTGTCAAGGAGGTTGTTTAACTGTATTCGTTTGACGAAAACTTGGTAACAACTGAAGTACTCCTGGTTGGAGAAGTGCGAGTATTCATGGGATACAGTCTCTACAAGGTGAGTTTTCACTTAGTATACCTCGAAAGTTTAGCATGGATGTCCAGTGACACTCTGTGGTCTTCTTGGATCTTCTAGAGAAATCAGTATGAAGTCACGTGTCAGCAATCACCGAGTCAGCCCTCGGTATGTGAAAGTTCACAAAAGCTGTTGCTTGTAAAATGCGGCCATATCGCATGAAGACACAATTGCTCTTTTTTAATGCCAGAGACATTATCAATAAATGCTACAGACCACATAAATGTGGATTTATACTTTTATTGCATCCTGCATACATGTACATTATTATACACATACCCAAACAGAAGTTGTAACCATTAAGTGTAACTAACGTAGTGCCAAAAGCCCAGGGATTTTTCAAAAGTTAGATCCCAATGAAATTAAACGATGAAAGAAATAATTGCAGTTTTCAATTATTGAGTAACAAAAATATGTCAAATCGATCCATTCCATCAATTAAAATTAATGTATCCTTTATTTGTGCACCCTGTGAAAATGATGAGGTTATTTGGCGGGAAAATAAAAAACCATAAAAGTTTTTTTCTTTCAAACCCAAATTACACAACTGAGAAAAGCAGCAAATTAACGAGTGAAATGTGCTTTAAAATAGCGGTGCATCCAAGGGACTATCTTACCATGTTCGAAGAATTATTGTGATTCTGAACTTAATATTATGATGGATGTGTAACAGGCGTGTAGGTGTCAAATGAACTCTTAATGTTACAAAACGAGAAATCAAATACTTTCCATAAGGTCCACAACCCCAGCTTGTTTTCTTACACGGTGGTAACAGCTGGCAATAGTATGAAAACTGGCGCAGATCAAATGTAAACGACACATTGGCAATACATTGTATTAAAAAAACGGGCCGCGGTCCATTCAATGTCCTGTTGTGTTTCAGCTTCATGTGAAATGTTCAGGCAGGAAATCAAATTGTATACTGCTCTAGACGGCCTGATGTTAGTGAGGTCGCCTAGGTACTGCTGTATCCAAAGAAACACTCCCTCCGCCCTCCTCGGTTTTAGCGGCAATAGCGGTGATATCGGTAATAGATATAATACCTGTAGTTAAATTGGTAAAGAGGTGAGAGTGATAGGAATGTGAATTTAAGAACCAGTACATGGGCTCTGTATCTCACCTCAATGCGCATGGAAAAAAGTTTAATAGATACAAACTGAAAGCTTCAACCAAAGAAGATCTATCACCTATGCATCTCTTTGTAGTAACTCATTTCGAATTTGCTCAGCTTTAACATTTCTTTGAGCAGTATCAGATATCAAAATGGTGACGATGGGTATATTTTGGAGAGGACTCTGTATCCTCAGTAGAATATCATGCAGTCATCAAAAAAAAAAATGTTTAGCTCTAGTGAGATGGTGAAAAGTTCGCCTTTAAATAATAAGATCATAGCTGTGCGTGCAGTAACAGCGGCAACTGTTGTAAATGTATCCGTCAATCTTGAATGGAAAGATGTTTACTATTGCATCCAGGACACAGAGGAAATCCTTATTTCAATACCAGAGTGACATTGAAACCCGAGTATGCCTCCGAGCTATGCATCTTTAAATATTCATGTCGTGAAAGTATTGAAACGAATGCATTCATTAGATACAGATCCGGTTGGATGTATGTTGGTTTTTAAATTATTTGGGGGGTCGGGGGTGGGGGGGGGGGGTCCATCACGTAGGTAAACAAGCAAGATCTGTTCCTGCACAAAAATAAGGGCAGAAAGGTTTCATTTAATTCACCGTTTTGTCACTTTTTTGTTTCCTTATCTAGAAAGAGACACGCACTGAACTATTGCATGCCGCCTCTTTAGTTATTTGATGCCCGTTTCTCTTTTCGTTGATTTCTTTCGGAGACCGAGTATGTAGCAGAGGGTGAATAGTAAATTTGTGTGGGAGTAAGGAACCCGAGGGTCACACACAACCAAAGCAACGATTCACTGGCGTTTGGGCAAAGCTGCGTTCGATCTCGGCAGGATTCAGGATGGTGCGCGAGGTGATAGCAGCAGCGACCGCACGTCTTTGGTGTCAATAGAACCAGCGCGCAAGGGAAAAACGTGAACGCCACGAGGAATAAACACAGAAGACGCCAGGGCTGTACATGAGAATTCAATACCTAGCTAGACTTTATGAGGTTAAGATTTCAAGGATGGATGCATTTAGCCGAAGTGTGTAAAATTTCGTTATCAACGACGGTGAGTTGCTCTTTTCCTTTTACATTATTGCCATTATTATCGAAATACGGTTTCCACTGCAGATGCTGTTCTGACAAAATGAATGAGTTTTAAATAACAACTGTAGACCCACAGCTGTGTGGATGCTGTTCTTTAGTAGCTTTCGCACCATATACTGTGGTATAAAAAACTGTTTGTCACTTCAACATAGTGTGACAAATGAATGTGAGTATTACCCATCCGATTACCACAAAGCAATCAGAAACATTTTACAGATTACAAGACAAATGGTTTACCAAAATAGATGATGCTCTGAGAAAACCAACATCGTTTTGAATGCTGTGATAGAAAATAATTGTTATGAAAAAGGAATTAATTGCTTCCATCCAGTACAAATGACACAGCAATTACAATACTGACGACAAAGGAGGGCATTATGAAATGAATTATTCATAAATGTCATCCTATTGTCAGTTGTAGGTTCATTCTGCCGATGGATCGTTGCATCCGAATTTACTATTGTGAAGAAACAGTTGTTATTGTTCGCTAAGAACAATGCATCCTGCCTAGCCAACGGGGAGCTGGTTGGGGCAAGAATACAGAATACGCAAACATAAGTATTAACGTAAACTATTTCCGTAAATATTGTAGTATTTCAGCTGAGGCTGTATGATGCGTAAAATCCTCCAAGAGCACGCAGTAGGTTTATCGTTCCCAGTGTGCAGTTTTTTATTTCAGACTTAAGGCGATATCATACAAAGACCTGAACGTCACAACCAGTTGCTGCCAGCAACATATACACCCAAAAAATATTGGCAGAAGCTGATTGTGTCTGGCCGGGCTAAGTATGATAGGGTCTTTCCAGATTTATTAATAAAATACAGGAAATTATGGTGAGCATATATCTTGTCTACCAGCAGCTGATTGTGCCATTGTGTATCACACTAGGCCCGGTCAGACTTACTGTGACGTTGGAGGCTTTGTATCATACCCCCTTGCGATTTTAGAGAAAAAAACAATGTGCATCTTATTTCAGTGCTGCAGATGTTGCATGTGTAAGTAACAATTTCACATCCAGGACTTTATTATTGAAGATAAAACCGTACCAAAACCACGGATTTGATCACTCAGATTTCTGAAGCGAAGTGACCACTGACAGCAAACGAAGAATCTGAAAGGTCCTCTAAAGACCTTCAATAGGAATTGCTTGTATAGGTCATATCAAACAGTATAATCAAGTTAACTGAGTACAGATTTTTAAAAATTGCTTGACTTGTCATTATTTGGTTTGTGCTGGGTGTATATATTCACGAATATATTAAACAAATCACCGAAATCAAGAAATTTAAGAATTCATTTTTTTTTTTTATTTCAGTTGTTTTTTTTCGCTCGTCTTCTCCGGGAGGTACAATGAGAAATGTGTTGAGTTTGTTTTTCATTTTTTGGTCCTTTCTACCGAATACCCTTTCTCTGGATAATTATTGTAATGTCAAGCAAAATAATAATATGCAGAATTTAAGGTACTCTATGCAAGGCCATGGACTCCATTCCACTCTAATGTTTCGAATGTTTATAAGATACTCGGTAAATGTTGTCATTGCATGGCTGACAGTAGTTTTCCACTATTCTCTGCATGGTCTTACTTGACAATTGATCGGGTAATTACTGTCCTCCTTTGATGTGTTCTTAGTCGTGCTGCTCTGGGTCTCTCTGTTTCATTCTTCCTCTCTGTTTCTTCTTGTTATGTTTCTTTCCATCTTTACCAGCCTGTGTCTGCAAGCCATTTTCTTTCTCCAATTTTTTCACAATCTCCATTTAAAAAATCGGTTCTTTTTCTGCCGTTGCTTCTCTCATCATCTGCTAATTTATTCGGTCTTCATCCAACCTCTGCTTCATTCTTTCAGTCCTGTTTTTGCCCCCTAATCAATTAGGATCATTATAATTTTTGTTATGCATGTTCAGTGTCATCGTCCTGTGTCATCAGGCCTGTCATCTCAAGGCTCATTAACGATGAATGTCAAGAAAAAAAATGCCCGCGAATACCTTGGGCATATGGCTTTAGCGAGTAAAATGGCTTGCTCAAAGTGGGGATATAGAATATAGATGTGAAGCAGAGCTTCATGAAAGATACTGTCAACTATTTTTTTTTTTTATGATATGAAGCAGATGGAGGACATTCACGAATCTATTCTAACTTTGATTTTGCTTGGGGACATTCATTTGTGAAACATATTTCTTCATCCTTTCAAACACTCCTTTAGAAAAAAGCAACAACAAAACAACAACAGCAACAAAAAAACTGATTATTTTCTCTCTTCCCTGATGTTTGTTGAACAGCTTTCTGTTAATTTTTTATTTCATGTATCCTGCAGTTTCCCGTTATCATTTTACTTCCTCTCATCTCTTTTTCGAGCTTGCTTGCATGTTTTATCTGCTTAATGGAAAAAATGATCTCACTATTTCCTCCTTGCCACTTCTATAATAGGTGGCTACATGAACAGGGTAACAAGCACACATCGTCCAATACCAGCCCTCGTCAACTCTTTTCGCTGTGAAACCTGATTACAGTTCACCAACCGTCACACACAAAATGTAGTCTTTGGGCACTAGATCATACACATTCTTACCCACCTTTGTTCCAGCACACTTGACCATATTATATTCTCACACAATGTTATTCCCTGGGATACTACACTATACACATTCTTTACACAGATTCGTTCCCTCACACTCGTCTTGACTAGACATTCTCATTCATTGTTGTTTCCTGGGACACATTCATTCCCATATATTGGCGTGTCCTGCCACTCGACCATATACATGTATTCTCACACACTATTGTCGTTTCCCACGGCACCTCACCATAAACTGACCACCCACGAGTATTGTTAACATGACACAATCCCTCAGCGTGAGCACTGATGAAAAACTTACCCAGTGGCTGTATCAGCCATTCCGTGTCTGTCGCCCACGCCTTATACCTTTGTTCCATTATTCTGTTTGTCCCCTATTCACATGAACACACGCACATGCTTTGTATATTTTTGGTAGGTGGACTTTCATCTAATGCACCAACACAACGCAACAGCACTCGGATCTCCAACGTATCTCCCCTCAGGTGTCTTTTTATCTCTCTTCGCCAACCAGTACGAGCTGCACGGCCTTCTCAGAATCTCCTGTCCATTTAGTTAGTTTTTTTCTTTTACTTCCTCCTTTTCTTTTTATATTTTTTTGTGTCTACGCGACCATCTTCCTCCTTTTCCTAGCCCACTTTTCCCCATTTTCACATTTTATCATTCTCTCCTCTTCGACCTCCTCGACCCCCCCCCCCCCCACCCCCCGCCTAAAAGAAACCAAAAAAAAAAACAACAACAACAAACAAATAAAGTTTCACTCTGGTTCTATTCTCAACCAATTCTATACCTTTTTTAGTCTTGGCTTCTTCCTATCTTTTTTTTTCTCCCCTACGTGTGCGTGCAAATGCATGTGCACTCAAATACATACACATGGACATGCATACACCTTGTTCCATCTTTTCATTCTTTCACCTGATTATTGTCTACCAGTTTTTTTTTCTCCCCTACGTGTGCGTGCAAATGCATGTGCACTCAAATACATACACATGGACATGCATACACCTTGTTCCATCTTTTCATTCTTTCACCTGATTATTGTCTACCAGTTTTTTTCTCCCCTACGTGTGCGTGCAAATGCATGTGCACTCAAATACATACACATGGACATGCATACACGTTGTTCCATCTTTTCATTCTTTCACCTGATTATTGTCTACCAGTTTTTTTCAAATGCTAAACTTTTTATACCATTAGAACTTCGCGCATTCGGATAACACCGAGTGCGCTGCCTCCGGATCGATCCATAGCAGTGGAGGTAAGCATCAATTTTTAATGCTGCGCCCGGGTGTATCGGGACGTTCGCCTTTGCTTTATGAATCCACCTGATCCGGGGATCCGATACTCTTGTGCTATGTTAACCAATTAATGAATGTATCAACAGTACCTCGCTTAAAGCCTACCCGCCTGTGGTATAGGCCCTAATATAGCATACAGGGACACGGGCGATGCGTGACGTGTTTTCGGAGTCGAGAGATTATGTTATTTCATTTGATAGATCTAGATGGTGGGTTTTTTTCACGAGTTTAAAACAATTTTATTAATATTGTTTATTATGATTTCATTAATATTAATTCCTGACATTTGCCAACACTGAAATCTCTCTGCCGTTACGCTTCGGTATACACGACCTGACTGCTGATATTTTCCCCAACGGATCAGAGAATGATGCACTAACTCAGTAACTGTAATGTTAAACAGACCATTCACGTCATTGTGTCACCTGTGCATGAGATCCAGGGAGGAATAATCATTTTCACAAGTAAGTGGAGCAATGATTTATTGACAAAAGCTACTTTGAACCATGAGGCCTGGCAGATTTGGCTGACGTTTCTTAAAAAAGAAAAAAAAAAATAGCCAAATTCTTGTTCATTCGGCTGTGATAGTAAGCTGAAGAAAAAAGAACATTAGAATAGTTTAGTTTTTAAGAAAAAAACATTCCCATAATACACACCAGTGGCAACTGTAACAGCGTGATCTCGTCGCTGAAGGTTAGTGCTCTGTTGTTGTGTTCCTGAAAGGTATTATAATATATTCTACTGACTACTATTTGATGTCTTTGACAGTGTTTCTGGATCAGATCTTTAAGCCACACAGTTGAGAACAGTTTTTCCACGCATAAATAAAATATTGACTCTATACATAGTAAGCTACTTTCATGACCAGCGTCTGAATGACATTATAAAATATAATTCTAACATATATTTTCTTTAGCATCCTGGTATAACTATCACGTGAGAAACTTTGCAGTCTTGAGAGTTGTATTAAGAACTTTTTTTCTTGACGATATTTTGAATATGAAATGCAGTTAGTCTTTTTACGATCTGGAATCATTGAGTTCCAGGACTGTCAAATATATAGGCCTGCACGTTATCCTATCGTGGCCAGACACCAGAATCCAGGGAAACAATTCCTTCTCTCGCTTATTTTTCATTTTCTTATGTCACACACTGGATTTTCTAAGCTAGCCAATTCAGACTATGCTCACATTGTGATATTATATCATCAAGTTGAAATAATAAGCTTGGAAATCGGACTTTGATACTCAGCAAATGCAGCAAGTTCACTTAATTGCTAAAGAAGAAAAATCGGAAGATCTCAACTGTAGCAAGTGAGACGGACAGACAGACAAACGGACTAAAGTAAAAATAAACAGACACCAACGTGGTCAAACAAAATTAATAACCACACATCTGAATTGATTGTCAAACGAGCAGGGTTAACCATAATACTATTATTATTTTGTTGTTGAGAATGTGACAGCATATGAGTATGACTGCGTGCGGTTTTCAGACCTGTCACCTAATTACACTGTCTTGTCATTGCTACATCTATGTTCAAATATACCCCGGGGAAAAAAGGCACAAATCACCTGCCATTCTAAATCACTCAGACAGAACGAGATCTTTTAACCACTAACCACTTGCTGAAGCCACGGGTGGGCCTTCAATGCTGTATTTCTTTTCAAATTAATGGGCATGTGTTCGTGTCTTAATTTTGTACTTGACTTACACACTCAAAACGATTTCCACATTTTTAAGCCCAAGCCTTTTTTCTTTCTCCTGCAGACTTTGGTGTCTCGCCGTTTGTCTTGATAATAATATTCAAACTTTCAAGAGTCAGTATTTATGCAAGGCCAAAGCGAACTTTTCAAAATGTCATTGCTATTCTCTTCCTCTTTTTGAGCCTAACACATATCAATTAAAACGCGTCAAATGTGGGTGTCATAACAAGTGAAGAGGGCAATGTAGCAGTTAAGCGTTATACAATTGTTAGTTGGTATAGAGATATCTGATACGCACCGGGCTTGGTGTACAAATTTCTTTCTTTGTTCTCAGTGTCACGTTAGACGGCGTCTATGCATTTATAATGCTTGCTGGCTTTTCAAACCCACTGACCATGACGATCTTCGGAATACTTCTCTGTCAATGTTTCCTCAGTCATATTCATGGCTAGCCATATGTTGAGGTAGTTACATATATCATAGATAAGATTCTGTAGAGACGGCAATGCAGTTCCTTAGCCTGCATAATTAAATACTAATATAGTCTCAGAAGTTTGAAAATGAGAGTAGATTAAGGTTTGCTAATATGTGTGAGTGTGAGCATGACGAATTGATCTTATGTTAATCCTGTTTGTAATTTTGGCTCTGCGTCTTGAGTACATCTTTTTTCTGTGGATTTGAGCCCTATGACATAAGCTAATTATCACATTACATAGATCATAATGGTACTGCGAAAGTGTTTTAAATGGAACCAGGACACTTCCCTTGAACCTTCAGCATACGATAGAGATAGCTTTGATGACTGATGAAGGCAAGAAAGTTGAGAGAAAGAGAGAGAGAGAGAGAGAGAGAGAGAGAGAGAGAGAGAGAGAGAGAGCGAGAGAGAGAGAGAGAGAGAGAGAGAGAGAGAGAGAGAGAGAGAGAGAGGGAGAGAGAGAGAGGGAGAGAGAGAGAGGGAGAGAGAGAGGGGTCATAATTTGCGGTTATTACCAGACTGATTACTTGCAACTAAAGATACTTAAAAGGAAATGTATATCCGTACAACATGTTGTGTGTATATGGACAGTGCATATCCGTACAACATGCTTACCAAAAAGCGCGACTGGTGAAGGTTTGCTGAAACAAAATTTGGTATGGTGTTAACGAATTTAAAGTGACAACACACGGAATAGTCAGATGGACCAGGGGGCGTGAGGGTCTAGTCAGTTTGTATCAATGGGCGGTAGTCAGATTGACTAATCAGGCGAAAAGGGGTTGGGGTAGCCATTAGTGATCGACGTACACTCAAGTATATTATTAGCGCAGATCACGCAATCTCCGAGCAGAAGTCGGATTGTTTTGCTACTAAGCCGATTCATATTTTTAAAAACTATGCAAATTAACAAGGTCAGTAATACAGTATTCCGGTTTGTGTTCTACGTCAACGAATTGTGTGTGTTGTACAGATATGCACTGTCCATATCCGTACAATTATGCGCTTCCTACTTAAAATAATGTTTATATCCGGTCTCAGGGTAGCCACGCAAAGGCCACCGAATTCGGTCACCGAGCCACTAGGCGCTTTAGGTGAGAAGAATTGCACTATATACACGGACCGAATCTAGGTGGGCTCTATGTGCAGTTGTTGAAATTATATAGTGCAGTTCTTCTCACCTAAAGCGCCTAGTGGCTCGGTGACAGAATTCGGTGGCCTCTATGTTTATACCCTCAGGCACCGCCCACTCGGCGCGCCGAGCCAGTGCTCCGTACAATGGATTTGCACACAAAATACGACACAACACCGATCGGTTTCGCTTCCAGAGGCAATGTCACCGTCAAAATATATTTAAAATATGTAGTACCTAATTAATAATGAATGTTTCTATAAAGCAAAACACAAAAAGGGCGGGTGAAGGAAGGAAAAGAGAGAGAAACAAGGTTTTTCAGGAGATGGCATAGGCATAGAGTTATTAATGTGCGTGCGGCTTCCCCGGCGCCTCTCGTGACAGGTTATTTTTAACCTACCGACAGCGCTGCGCCGGAGACTCGACTGCTAGAGTTCGCACTGCTATGCATCTCTGATGCAACGGTTGATGTGTTTATCCACGGTGGTGTATTTTTCGTGAATTTGGAGAAGAAAAAGCAGAGGAGGAAGAACGAGAGGAAGGAAAATCCAAGGTTAGCCTGTTATTGTTAAAGGAAAAGTCCTTAAACGTTTTCAAAACCCTTCATAGTTCCCCCTGTTGTTTACTTTCTTATTTGCATTTGCTGCGGGGAGAAAGGGCGGGCGTTACGTCATAAACGGAAAATCCAACCTCGGTCCCATGTTATTCTAACAATAAACTAGATTTATCTTCGGCATGGTGGTAAATTAATAAAACGATTGTGAAATTCTTACCACAATTAAAAAGAAAAAAAAAATAGCCAGCGGTTTCCTCCAACGAATAATTACAAAATAAGCGACTTTCAGCAAGGTCTAGGGTGAGACCTGAGCATTGAACGAAATCCGGCATTTTCTCTGTTCGGCTTTATAAAAATTGCCTTTGCTTACGCCACTAGGGGGCGCTGCCAAACCCGTGCACGCGAAAACCCCGAGCTGCCTCATCTTATCGTTTTAGAATCTTTGCTTGCACAAAGGTATATCCTTATTGTGACAATAAAGAGAGAAAGTGTGCACAAGAAGATTTTATAATTTAATGAAATAATTACCGCGGGGCACGATATTTTTATGTGAAAACCTCAATGGCATTGTTTTCCATGAAATATGTAGTGTGGTAGTTTTAAACGGATTTGTCTACCTGACATGAAGTATTCGTAGCTCTGGAAGTTATACATGTGAAGAGATAGATAAATGGTTAGATGGATTGTTAGAAGGGCAGACAGACAGACAGATAGCAGATAGACAGACAGGTAGGCACACAGATAGACAGACGGGAAGGCAGGTAGATAGACAGACACATAGGTAGATAGATGGATAGATAGATAAATAGAAAGATAGATAGATAGATAGATAGATAGATAGATAGATAGATAGATAGATAGATAGATAGATAGATAGATAGATAGATAGATAGATAGATAGATAGATAGATAGATAGATAGATAGATAGATAAACATTCTGATCCAGTGGAGGACGGCTGGGCTCACAGATAAGTAAACATTTTGATACAGTGGAAGATGGCTGCGTACACAGCTAAGTAAACATTCTGATAGGCAACAACAGTAGCAACAGAGGTAACAATGCGGGTAAAATTAATGGCTGGTAACCGCAGTCAGAAAATTGGACAGATCTGATATGTGTATATGTCTTGCAGTGGCATGCGTGTCCATGGATGGTGAGTTTCATTCCTCATTACTTCATTATTTTTCTCTATGTTTGACGGACTGACGTAAGTAGGTGGATTGGTAACCCGGAGACCCGTTGCATATAAACCCATTAAACAAAGGTCGTGTGTTTCGAAACATCAGTGCACTTTCAAACATCAGTTAATAGGAACAAAGACGCACAGCAAGACCCAAATACATCTCCTGCTAGTTTAGCGAAGAACGCTTTCATCCACCTTGAATGGGAACACAGTTGGTGAATCCTTAGAGAACGACACTTTACGCACTTGTACTAAAGTGTATCTGAAATATTGAATACATTTTACTGTCTTACATAGGCACTCATTTTTTTCTCAGTGGTTTGACACGCAGATGCAAAAGTGAACGCTCGATTTGAACATTCTGAATGAAACAAAATTCTGAAAATGCATCTCTGAAATGCTTCTATTTCGATGAGTTGTTCCATGGCACCTATTGAAACCGAGAGGAACCTGCACAACTTCGGTTTGCAAAGTTGCAGTTATAACTGCGTAGTTGGGGGTATACAAACACAGAAAAACATGATGGCAATTTTTGTAGTATGGGAATTGTTGTACTACATTATACAGATAGATAGTATTGGATGTGGATTTCAGTAAGTAGGCTGCTAGACAGCGAAGGTGATTAGTAGGCGGCCGATAGGTAGATACATGTTGCTGACATAGAGTTGTAGGCTTTTAAACAGCGGTACGTTTAGAAGATGTACTTGTCTCAGTATAGTAGTGGTGGAAACAGGAAGAGCAATAGTGGAGGATTTGGCATGATCCGAGCAAATGTTCAATGGATAAGACAGTTGTGGCTGGAACGTACGTAAGAATGTTTTCCTGTGTCGTTGTATCTAAACAAACACAATCATATAATAAATAAATGATAAATTATGCTATTCTTCAAATGAAATTGGCGACGATTTGACCTGTAGAGTCAAGGTGACAATTCTGGAAAAACAGTTACTGAAGGTCACCAACAACAAAAACAAACAGCAAACAGCAGATAGCCTCCCACTTACCAACTCAACCAGCCGTAACCAGCAACAAATAAGTATGCAGAAAGCAAACGCATCAATGATGTGGAAGCAACAGTTCTAATCTCCAAATTTAGGCTGTCAATGCCCGTCGTCCTTATTTACTGTCATTGCATGTAATACCCCACTGTTAGTTTTAATGAGCTTCGATTTTTCTCGACGTTTGAAGCTAAGCAGTCAGGATCAGTCAATTGGGTGAACAGAGCAAATTCCACGGTGATTGTGTGCACTTAAAAAAAAAAAAAAGAATAATTGCTCTTTGAACCTTAATAGTATTTATCAAGCTTATTTATTCACACACATACACACACAAACACACGCACATACCACGGGCGTACGCACACACGTATATAAACCCCGGTACTCCACTCAGATGGGAGATTTGCGCACTGTAAAGATCAACAAGTGAAATAACGAGAGAGAGAAAGAGAGAGGGAGAGAGAGAAAGAGAGAGAGAGGGGGGGGGGAAGAGAGAGAGAGAGTGAGAGAGAGAGAGGGAGAGAAGGGATGGGAGATCGAGCACACTTTTAAACACGTGCCACAGACATGTCCACAAACACATAATGTACACCCCGCACGACACACATACATCCTATCACAAAACCCCATTAATGTCCAGTCACCAACTCTCGTCCTCTTGGAAGCCATTCTCCTAACTGTTATTGTTATGTTTATGTATGTTTGGTGCCCTGATGAAAGGAAGCGTTTATGAAAAGACCACGGGAAAGGATAAAAGAGTAAAAGTGAGAGAGGTGTGCCAATAGTTTTAACTTACTGCCAGGCAATTATGCCCCGAGCTCTGTCCAAATTGTCTGTGTATCTCTATAAGCATCTCCGCCCAATACTACTAAACTGGCCGACTGTGTGTACTTCAGAGACCAGCCACGAAGGACTAGGCATACAGATTGGATTTTTAACTAATCCCACGAATTTTTATCCATCAGTGACTTGCTCTTAGCAATGAGGAAACTATTGGCATCCCTTGCCTGTGTAAATGTTCGAACAGTGAAATTCGCATATCTCTCAAAGTCATCTTTAGAATTAGCTGATGTTCAGGCTTTAATTTCTGGGAAAAGTGAAGATTTACATGAATTAAATTCATGCCATTTTTTTTTGTGTGCATTTGTTGGTTCTGTTTTAGAAACCTGCTAAGACATGAACACTCACGAAGACCAGATATCATCATTATAACTCTAGTGATGGTCGACCTATTGCTGTCCACAGACTCTGAGCCAGTGGAATTTTATAACTTGTTGAAACCGTTGAACTTGCTGAAACACAAGTCAGATGAATCTGAAATACTATACATCGCGTGGTTTCAAGTACCATCCGAATAAGATTGTAGTGAGGCGTGTAAATGACCAATAAATAATCTTACATTGGAGGTTGAAATCGGAGCTTCACCCAATATAACTCTAATTTTAAGGACACCTGTGACATTATCATATAATTTGCTACTGTGGCTTTTAGTTCCAAGTCGAATGGTCGCGGTCATAGATATTGTTGTATCATAATGTAGTAATAGTTTAATGAAGTGTTACAGCCTTCTGAGATTTGTATAACAACACTGAAACTGACTGACATCGTGACTACAAGTTTCGCTGTGATCCAGTTACAAAATGAGTAATAACGCGACCTTAATTCTTGTTCATTCCAAGTCCACGTTTTGCACAACTGAGAAATTCCGTGTTAAACGTTTGCGACTTTAGTAAGGAGCTAAGGTAAGGAGCAGAATAACTGATCTTGACCACAGCAGCGATCTTAATTCTTGTTCATTCCAAGTCCACGTTTTGCACAACTGAGAAATTCCGTGTTAAACGTTTGCGACTTTAGTAAGGAGCTAAGGTAAGGAGCAGAATAACTGATCTTGACCACAGCAGCGATCTTAATTCTTGTTCATTCCAAGTCCACGTTTTGCACAACTGAGAAATTCCGTGTTAAACGTTTGCGACTTTAGTAAGGAGCTAAGGTAAGGAGCAGAATAACTGATCTTGACCACAGCAGCGATCTTAATTCTTGTTCATTCCAAGTCCACGTTTTGCACAACTGAGAAATTCCGTGTTAAACGTTTGCGACTTTAGTAAGGAGCTAAGGTAAGGAGCAGAATAACTGATCTTGACCACAGCAGCGATCTTAATTCTTGTTCATTCCAAGTCCACGTTTTGCACAACTGAGAAATTCCGTGTTAAACGTTTGCGACTTTAGTAAGGAGCTAAGGTAAGGAGCAGAATAACTGATCTTGACCACAGCAGCGATCTTAATTCTTGTTCATTCCAAGTCCACGTTTTGCACAACTGAGAAATTCCGTGTTAAACGTTTGCGACTTTAGTAAGGAGCTAAGGTAAGGAGCAGAATAACTGATCTTGACCACAGCAGCGATCTTAATTCTTGTTCATTCCAAGTCCACGTTTTGCACAACTGAGAAATTCCGTGTTAAACGTTTGCGACTTTAGTAAGGAGCTAAGGTAAGGAGCAGAATAACTGATCTTGACCACAGCAGCGATCTTAATTCTTGTTCATTCCAAGTCCACGTTTTGCACAACTGAGAAATTCCGTGTTAAACGTTTGCGACTTTAGTAAGGAGCTAAGGTAAGGAGCAGAATAACTGATCTTGACCACAGCAGCGATCTTAATTCTTGTTCATTCCAAGTCCACGTTTTGCACAACTGAGAAATTCCGTGTTAAACGTTTGCGACTTTAGTAAGGAGCTAAGGTAAGGAGCAGAATAACTGATCTTGACCACAGCAGCGATCTTAATTCTTGTTCATTCCAAGTCCACGTTTTGCACAACTGAGAAATTCCGTGTTAAACGTTTGCGACTTTAGTAAGGAGCTAAGGTAAGGAGCAGAATAACTGATCTTGACCACAGCAGCGATCTTAATTCTTGTTCATTCCAAGTCCACGTTTTGCACAACTGAGAAATTCCGTGTTAAACGTTTGCGACTTTAGTAAGGAGCTAAGGTAAGGAGCAGAATAACTGATCTTGACCACAGCAGCGATCTTAATTCTTGTTCATTCCAAGTCCACGTTTTGCACAACTGAGAAATTCCGTGTTAAACGTTTGCGACTTTAGTAAGGAGCTAAGGTAAGGAGCAGAATAACTGATCTTGTCCACAGCAGCGATCTTAATTCTTGTTCATTCCAAGTCCACGTTTTGCACAACTGAGAAATTCCGTGTTAAACGTTTGCGACTTTAGTAAGGAGCTAAGGTAAGGAGCAGAATAACTGATCTTGACCACAGCAGCGATCTTAATTCTTGTTCATTCCAAGTCCACGTTTTGCACAACTGAGAAATTCCGTGTTAAACGTTTGCGACTTTAGTAAGGAGCTAAGGTAAGGAGCAGAATAACTGATCTTGTCCACAGCATCCGCTCCGCTCTTTTTTTTTTTTTTTACTGAAAATGACGTACGAAAAAGTAAAACACTCTTTCCCTCTATATACTTGTCCATTCCACAGCATCTGTTCCGCTCCGCTCCTCACCTCTATAGAGGCAAAGAGTGTTTTACTTTTTCGTACGTCATTTTCCGGGGGGAAAAAAAGCGGAGAGGATGCTGTTGACAAGCCCAGTGAATCGGAACTGTGAAACAGCTTGGTAAGTGCCACAGTGCATTTTAAACACGTGTCAAGGTGTGCATTTGTTATATTTCTTCCACATACTTAAAGATCTCCAGTTTTTCAGAAAATGGAGATAGAAGAAACAAGAACTAACGTCGTGATGGTCTGTGTTTCATAAACAAATTCCATGCAAGTGCTGCAGAGGGCGTCGCAAGTTATTATTGTCGATTATCTCTGTCGTGTTGAGTTTTATTCAGTCATTCCATCACCATGCTTGACATGTATATGTCTTCAAGGGCTCTTTCTGAGTTTGGATTCTAACCCCCGGCAAAAGAAGGACTGGTGTCTTGAAAACAACAACAACAAAAAAAGGAAATTGTGAAAGGAAATTTCAATCGCCGATGAACTTTTCAGTAATTTCAGTCTGCTTATACATTTTCTCTTTCAGCGAATACAATTTTGTGACGGATTGTCTTTACTGACAGGGCCAGGTGTCTTGTCGGATAAAAAAAAAAAAAAATTTCTGTTAGGCCTACAGCACATCACCAGGGAGCTCACGGTTCAAGAACAAAGACGAATAATTTATTCTATCTGAGCTAAACTTTGGCTCTGAGGCTTGGGCGGGCGGAAAGTTGGTAGCGTGAGAGACTCAAGTACGCTCGCAGAAAAGAAAAAAAAAAACTGTAGTCAACAATGACATGCCATCCTTTCTCGCACGGACACCTATTGACATGTGCCAATCGCGAAAGGGACGTTTGGAAATCCCCAGTGGACCCCTTTTGTGAGCATTTTTTCACAGCTGAACGCATTTGACAGGCTAACCGTTCGATCAAGCTTTGATCGATTATGTCAGTTTGCCAGTTGCAGGATAAGCCGAAGAAAAGAGGCTTACTTATTGTATCCTATTAAATTTTCACGTGCATTCCCGCAACCTTTAAAGAAAGGGTGTATTTTTAGGAATGCTATTTTATTTCAAGAACGAAAACTTCTTGTGTGTCTGTGGGTCACGCGTAAACACACACACACACACACACACACACACACACACACACATGCTCACCCATTCTCTATCTGTCTCTCTCTCTCTCACATACACACGCACACGCGAATGCGTGCATATAATATGAATGAATTGCAAAAAATAGGCGAGGAGGGAGGCGTTAAAAAGACTGGGAGGCAGATCGATAGATCAGTAGACAGATTGTAAACTGATCGTTGACAGTAAGGTAGATCGGCCAGTAGACATACATACATACAGACAGACAGGCAGATAGACAGACAGGCAGATAGACAGACAGACAGACAAACAGACAGGCAGATAGACAGACAGACGGACAGATAGGATGCACGGATGATATGGGATAATGTTTCATTAAAGTAACTTGGTTTGATTTTGGACAGACAGTTCTGTTTACAAAATGGTTCAATACTACTACTGGACAAATTAACTCTTTAATCATGCAGCTCAGTTGAATCTATAACATTAGTCACCCGAACTGGAACGTAAAATTTTCACAATAGGAAATATAATTATATCTGTTTCAAGGCTTTAAATGCTGAGTGCACAGGAATACATCTTTTTTTTTTATTAAATCACATCCCCATGAAGACTGAAATTTTTTACTCGCAGGAAAAAGTAAATGGCCCATTCCTCCTTCGATTTTTTCCAGTGCATCTGGGTGAATCTAGGCCACGGGTATATTTAGCTAAAAGGAATGCATTGGAGAAACGGCTTTCACATCCATCAAAATGTTTATTAAGATTAATGGCTGAGACTTGTCAGTTGGCCAGTTGAATCGGGGGCGGATAAATGAAAGGAGTTGCGGACTCGAGTGCTGAAATAGAGCAGGAGAGTGGAGTATATTGTCATCTTCTGTTTTTGTCCCTCCGTCTCTCTTCTTCATCGAAGTTTCTTGTCAGTCTGCATCACTCTTTTCTCTCTCGTTCATGTAAGACAGTGAAACTTAAAGATCAAGATTAAGAAAGAAATACAAGTATAAGAAAAGTGGATCCACTGACCCAAATTAAGTGGCAAAAAATTCCAAATTTTGGCACATCTTTGAAGGGATGTTGGGTATTTCCTCTCCAGTTTAGACGGGCTTTTTTTTTTCACCCACAGGTATACATTTACACAGGGTGCATCATTCTCCTTCCTACCCTAATGTCCCTCTTAAATACCGTGCAGTCTTAGTTCACCCAGGATAACATTAGACCAGGCCCGATGAGGACGGGCTGTTTTATGGCAAGATTTGAGCAAAATGTTTGATGGATAAGACAGCCGTGATTGAACGATCGCGAAGATCTGTTCTTTGTCGCCTTAGGGTAGCCACACAAAGGCCACCGAATTCGGTCACCGAGCCACTAGGCGCTTTAGGTGAGAAGAATTGCACTATATAATTTCAACAACTGCACACAGAGCCCACCTAGATTCGGTCCGTTTATGTAGTGCAATTCTTCTCACCTAAAGCGCCTAGCGGCTCGGTGACCGAATTCGGTGGCCTTTCTGTGGCTACCCTTATCTACACAGACACTAATACTAAACTATGAAATTCAACGGTCTTATCAGAGTTCTTTTATTCTATAATTTTTCATTATACGTCATCATAATGGCGGTCTGGGCTTGAAAGAACAAAAATGTATAGAAAAAAAAGAAGAAGTGTTTTTTAAATGTTTCCCCGTTGCCAGTATACAATGCACCACCAAATTCCAGTTTAACGAAAACCGAGAGCTGAGAGCCAATCAAGCCAGTCAATC
The DNA here is from genome assembly GCA_963931925.1 of Onchidella celtica. Lineage (NCBI taxonomy): Eukaryota > Metazoa > Mollusca > Gastropoda > Systellommatophora > Onchidiidae > Onchidella > Onchidella celtica. The sequence goes on from OZ007567.1 coordinate 25,670,921, forward strand.
CGTTTTTGTATTCCTTGATGTAAATTTGAATTGAAATCCTAAGGCTGGCGCAATGCATCATATGCCGTTTTCTACTGTTCAGCTCTGATTAAAAATTAAGTGAATTGCAATACATTATTACTTTAAAGGTTAACCTGTCTAACTGGCCAGCTTACTAGGGCAACTCAGAATCCTTATTTACTGTTATCGAACTGATACACTAATCCCGCCCATAGTGCTTGCCGAGATCAGCTGTATCCGGTGGTACCTAGGTAGCATGTTGTGTTTATGACCATGCGATACGGCTATCAACAAAGTGCATTGTTATCAGCATTATTAAAGCACTGTTTTCTGTAGCGAGGGCAATTGTTGCTGTCCATCATAGCATATGACCGTTCTTTGTATGGAGATCCTGTTTGATGTCCACGCCACGAAGACCCAGTGAGGGCCTGATTAATATCTATGGTGTTTATGGTTTGGCCGTTATTGTTCTAAGGAACGTTCAATAGCCTATCCATGAGTCCAAAGTTTCTCGAAATGTGGAATATGTCGGGGTTCAGGAGAGTAGAAGCAATAACTTTTGATAAAACGGCGGTTTTACCGAAAGTTGGACTCACAGTGTCATTTAGTACGGGTGTATATAGCCATATTTGTGTGCCCTTTAAATTGAAGTGTGAAAGTACAGCGTATGTCTGTCTATTTATGTTCTATTTGATTGGAAATTGTATTTTGACTGTGAAGCAATTCAAAAAGTACTTTAGTTTCGTTTTCTGATGCATTCATTATTATGCAGATTGTATTGGTTGCCGTCTTTAGCTGGAGATTAGATTTCTTTCAAAATTTATTCACAGGCAATGCCGCCATTATTACGTATTGATTTTTCTTTAAAGATTGCGTCGGTTCCTTAGATCATAATGGGGACTGCGCCCATACTGCAATAACGGACATTCGTTTAAAGTGGAGTATGGATAGCATGTTGTAAAAATAATCCCTTTTTTTACCTCTTCGGAACAAAAATGATAAGAAAATTCTGGGAGACTTCAACAGATATATTCCCTGGAACGAGGAAAACAATTTTGCCGTGGGGAATATGCAGGAAAGAGCTAAATTTATTGCATTTGTCGAGAGGGACGAAGAATATGTGTTCCCGGGTACAGATTTTTATCGTCACTTGTTGGAGCAAGACAAGACATTTTGGAAATTTTGGCGAAGGAGATGAGACACACAGATGTTTACAAAATAATCTGGTTTCTCTTCATCAAAATATTTACCTGTCTGAACTCTCTTCATATATGAAAACTGATTAAAAGCTAAGGGGCAGTGTGGTAAGAAATTGTAAAACAGTTGGAGAGGAGTAGCATGAAACTTGCCACATTTAAAATTTGAGTTTTAATGCATGTCGATTGTACTAGAGTGGCTGGAATACCCAAATCTTGAGGTATATTTATCTTATAATATATATTAAGTTAACAACAAAATGTCATCTAAACTTTTGATGCTGGTTTATCGAAACGTTTGTGTAGAGCTCAGCTAACAAACAGACTGTTTCCAACTGCTCTCTCTGGACTGCAAAGACCTGAATATAAAGAACTCCTGTGCTGATTAAGAGGGTTTAGGGTACACAGAATGCATACAATACCAAACACACCGCCCTTCTTTAATAATGGTCTACGGAACTATGAACGGAAAAACTCTAATGGAACAGTTGTATTGATCATAATAATCATTTATTATTTGCTCTTGTCAGTTCAAACAAGGCTATGGTACCTGCAAGATCGATAGGATCAGCGGTTGATCCACTTTTACAGCACAGGTTACCATGTGAATACTTAATGCCACATAACAATATTATTGTTGCTACGCTTTTATTTTTTGTGTAGATAAAAGATTTCTCAGTTGGAAAGGTTAACAAGTTCAGCTTGTGTTGTTGTAGTGGCAAGTTTGTGGTGGGATATCAGGGCTAATGGATTTGCCATCAATATAATATTATTATGTTCTTAGATGTTTTAACAATGTGGCAAAATATGGCCTAGTGTTTTCGTACTTAACTGAATAAATTAATAACGCTTGCTAATGAAGAATTTGATTGACAGTTTATCTTGTTTTGAAATCAGACACGGGAACCTGAATTGTACGATTCAGCAGGTCAATTTATTCATAGCTTCACCTGCCATAGTTTTCAATACATTTTAGAATGGTCAATGTAGAACTTCAGTTCACAAATAGGTGGTTCAGCGGAAAAAGTAAAACTCGTTCTTGTCAGCTGTAACCAAACAAAGAATGTTACCATGGATGTAAGTATGAATGCAATATAATTTCTGTAGACGTAATACGAGCGTTTATTATCAAATATTAATTAGGCAGTCTGATCATTTTTTTTTTCTGGCACTCTTCCGAAGTAACTTTCATTTTGTATTTGATGAAATGAATCTCACCGTTCACTCCATCTCTTATGCGCGATCTGCCCCCTCTCTCCTGTTCATGCTTGGGCAATCTGTCACATGTAATGAAAGCCGTGTCTGCCTTCGCCTACATCTATCTGTCTGTCTCTCACTTCGCCTGTCCTCACCCACGACCTCCCTTTTTCTCCCATGCTAATGCCAGAGTAACTAGAAAGAAGATTTTAGAAAAAAAAAAAAGCTGGGATCGATATAGTAACCTGAAGTGAAAGTCGGAATGGTGGACCACAGTCTAAAAAGAGAAGCTGCAACAATCAAAGCCTATAGTCACTGTAGGAAGGATAGCCTGAGGTTAAAGGAATAATTTACAGTTATCAATTCAGTTTCCGATTTCTCCAGTTGCCGAGAATTGAGTGTTTGGACTTCTGGCACTGAGCTTTTCATCCTCACGTTTTAAGTTGCAATATGCGAGAGAAGACATCCTCAACCCCAGGGACTATTTGTTGGGATTTCCATACTGATTTGTTGACACCAGCTCTCAACACTCGACTACAAACTCTCGCTCCGAGCTTCGCGCTTTGCCAGAAAATGCTAGCCGCCTCAGTGTATAATCTTAAAATTACTCCCTGCCTGTTAGCTGTTGGTTCTAATTTCTCTCAAATTGGCCTGTATTGTGCGCTCAGACGCGCATCGCCGCCGAGATGCGTCATTACCCCATCAGTCATTGGAGGGGCCGACGTTATTTTTTTCTTTCTCTCCTTCATTTCATTTTCTTTTCCATTCTCCTTCAATGCTAGGGGAAAGTGAAAGAAAAAATGGCCATTAACAACAATTTGCCACGTTTTTTGGGTCAGCCTGTTATGTGACTGGGTATTGTCGTCAATACAGCATAGTTACTTGTGTTATTATTGGCGTCATTATTGTAAAATGACGTAACTGACTTTTTTGGAAGAAAGGGGGAAAGTCATGGAATGATGAAAAAGGTGGCTGTGGTGTTGGTGGTGTTGGTGACGTGGATGATAATATGCCAAACACGTATGTCATTACTTGATACTGCAGTCAGTGATTAGAAATATGTTTTCACAATTCTGTACTTCTTGCCTAGGCCTACATTAAATACCGCCGGTCTATGCGGTGAAAATATTCACATATATGTTCCTCTAATTTGGAATATAATTTATATTGTCGTGATTTAATTTACATGTCTATGTACAAGAAATGATCTGAGTTAAACTTGCAAATCTTAGCATTAGTTTCTCATTTTATGGACCTCTTTTGTCCAAAGATTTGATTCTCTCTTACTTCGAGGCGGCTCTACTAATAAAGGTTTCTTACTATTGCCTCTCACGCTTTCGTGAACTTTCTGCCTCTATAAAGGATTATTTATAATGGAAAAACAATCTCACTTTAGCCAAATAAGCTGACTGTCTGACCTCTGTTAGTTTTCATTTTCTAGCCCAGCCATTTAACTCTACAGCCCAGACAAAGCTACCCACAATTGTCTATTTCCCAGTGTTGCCTTAAATTTCCACTGAATCGTCACGATTCAACTCTTTCGCAGAATTGGAAACAGTAGAGAGATCCAGTTATTGAATCAGGGAAATTCCGGCTGAGAATGTAACAAACTATAGAAAACTCACACACCGAGAACCATTGTGTTGACGGCCTTAAAATTAGCTCAGAGACCAGGTAAGGGAATACATGACATGTACTTGCAAGTTCTGTTTGTCAAAACAAAAGCTGCACTTTTTAAGTTCCATACCTGCTATAATATAATCAATAATGTAACGAGGGTCGTATTTAGACAGCGTTCAAGCCTACTTCCCGTTTATCTTTTGAACTTGGCGTGCATGTCAACACAGTGTCGTTGTATTTTGTTTTATCGATTTCTCTCTGTTTTTTTTTCTTCTATTAAATACATTTTGTTAGCATTTTGCTCCACATTGTTTAATGCAGATCAGCTTTTCAGAGCCGAAGAAACGGGCAAACTCCAGGGGATTCATAGTATATAACGTTTATAACGTTTATATAATATTTATTACCGTGGGCAAGCTCCGAAAATATAATTGACGTTAAATCAAGCCGAACTAGATCTAGTACTGAGAGCCGTAGAGAGACAACTTAGAGTTTTTTTTAATGAATTATCTCTTGGGAAATTCGAGTCATAAAAATATTTCACCGATAACAACAGTTTTGATTCTTTTGTATAACGTTAGACATGGCGTGGCAAAGGTATTATTTTTACTTGAAATCCGAAATGCTTAGTACTGTTTCTGAAAATTTTAATGTCAAATGTTGCTTTTTGTGGCAAAATGCTAGAATAATGTATGTGGGATTATCAATGGATATGGGGGAGAAAAAAACAACAACTCAAGGCAGTTGAATTATTTCAATGCGAAACAAGAACAAATATTTATCCAGCTCTTAATTGGAAAGGACAGTTGTCTGAGATAGGAGTGCTATCAGAATTACAAACGTTTTAACAAGTTGGATTTTCCCAGTGATTATCAGCGTCACGAAGATAAGGTTGTTGGCCTAAAGATATTTCTTTGTAATTTCACCAACCTGCTGAGTGATATATCCATTGATTGAAATTGAAACTTTATCAGTGATCCCAATGCCTAGTGAAAAGCCAAGACACTTACAAAAACCTCGTGTAATACAATGCCGAAACATATCTCCAGTAGCATGTTTGTTAGGACTGGAGTGTCGAACATTAAAAAAAAAAAAAGAAGAAAGATTTCCGACTTTGAAGCGAGGATTCGAATCGATGTAGTGTTGTTTGGCTGAACAAATGCTTGCATATGAATAATTTATATTACAAACCAATTAATAGTAAGGTCTTGACACACAGCCTTTTGTCTCTTAGCGAAACTGATAATTACTAGAAGTAGGCTTATCTGATCTGGCTGTGTGCGTGAATAAAAGCCCAATTCTTTTATATGGGAATTAGGAGAACATTGCTCGGGTTGAAATATTACAAACCTTTATTTACTTGAAGAAGAAGAAGAAGAAGAAGGACTTGTATTGAATTTGATTGTGCTAACATTTATGGCAAAGCGAACAGAAGCCTGACGGAAGGAACTTCTGAAAATAAAATTGTAATAAAGTAGACCTGAGACGCTCCGTCAGGTATGCGGAGCCTAAATTGCTGTAGTTTTATGGTTGTTTCAAACTGAATTGCCTCAATAATTGATTTTAAATCATTAAAAATAAAAGAGTGGAAAAAAAGTACAGTAAGCGGGGCTATTGCGTTAAATGTCTAGAGCACACAAACTGGATACGCTCCGTAAGCACCGGTACTGAGTTTCCTGTCTGTTTGTGAAGATCAACCAGATCAAATAAATAGCTAGATAAAATTCCAACGCCTTACAAGGAAGGGCTCGTTGACAATGGTAGTGGTCTTGTGAGATTGCCAATACATTAGCGAACTGTGCACATGTTCACGATTGTCTTCATGAAAACTTGATCCGCAAAGACTGGTAAGTCATGATACAGTTTTGTGATTAAATAGAGTTGCAGGCATTATTCGTCTAATATCATTACTTTTGGATTTCTGAGATACGATTGTAATTAACAGCACCACTCTGTACCAGGCTGTAAGATGTTACAACAACAACAACAAAAAGCCTCAGTAGTTAACTATCCCCCAAAAGAAGTCAGAAATATTCTGAAAAGTAGAAAACAGTTACATTTGTCAACAATAAAGAACAGAAAAACATTGGCTAATTCAAATTTGCCAGATCATAGTGTATTACAAAGTATAAGTACACTACTAACACTGCACTTGCAAGGAACGAATATTTTGGGGGAAAGGGGGGGGGGTGGTGGTGTTAAATAAGTATAAAGTAAATAATTATATACTCCAAGACTTGTGCGTCCATTTTTCGGCCTGTTTTCCAAGCCTTTACAGGCCTGTCCTTGTTTCCCGAGGGCTTGGTCGGACTTTTTCACCTCGGCGAAGAAGAACAACAACAACAACAACAACAACAACAACAACAACAACAACAACAACAACCACCAAATCTGGTAACAACTTCCCCCACCCACACCGGATTTTTTTTTTTCTTCTTTGCTTCCCACCGGCACGTGCATGTTTGTCAGTTTGTGTCGCCCGTTTCATTACGTGGTCTCTGTTCTCCTAAGAACACAAAGCAACAAAATCCTATCGCACTTTCTTGGGACGTGACTGACACAACTGACGCCATTCGCTCGCTTACTACAGAAAGATTATCGAGCCAGGGACATACCTCGTCATTTTCCTTCCCAATTCTGTGCCATGATCTTCGCTCTCGTTCATTTCCGTATCTCATTTCATTCTTGTTTATCTGTCTGAGCACGTAAACGCCCCTTTTTTTTCTTTCTGGTCATCAGGAAGAGAGCCAGGATTCATGAGAACACCACATCCCGTCCCTTCCACTCTTGACAGGGCATTCAGAAACATCTCTTGCCCTGGGTCAGATAATTACGGTCGTCGCATTGCGTAAGCCAAGAGTAGATCCCGTGGGCAATAGTGTCACACGGGTATTTTTATCTTCCATTTTTCTGCAATTGACACCACGCAGGCGATTTTCCATTCAATACTGTTCTTTACAATCATTGTTTTTTTTTTTGCTTTCCAAGAATTTATATGGTCCACGATGATGGTTTACCGGCATATCAAAAGAAAAGGCATCAGCCTAGGAAAACGTAAAACAGTACTGTGGCTTGTCATAACTGTTTCAGACCGCGGAGATTCTGGCAGTACGGACACAGCATTTTTAAAATCATCGGTGGACTCTCAGAACAAAGAAATTGTGTTTCGTGGATGATGCTTGATCTGATAGGGTCAGCTGCACTGTTTTGGGGTGTTTTGCAGCTTTCACAAACTGTGATCCTTTTTAATGCAGATTTCATGGGCCAATGAGGCAGTTTTCAGCGCGGCTATCTGCAGGGATACTCTTCTAGCATTACAAGCTGTAAATTAATTTGTTCTAAACAATCTAAACAAACTGTTAAACCCTAATCCCTTTTGTAACACATGCATGTCAACTGTCATGCTTTGATTACTGTTCATTTATTAAAGTCAGAGACACTGATGAACGATAGGTGATACATATACTGTATTTGAAAGACTGCTTTCATAGAAATATATTCATTTTGTCATTCTAAAAAGTCTCTAATCTCCAGAAATCTCTTAAGTAACACTCGACTAGTTCTTGGCTGACAACAAAGTAAATTTTTTGGTTCGTGGTCGGTGGAGAGAAGAGGCTATGCCCATTTTATTGATAGTAGTCCAATCTACAACGCCATGTATATCCCGTGAACAACTGTCTCTATATGGCCAGATAACGAGCAAGATCGGAATCCGACGACTTGAGCGCCAGTGTGTCAGAAGGGTGAACGGGGCACTGTTTGCTCTGATACAGAATGATAGCCACCTCGACCCATTGACATAAATGCGGCATTTCTCAATTGGCTGGACAATATACCCATCACAGAAAAAGGTCAGTCAGCTCCTGGTGGCCTCAACACGAACATTTGATAACGAACTCTGTATTTCATGACATAGAAACAATCCGTCCACACCCAAGTGTCTTTCTCCCCCATTAAATGAGAAGTTCCTGTTGTGTGTTTGTTTTTAATTTATTTGTTTATCAGCAAGTTGATTAAATGGAGTGAATGATTTCTCGTGGTGTTAAGATTGGTCGTTTGGTTTAACTGTTGTGGACTGAAACTTACTCTTTTTCTTTGGCCTAGTAGATCTTGAATGGCTGGCTCAGAACTTGCTCAGCATCGAACTTGTAAAACATGCATCTTCTGCGGCGCCTGTGACGCTTAAAACATGGACTTGCGGCCAGTAGGGAAGCAATTTAGAGAACCATATGGGAGAAAAAAATAAGAAAGTCGAAAAGTGTCATAAAATTTGCGTTTTATAATAATGTTCCGGTTGTAAATTCGGGGATCAGGAATGACCAAGAACAATCTGAAAACTGTAAGGTTGCATTTAAAGAGGGGGTCGGAGTGGAGGAAGACAGGATTCAAAATTTGGCCCTTTTCAGCTTTATAGTATGGATGCTTTTTAATTTAACACTGGCTGTTCCGGATCTTTTCAAGACTGATGTCCCCCATTGTAAGTGTACAAGATGGTGTGGAATACGGGAGTTTAATCATTTAGGTAAAATACCAGTTACGTCAACGCTGTTCTTCTTATTGTATTTGTTATGCAAAAATTTATGTTCTTCTACTATCTCTCTGCCTGACACCTGCAATCTAGACATTGTAAAAATAATAAACGAATCAGATTTTCTATTGTCCGTTTCCGTGGAATGTATTTACTTTTTGAAACTATCACTCCCCAGTAGGTTCTCGAACATGTCCCTTCAAGATCTGTCAGCACTGGCGACCAATAAACTACAATAGCTTGTTATCGTGTGTTAATTTATGACATTTCAGGTGTACAACTCTTATCCTGCATAGACAGGACAGGATTAAATGCGTTCCCGGTGCTCAATTTTAAGTCTTGTAAAATGTGGAAAGGGGCGAAGGTAGGTGAAAGATAAAGCCTTGCTTTTTTTTTGTCGTAAAATCTATTATGATTTTGTTGTCAGATCATCAGGATTTGCCATGATTATCATTTGGGATTTTGAAGTGCCAAGATACAAGCTGTCAGCGTGAATATTCACCGAGCGACCTATGCTGCCACATCGATCGAAGCGAGAAGCACACGAATCGAGAGTAATTTTATATAGTTAAACAGTTTGTGTACAATTTTGTCTTTCCAGCTCTTTTCCTCTATTCTGACAAAAGGCCCAAATGTAGATATAATGTTATCTTATATTCTACTGAAATTCATTTATGTGGGAGTAATTCATGTTCCTTTCTCTTGCTTCGTGTTAAAGCCCTCAAAAGATTAGATGTAAGGTATGAAATAAATACCAGTACATAAATTATATTATTCACAACTATGGTATGAATTCGCATGAAACATGCCTTTTGGTTAAGTGTGTCTCTCGCCCCTCCCCCCCCCCCCCCACCCCCAGCCCCCCTTTTTAAAATTTCTAAATGTCTTAGCCACCCAATGGGCGTGGTTTGTTTGAACACTAGTGTGCATAAAAAATACTCTCTCTCTCTCTCACACACACACACATTTAAAATGGCAGGTTGAGGGCAATGCGTTTAAAAAAGAAAATGGCATTGTAACAGTGAGGTCATGGAATAATGCAAGAGTTAGTTTTTAATGGGCAGTTTTTTTTATGCAAGTGTATTGTATTCGAAATTCTGCATCTCTGAAGCTATGGCGTTACGTCGTACTGATCTTGAACAGAAAGGTAAAGTGGCAGCGCACATGATTTCTATGGGAAAGACTCACCAGCTTCTTCTTCCACTACTTCTTTCCTTCGTTTCTTTTGCCAAACTTCGTGGTCTGCGTGTTTTAATGCATAGTTTTCAGTATTATTTCTGAAAGTGAAAATTGAACTCTTTGCCAACGAATATCGACGCTTAAACGAATCGATACTAACAAGTCCATGAAAGATATAAGAGAGAGGGCGTTGAGGGTTCATGATAAATTTGATTGGGTTTGGTCCAGTAGCAAAGTGCTAAATTAACTCTAACTTTACTTAACTGTGGTTATTCAAGTGTTTCCGTTGAAATTACATAGATTTCCGAAATTGTGATAATGAAGTATAATAATATTGATGACTTGTTTCTTCATGACGGTGGCAGAAATTGTTGGTGAGTTCTTGTGTGCGCGCACACACAATCATCAATGAACGGTTTTCTTTTCAGGCTAAATAACATGACAAGCTGAGTTTTAAAATGTTTTTACAGGCTTTGCCTTTATTTATTTCGGAAATGAAAGACGGTCTGAACATGTATGATCAGAAGCAAGTTTTGTTCCTGTGAGACTCTTCTTATAAGTGCCGACTTCTGTTCTGTTGGAAACCACAGAAACAGACTGCAAATGAAAAAAAAAAAAAACTAACTTTGGGTTTCACCGACTTAGCGCTCTCTAATCATAAAAAAAAAAGACTTTTGTGCATTGTGGAGTAACATGTTGACAGTACATGCTGTAATCCATCGGAATTAAGACATTTAAATCTCTGTGTTCTTGATTAATTGAAACGCATCCTCATTATAATTACTCTTAAGTATCAATATTGGTGTATTGCCCATTGCGTGGTCCAGTGGAAAACCCTTTTCTGCTTGCCATAAGCTCGACTTAGCTGGCTCCCTTATAGGTATACTTGAATAAAACAAACAAAACCATGCCACTGAGAGATTTTTTTTGGGGGGGTTGCTCTCAAAGCTGAATATTATATACTGATTGACAACTCTTCCACCTGGTTTTAGTGCCGTGATTACCTTTAAGCTGGGACGGTGGGGTACAGTTTTACTGTGTCTGGTATCTATCAGTCTGGACTTAGTGTATCACTTTCTTGCAACTTAGCAAACATGGGTCATCCAAGCTCGAAATACTTAGAAATCGATTTAACACTGGCAGATAGGGATGGAGAAACCAGGGTCATGGCTTGATATTCAGGTTTCAACGAAAAACTTCGAATGAGGTTATTAATAATATGAAGAGAAGTTTATGAATAATGGAAGAAAAAGTGCACAATACAACTTTGTTTGACTGTGTCATAAAGTTGACAACTACAGCCAAGAGAATAGATAGTGTACTGCATTTCATGTCTTCTAATGGCAATCAATGTGTTTAGCTCTGAAGTACAAGATTTGATTTCCAAGTGGCCCAGACAGTCTCAGAATTCCAAGAAGGCAAATACGTTGTCGCATTTGGTATATCACCTGAGGAGAAAGAAATCATCAATGCCAATGTACTAAGAGTTCTTGCTGATTTTGGTGTATGCATGAGGAAGACTCACGCAAAGATACCCTCGAGCTAAATCAGCTTAACCGGTCATCCAGTGAAACAAGTGTGTGATAAGAGATACGGAATGAGGTACCTTAGTTCGCAAAAGCTTAGCGACAACAACAACAACGAAATACTCCTTAGCCCTCCAGTTCCCGGATATGGAACGAACATAAAATTTGTCAAATGTACGAAGCATGTTACAACTGCCGTTTTAGTACCATATTTTTCTTCAGAGGCTTTATACTGTCGCAGAAAATTGCATAGAGGCATTTGTAGCCCTGGAAAACAGCGCACTATCACAAATGTCAGATATATTTCTATGTCATAGTATTGTTTCATTTATAGCAGTTTGGGCTCTTGCGGGTTAAGTTAATTTCAAGGAAGATATTAGAAAACTATCTTATACATAGAACTGACCTTGTAGATAATATACAAGTCTGCATACTAGGCTAGAGTAGCCAGCATCGCCGAGACTGCGGTTACACAGAGCGCTTTTTTCCTCAGAAAAAGTTTTAAGTTAGTGGCAAACTTTTGTTTTGCATTCGATTATCATTCTAGGGCTTAATGTGGCTGTTTTCACGCCACCCATGCATTCTTTTGTGCAACGTATTTGTGTCTTTCATGAGTGTGTTTAGCAAAAAATAGCACTTGTGATTCATCAATGGAAATATGTGATAATTAAAATCATACACAAAAGAAAGATCACATTTTTTCGCTTCTATGTACAATAGGCATTCGTGTACTTCTTCTGTCTTTTTCAACGTTTTTTTTTTCTTTGCCTTATTAATAATCATGATCGTTGGCTACTAAACAAATTAGGATTCCCCAGAGAGACAACGTTTCCGTTTCTTTCGTCCAGCTCGCTGATTGTGCAACAGAGCTGCGAATAGTTCTTATTTTTCCATTTCCAACTTCGGGAGCAAAACTGCTCTTGTGTTATTGCTTTTAAATTTCGGTCCTGTGGCACAGGGATCTATCGGATCATTGTCCCAAGGCATTTGAAAACAGAAATGAATGACTTTAACATTTCAGTCGCAACAATTAATTATTTCCTAGATGAACATTATCAAACGTGATTCCATCTGAATAATATAAGAAGGATACATACAACTTTTGCATGTGTGCACTTTTCATTCAATGTTAATGTATAATTCTAAACATATTTCATAGTATCTTTTAATGCAGTTTTTAAAAAAAGGCGGAAATGCTTGCCACGTTTGACTGAAGCAGAACAAAGATTCTGTGCTGTGGAAAGCGATGGGGGCCTTCAGCACAATTGTACAAAAAGCTTCATTATCGCTGTTATTGCCTGGCCTTCTTAGTTAATTCTCTTTTCATCGCATTTGCCTCATTCTCTTTTTCTTCCAGTTTAGTGTGCCCATTTTCTGTTTCTCCCAATTATCACGCGACGGTTCGTTATTCAAAAGAACCTCTTCGCTGACCATCTCATGTCCCGGAACGGGCAATTCCTCACCCGCAGGGATTGAAACTGAGAATGACAGCTGAAGATTCGCAGAGATGGTCAGCATTGACCACAGGACATACGCGATTGGATTGGGTCAGCTTCCTCGTTCAGCCGCAGAAACAAAATAATGCTTGTGTGTCTCCTTCCTCACGCTGGTTCCATTCTCTGTCCTTCACTGCCACTTCTGGCGACCTGAACATGAAACCCTGTCTTTATCACCCTTTTACTCGATCTTATGCTCACATTGTCAAAGTCTCTTATCTCTACCTCGGAGACAGGTCGGACATCGATCTCCAGTACGGGACACACTGTGGCTTCTCTGCTCCTTTCTTTGATCGATCTAACTCACCTTTAGTATAAAGTCAATATGACAATGTCAAGGATAATACAGCTCCACAAGTATTTTAACTTTCAAGTACAGAACTTCGTGAGCTGGATACAGATTTTAGAATTCCCGAAAATTGCGAAACTCATCACAAGAACTGAAATTTGTCCATTGCTGGTCACCAAAGTACTGTTTCCCAGGTCCATTTCTTGACAGATTTCCAGTCTTTACGCAGTGGAAAATATTATATTTACAAGATAATAATTATATTTACTAAGTACTTGTGTACATCGTTTGGAAGTGATAAACAGTTTTGTTTGTTCGTTAGATTTAGCTGGACAGCTTGTTTGGCTGTTCAGTCTGAAGTCAGGCAAAGACCTGGGTATTTAATTATTCTATTCAGAATTAGGTCTGTATAAAGTTATTGATTCTCGTAGCAAAATATTTATGCACAAGAGAAGTTTCATACGGACCCTTTTCGATTCCTCTGCTGAACTGAATGGACTGCATCGGTTAAAACGCTATCAATCAGGGGACTGGTGGTAGAATAGCTAATGAAATAAAGTGGTAGCGGCCGTTAGCAAGCACGATGATGCGATTGCTGGTGTATTATTCTTCAAAGCATGACCCATTTCGGTCATGAAAGCATTTCTTCCGATGTGATTTGCGCAGATGGGAGCTAAGGGACAAGCAGTGCGCATTCGAAAATGCCGCCGTTGAACATTCGTGACACAGTTTGTTGATGATTAGAATAGATATTCACTCTGCCAGGCCTGCCACATAATAATGTTCAAACTTAATTATCCCAATGTCTTGTGATTTCAGTGCCATGGGAACTCGTGATATTTTGTTTGTGAAAGTTCAATCTGTCGATTGACGTTAAACACTGTAATTTGAATCGTTTTGTAATGAGTTTTGTTTATCTGTCTTGGTTGTCTTTGTAGATATGATCAAGCAATGAAAAAGTAAGATTTCTGTACGTGTGAAATTTATTGCAGGTTATTCTAATTTTCTGTAATTTCTCGAAAATTTTCTATCTTTATTTTGATGTCATAATTTGTCTGTTTAGCCGACCTAGAATCAATTAATTATAGTTTATGTTACCGTGGTGCTAGAGTGGGGTGTCTCAGTAATGTGGTTTGACTCTGAAATACGATGTTTTCCCTGTCTACACCTACCTGTAAACTAAAGCTATTCATCACATTTATGGGGTTTTGTGTTGGAGTTTTCCACTGCCACTGAAATTTGCTCTTATAAAAATCGTTACCCCGTAGAAAATGAACGTTTCACGGCCGGGCTGTGGCAAAGCCACACCCTAGGTCTTTGATTACCAGACTTACAAGGGTTACTCGGACCATCGACAAAAAGATTTAGGAACAAGGGGCTGGAAGACACCGTTTCCTCACTGATAAATCCACTCTGGACAGCCTTCAAGACCCTGAAGAGGGGATCTGGTCCCAATTACTTCAGAGCTTGGCCTTCCGCATCCGGCCTGAGACGAATACTGGACAGTCGATGGAGATTGGACCATTTGTGAGCCCCGTTTTTCAGAGCTGGGACCGGAAAGGATAAGGCTGGAAAGAGAAAGCAATGACAAAATAAAAGGCTCATTTCCCTTGATTACCTTATTTCACACTTGTCGCGGGAGGTGGGACATGGAGATGGGTAGAGAAAGGACTTTTTGTTTGTGATTGGTTTCTGTTATTGTCATTTGTTATCAAACTGAGCTCATCATTCAGCTGGAAACATTCAGTTTGGGGGGGGGGGGGCATTCCATGGGCTTTTTCATCACTTCGCCCTTTCTCACGCAGTCATGCTTGAATGAGTCCTATTCAGCTCACCCATGGGAGACGGACACGCTTTTAACGGCTGAATTCTCCGATTATTCTGCAGTCTGTCACACATAATAAAATATTAAAATTTGCTGCATAAAATTATCTACCCTCGTTGTGCAACCACTGTGAACCAGCAGCTTAAAAAACAACAACAAACAAGAACAAAACTATAAAGTTATGGAAACATTCATAAGTTTTATTCAAAGTAACGTTTCTTAAGTATTATTTTGAAAAATGATAAATTGTGTTGAATTTGAACATTAGCCAGAATCGCTCTGGCTGTATACGTCAGTGCAGATAATAGTAGCCTGTCGACCTTTGATGAAAGCTAACCTGTCAACTGAATAGGCAGTAAAAACCCTGTTCGATGATACAGTCTGTCGCCAACCTCTTTGAGATAAATACCATGGACGCTGTCACAAATCCCAGACTGGGAGATGTAATAAGTTATGACAGGACAACAATCACGAACAAACAAGTTAACACTTAACAGAACAATCCATCAGACTCACACATTTATTAAACATAATTATACATATAATGGCGCAATTACATATATTATATTATTGAAATGACTTGCCGTACAACGGCCTTATTCTCACACACACGCTCCCTCGGATCCACAATCCGGTAGTTACTCCTAAAGGCACTTCGGCCTCAGCCTCTCCCCTCAGGGTCTTAATAGTACATTAATGATTCACTGGCACCGCAGTCTCTCAATATCACCTTCCTATTGTCATACACCTTAGCACTCCCCTAGCACCTCCGCAGGGCAATAACACATTATTATTTCCATAGCCATCAACATGGCAACAACATAATATCAGTTCACTAGCCTATCAACATGGCAACAATATAGTATCTCATTCACTCTCATATCTACGTCCCTGTCCGTGGCCTGACTGCCACGACTTTATGTGCCTCTACTGTCCTGCACTGACAGTCTCACTTCTGGCCTATGTCTGGCCTCCGGCCCTATGCTGGCCTATCCCCTGTGCTCATCGAGGTGGCTCTTCGGCCCGTCCCCGACACCAGTCATAACTGGAAAGACTTTCTCCTAGTCTTCTCGACTGCTCCCTTTATGTCTGCCCGATGGGCTATTATTCACAGATCCGCTCCCTAGGACCTTCTAACTTGCAGTGATAGTTATACAGCGCTTTCGCCTCCTTCAGACCCCCCCCCCCCACTACTCACAACAGCACGCTTAACTTGCTGTCTACTGTGAGCCTTTCTTACTCTACACCCGCTCTGTAGCAATCCCCTTAATTGCACTCACTCCACTCGTGACATCATCCCCCACCCCAAAAAAATTAATGCAATTAATTTCAAATCGCATCAAGATGACTGTCAACGAGTGAGCGTGAGCAATACCTACACTAAAAAAACTGACCTAGCAGCTCCCCTAGTATATAAAATACCGAAATCAGGGGAAAACATGGGGATCAATATGGCCTGCAATATGCATATATGTGTCACATCATGAATAGCTAACTAACCACAATACTTAATACAGAATCAAAAACCATTCAACCTATCAACCATTCTTCATATCATATTTATAATGTCAATATTTTAAAGTCGACTCATTCACACAGATCCTGTCAATGTTCCTGTCCTCCGATGTATAAGCTGCTGAACTCTTGCCCTAGGCTCGACTAAGGTAGTCGGCGATATGATTGCTGGTTCCTGGAATTGGTTGAATAACGAAGGTATACGGCTGCAAAGCCAATGCCCATCTAGACAAGCGTGGGCTGGATGAACGATTCTTCGACAAGAATGTCAGTGGCTTGTGGTCTGTCTGGATACAAAATTCTCGTCCCATGAGATAACGTCCTAGTTTCTGGACGGACCAGACAATGGCAAGACACTCACGCTCTATCACAGAATACTTTCTTTCTCTCTGCAATAACTTCCTACTGACATAACATACAGGATGGAGACATTCGTTCTTCTCCTGTAGAAGACAAGCGCCGACACCAGAGTCCGACGCATCCGTTCTGAGGATAAAATTAGATCGAAAATCGGGTAATATCAGAATGGGTGACGATGATAATGCTGTCACCAAATTATCAAATGATGTCTGACATTCAGACGTCCACTGGACCTTATCGGGTTGTCCCTTCTTAGTAAGGTCAGTAAGAGAAGATGACAAGGAGGAAAAATTTGGAATGAACTTTCTGTAATAATTTAAAATTCCCACTAAGCTTCTGACTTGTTTCTTTGTTTTTGGGATTTGCAACCCTACTAACTTGTCAATTTTTGTTACTTCAGGTCTCTGAACACCTCTACCCACAATATGTCCTAAGAATATTATCTCCGGACATGCCAAATCCATCTTTGCGGGTTTAGCCGTTAACCCAAAATGACGTAATCGTTGAAAAATTACTGTTAGTGTCTGAATATGATCAGACCATGTCGACGTATGGCATGCTATATCGTCAAAGAATGACACGACATTAGGTATGTCCTTCAACACTAATCTTATTAATCGTGCAAACGTCGCTGGCGCGTTCACCAACCCAAATGGCATGACCTTAAATTGGAATAATCCAATGGGCGTTTGGAACGCCGTGTATTGTTTAGACTCCTCAGTAAGCGGGATTTCCCAATACCCTTTCGTCAAATCTATCTTGGAAAACCACGTGGACCCGGCCAATGAAGCCATTAATTCCTCCTGAAACGGGATAGGCTCCCTATCGCCTACCGTAATAGTGTTCAGTCTTCGAAAGTCAATACAGAACCGCACCGATCCATCAAGTTTTTTCACGAGGACGATGGGTGATGAATACGGCGATGTCGATGGTTCTATCACATCCAACTTCAACATCGACTCAACTTCCTTTATGACTCTATCTCTCGAAGAAAAAGGCAACGGATACGGTCTAAGAAATACTGGCTTATCCGAAGTCAACTTTATTTGGTGCTGGATCACCGTAGTGCGACCCGGCAAATCCGTAACAACATCCGGAAATGACGCTAACAGGGTCTCAAGTTCCCTACTCCTTGAACTCGTAAGGTCAGGGTTAATTTTTACGTCCCTGTAACCTTGTGTCGGAGTTAACTCCGGCAATTGAATTTGTAACTCTTCCTGCGCCTCGGTGTCGCTTACGTCACAGTCCGACTGGTCTACGACCCCCGTACAAGCAATAGAGAGGACAGTCTCCTCTGGTCTTGTCTGTGCACACAGATACTGTGGTCTCTCATAAAATCTCTGTAGCATATTAACATGGAAAACCTTACTCGCTCCATCAATGTGGATAGCGTAATCTACCTTTGAAACAACTCGCTCAATAACATAAGGACCTTTCCATGTCATCAATAACTTATTATGGTCCGTAGGTAACAACAACAGAACCTTGTCTCCTGGCTTAAAAATTCTCAGTTTGGAACCTCTATCTTTATAGTCTTTTGCTCTTTTCGAAGCGATACCAGAAGCTTCTTCCGCTATAGTGCGCGCTGAAGATAGTCTCTCTTAAATCAACAAGGTACTGAAACCTTTTTAAACGGTTCCGAAACCGTGGGGATCTTTTGACGAGGAGCCTGGGGTGAACGACCCTTATGCGTCGTCTTTTGGCACGCACTGCACGTCTTACAATATATACGTACATCTCTGTATACTGACGGCCAATAAAAATCTTTCAGAACTCTCTGCTTGGTTCTAGTACTTCCCATATGACCCGCTAATGGAACATCATGGGCCAGACGCAATACTGTAGCAATTAACGACCGTGGCACGACGACCTGCTTTTGAACGGAAGCCACTGTGACGTACATACGGAACAGGATGCCCCCCTGGACAAAAAAAGAAGACGACCCGTTCTTATATTTCCTCGTTTTCTCGGTTCGCGCTTCCCCAAAACATGGGTTTAATGATGGGTCCTCCCTTTGTAATCTCGCCAAGCGCTCTGGCGTGATATCTAGGTTGACCGCTGGCGTCGCCAAAGGTCTAATCTTATCTTTATCAACTACTCGTCGACGTGTTTCGACCGCGGCGCAAAAGTCAATACCTTTTGATTGCGACCATGCTTGCACGTTCTCATCGGAAGGGGAAACTACCCGTGATACATTCCCAATGATGAGCTGGGCGCCTGGAAAACAACCAACGACTGCTTCGACTTCCCCGCTAAGGAAAGGTGTATCTATCATTATTCTTGCCATGGGTAATTTCTCAATGGCC
The DNA here is from genome assembly GCA_963931925.1 of Onchidella celtica. Taxonomy (NCBI): domain Eukaryota; kingdom Metazoa; phylum Mollusca; class Gastropoda; order Systellommatophora; family Onchidiidae; genus Onchidella; species Onchidella celtica. The sequence continues at coordinate 25,689,958 of OZ007567.1, forward strand.
CCCGAAAATTGGATGCACGGGACAGTCTCACCTGTAAGCTGTGAATCCCGAATGCAGTCTCTATGCACTCCCACAACGGTAGATCCTGTATCTCGTAAGACCGAGACCGGTTCGTCCCCAACAAACCCCGGATAAACCCTAAGACCACCTCCTGTATGACATGAATTTATAACGGGGATCTTTCTCCCACAAGGTAAAACACCGGAAGATAATAACTTCTCACAACTGGGACACTTAGAATACTGTCCGCCTCCGTTGTCCGATGTAACACACGCAGCCGCATGATGAAATTTATTTGGGGAACATGGACTGGAGCTACTGTCCACGTTCGCCGCTATCCTACCTGCCGGGCAGTTCACGCTGATGTGATCTGCTCTTCCGCAGTTCCAACACTTCGCGGCCCTACACTCGCGCGAAAAGTGACCCACGCGTCCGCAAGTCCAACACTCCGCTCCCTGTGCTGCTCTAGGCCTGGGTCCCCGTGACCCCTCGCGACCGGAACTAGAGTCCCTATGCCGTCGGTCATCGGCAAAGGTCACAACTCGCCCCCGGCCATTACCGCGACCTAGCCCTCCTGCTCGGTCAAACTTACCGGATCCATGTGCCGGTGATTGGTGATAGCCCCTACGCTGCCCCTGGGCTTGCCCGCTATAGGCACCACGCTGACGCGACCTGTCCCCAAGTCCTGCCGGCGACCCCTCGACAACGGCGACGTACCCAGCATCTTGGACGTACGCCCTGGCGACTGGTTTGGACGGATGCGCCGTACGGTATGCCTCCGCCAACTTAGACGCCTCCTGCACCGTCGCGGGTTCGTTCTCTTTCAGGAAAGCCACCAGATCTTTGTGGCACGACGCGTACAGCTGGTCACGGATCATTAGGTCTTTCAGTTTAGCGAAATCCGTGCCCACATGCGCCAAGTCTACCCAGTTCGCGAAATACTCCGTCAGTCTCGCGACGAAGGCAGCAAAGTCCTCCCTGGTATCTGCACGTGCTCGCCTAAACTGCTCCCGGAAATATTCCTCGGTACGCGCAAATCGGCGAAGCAGCAAAGCCTTCAGCTTATCGTAATCTTGCACGTCTTCGCGCTGTAGCTCTTTAAAGTAGGTTAACGCTCGCCCCTGCAATAGCGACGCCAGGTACGTGGCCCATAATTCCTTATTTTCCCCCCATTGCAATTGTGCGTTCATTTCGAACCTGTAAAGGAAGGCGTCTATGTCGTCCTTCCGGTCGTCGAACGTAGGGAGCTTAATCCTAACGCCACCTTTATTGTGTACCTGCCGCTCAGCCGTTTCCGCTGGCGTATTCTTCTTGAGTTCTAACTCCGCAATCTTTACTTGCGCCTCTATCTCCTTTAACTTTATCTCCCTCTCCTGCTCCTGAGCCTTAGCCTCCCTTTCCTGTTGCTTAAACTCCCTTTCCTGTTCCTGAGCCTTTTTTTCCTGCTCTCTATCCTTAGCACGCTCATCGCGCATTTCTGCCTGCTGTTCTTTAATCCAGCCGCGTAGCTCTTCTCCCTCCAGGCCAAGTTCCTTACCCAACTTCATTAGTTGTTGGAGTTCCGCCATTTCACAGATTTATGGTTATGGTATCTCTTATTAAGACGACCAACCTGTCGGTATGATCACTAACGATACGACCAGAGACCTGAGATCACACCAGATATAACAATACCCAGTTCAGAATATAATTCAGAAATTTACCTTTACAGCAAAACTAATTCTATATCTACAAAATGTATTGCCCTATTAATAATAAAAAAGAGTAGAAAAGACAATAATAAGGAAATTCAGTAGAAGGACCACAAGTACGTCAAGGACAACGAACCAGACTAGGACAAAGCTTCTACAAAAAAAAACTATAATGGAAAAAAATGCAACCTACTACGCCGATTATACTACACGGTACAACAAGAACAGAGTCTGAAAAAAAAGAACGTATTTACAGACAGGTAAGAGAGGGACAAGAGAAACGTCTTCCTAAAACAACGAGGAAGATATCGACGCTACAACTAAACAATATTACAGGTCCCTACAGAACTGGTCACTGTGATGAACGAAGTTCCAAAGTTTACCACACCTTTTTAAAAGGATAAACTAAGTTCAACACAGCAAACCCGCGCCACCGCCCGTATAATCAATTACAACGAAAACAGCAAAAACAGGGAAACAGACAGATGAAAAGACAGCCCTCAATCCAGGGTACAAAATTTCAGAATTTCACTTAACTTTCACCCTTGATCCAAATTTCTCCCGTTTTCTCGGAGCTCTGGCTGCTTGACCTCTACAGGCTGGCACGCACACACTCTGGAAAGTTTAAATACACATTAATACATACTCATCAAAATACATGCATCAATACATATTATTATTCATAAACATACATAAATCATACCATCATGAAATTTCCATTCATCCCACGAACAAAGACAACAGCACGAATTCCTAGCACAACAGAAAAACAACTAGATATGACTACACAATGTCAAAATGACCACAGGTAAGCAGGACGAGCCCCCAGTGTCACAACGGACGAGCCCCCAATGTCACAAATCCCAGACTGGGAGATGTAATAAGTTATGACAGGACAACAATCACGAACAAACAAGTTAACACTTAACAGAACAATCCATCAGACTCACACATTTATTAAACATAATTATACATATAATGGCGCAATTACATATATTATATTATTGAAATGACTTGCCGTACAACGGCCTTATTCTCACACACACGCTCCCTCGGATCCACAATCCGGTAGTTACTCCTAAAGGCACTTCGGCCTCAGCCTCTCCCCTCAGGGTCTTAATAGTACATTAATGATTCACTGGCACCGCAGTCTCTCAATATCACCTTCCTATTGTCATACACCTTAGCACTCCCCTAGCACCTCCGCAGGGCAATAACACATTATTATTTCCATAGCCATCAACATGGCAACAACATAATATCAGTTCACTAGCCTATCAACATGGCAACAATATAGTATCTCATTCACTCTCATATCTACGTCCCTGTCCGTGGCCTGACTGCCACGACTTTATGTGCCTCTACTGTCCTGCACTGACAGTCTCACTTCTGGCCTATGTCTGGCCTCCGGCCCTATGCTGGCCTATCCCCTGTGCTCATCGAGGTGGCTCTTCGGCCCGTCCCCGACACCAGTCATAACTGGAAAGACTTTCTCCTAGTCTTCTCGACTGCTCCCTTTATGTCTGCCCGATGGGCTATTATTCACAGATCCGCTCCCTAGGACCTTCTAACTTGCAGTGATAGTTATACAGCGCTTTCGCCTCCTTCAGACCCCCCCCCCCCTACTCACAACAGCACGCTTAACTTGCTGTCTACTGTGAGCCTTTCTTACTCTACACCCGCTCTGTAGCAATCCCCTTAATTGCACTCACTCCACTCGTGACAGACGCTTTTATATGATGTGTATTAATGAGGTATGCGTGTGTGGCCGTGTCTTTTGGCCTCTGACAATTATCAGAGTCTGTGTTTTAGAGGGAAACTGGGTGATGCAAACCAGCCCTCTCAGGAGACATAATAAGGTTAGTCAAAATTACTGTTTATGTGTTTTTTTCCTGATTTCTACGATTTCTACCTGCCAAAAAATCTTTGTTTTTCGTGCATAACATATATATGGAGCATTCAGATTTACTATTGTTGTTCAGGAACTTTAGCATCTCGATCCTACTCTTTGAAGATCAGAATAGTGGCACACCGAAACAATTGAACTGCATGTGAAATATCCATGGTCAGTTAGGAGATGAAATCATTACTTCTTGCAGGAGGGACTAAACTCGAACCTGTTGGGGGCCATAATTTTATGTCTTCTCTTCAGTCGTTAACACCAAGTTCCTTATCTGAGTCCCTTTTAGATGAAAATGGTTTGTTAACAATAGAGCACAGCAGTCACCTGCTGGTTATCTTAACCATTCAAGTTTCAGTTTCGTTAATCCTTGCACTTTTGTTGTTTTACATTACTAAATAGACCTCGGCGAGTTGTCCAAACTCTGTGCACATGCATTGAATTTTGTATTTCATATTTTGTTTACTTCTTTAATCTCATTTGGGAAATTTTGCCGTAGTATCATTCCAGCCCCGTTACAACTGGAGCAGACACGTAGTCGCCACAGTGCAGCGCCGGTGGGCTGGGTTTTTTTTTGGGTGGTGGGGTGGGGGGAGTGGTAAGGATACATTTTATTCTAATTTTACCCGGGCAGCTCCCTGATAGGCCTGCTCTTCTCGATTTCCAACTGCCAAGGTATCTTTAATGTGCGCAACGTGCACACAGACCCTCCGAGTTTTTCGACCTTTTCTGAGAAGACTAGGTGCTCGATCCTACCTGCCATAGGATCAGGGACAGGCAAATATGAGAAACATCCCAAAATTCCAACATGCCTGCACCTACCGGGATTCGAACCCGGTACCTTCGGCATGAGAGGCAAGCACCTTGCCTCTAGACCACCGTGCTAAAATAAAGCTTGAAAACAAGTACCAATACATAATTATTTATCATACAGTGATCATACTGCCACGCGCAATCTGACTCGATTGTGTTCACAGCTTGCATGTCTTCTGTAGTCATGCATGTAAAACACAGTGCGGTAAGCATTAGCGTTTTTTTTGTTGTTTTTTTTGCAAATCTCAACTCAAGTCTGTTCCTAGCCTCATGAACACGATGTTCTGCTACAAACATCTGGTACAGTGAATGTTCCCACATCTGGCCCCATGTCGAAAAACATTCCCAATTCAAAATTTGATCCTGCAAGTATCGATGACCCGTGTAGAAACAGTAACACGTGGAAACAGAGAGAAATCGATAACGTAGATGAATAAGTTGACAGTGGCTGGCCGCCGTAATAGAGGGGCAAATTATAATAATAGCCTTATGGCATATCCAAATCCCGACTTCAGCGTTCACAATTTACCACTCATTCACACGGACCTCTACAATTTAGCGATTTTCAGCATTTACTTTTCAGTAAATGTCCTGCCTTTAGAAATAATGGAGCCAATTTCACCCATTGAACTTAAATTTTGCTATCTGATTCAGGTGACAGCTGGCCCAACAGTGACTGTTATCTTTTTCGATCGTTCTCAACATCATAAAGTGTCAAGTACGCTGTTATGTAAAGTCAGTGTGGCGAGTGAAACGAGAAATTTATGAATGGTAAATGTCAGTCAGCAACATACTGTCTTATTTTAAGTTTGTAATTTATTATTGATTTGTTATCCCTTTCCTCTCTATTTTGTTATTTGCCTATTCACATCTATCTATCTATCTATCTATCTATCCATCCATCCATCCATCCATCCATCCATCCATCCATCCATCCATCCATCCATCCATCCATCCATCCATCCATCCATCCATCCATCCATCCATCCATCCATCCATCCATCCATCCATCCATCCATCCATCCATCCATCCATCCATCCATCCATCCATCCATCCATCCATCCATCCATCCATCCATCCATCCATCCATCCATCCATCCATCCATCCATCCATCCATCCATCCATCCATCCATCCATCCATCCATCCATCCATCCATCCATCCATCCATCCATCCATCCATCCATCCATCCATCCATCCATCCATCCATCCATCCATCCATCCATCCATCCATCCATCCATCCATCCATCCATCCATCCATCCATCCATCCATCCATCCATCCATCCATCCATCCATCCATCCATCCATCCATCCATCCATCCATCCATCCATCCATCCATCCATCCATCCATCCATCCATCCATCCATCCATCCATCCATCCATCCATCCATCCATCCATCCATCCATCCATCCATCCATCCATCCATCCATCCATCCATCCATCCATCCATCCATCCATCCATCCATCCATCCATCCATCCATCCATCCATCCATCCATCCATCCATCCATCCATCCATCCATCCATCCATCCATCCATCCATCCATCCATCCATCCATCCATCCATCCATCCATCCATCCATCCATCCATCCATCCATCCATCCATCCATCCATCCATCCATCCATCCATCCATCCATCCATCCATCCATCCATCCATCCATCCATCCATCCATCCATCCATCCATCCATCCATCCATCCATCCATCCATCCATCCATCCATCCATCCATCCATCCATCCATCCATCCATCCATCCATCCACCCACCCACCCACCCACCCACCCATCTATCTATCTATCTATCTATCTATCTATCTATCTATCTATCTATCTATCTATCTATCTATCTATCTATCTATCTATCTATCTATCTATCTGTGTCTGTCTGTCTGTCTGTCTGTCTCTCTCTATCTGTTTGTCTGTGTCTATCTGTCTGTCTGTTTGCCTAATTTGCCTTGCCTAGTGTTATTTGAATTGATTTTTTTTGCAAATTAATGTGTCTTGTTACAACTATGTCGCCGCCAGATGAGTCTGTGTAATCTTATGTGACATGCGTTTTGTTACAGGTCCTTATCGGTATTTCTTTCTCTTTCGGACAACGCATTGTCCATCATTGCATCTGAGCACTTACTTCACCTTAAGAGCACCACTTATTTCATATGATTGACAGTTTTGTACATGGCACACGACAAGTTCAGAGAGAGTTTAATGTCTTGCTTTATGGATAAGCCAGGCAGTGTATTTGACTCAGTGTGTGTGAATGCATGGTCGTGTGTGACAGATGGACTGAGTGAATGTGAGTGAATCGGTGGACGGGTGAATGGCTGAGTGAGTGGGTGAGTGAGCCGGTGAGTGAGTGAGTGAGTGAGTGTGTGAGTGAGCGAATGAGTGTCAGTAAGCTATATGGAATGAATAGATGAACCAGCACGTTATTGTGTGAGTGATATGAAAAAGACTGGTGTCCAGTCCAGTGACTGAGTAACACATGATATGAAAAAGTATCAGACAACAACAGTATCGTTAGAATTTCTGTATGTGTAGGTGTGCATGTGTGTGCGTGTGTGTGTGCGCGTGCGTGTGTATGTTTTCTTTCATTGGATATTAAATTTAATGAGCACAGTTTTTGCAGAATATTTCATGCAGTACATATTGTGCGTTAATCCAGCATCATTGTTATCGTGTTTCAAATGTTTTGCTGCACGAACGTTTTTTGTTAAACATTTTTTTCCTTCCCAACTTTTTCTTTTCTTTCTTTCTTTCGTCCTTTCTCTCTTTCTTTCCTTCTTTCATTCCTTCATTGTTATCGTCCTTTAAATATTTTGCCACACACCTTTTTAAAAAATATTTTTCCTTCCCACCTCTTTCTTTCTTTCTATCTTCTTTCTCTCTTTCTCTCTATTTTCCTTTCTTTCTTTCTCTCTTTCTTTCATTATTTCCTTCCTTCCTTCATTCTTTTTTACTTTCTTTCTTTCTTTCCTTCCTTCTTCTTTCTTAAGTTCGTTCTTTCTTTTTTTTTTTTCTTCCTTGCTTCCCTTATTATTTTTTTTCCTATGTAAACGCTGTGCTCAGATTTTCTGTTTGTCTGCGCCAGCACTGTCATCATGTCGCCTTACATGTTTTGTTGTCCTGCCCTTTAGGATTTTATATCTATCGATTGGGATTGTAAACAGAGTGACAGCCAAACAGGCCAGGTGTAGCTGTCAATAAATGTGCCTGCACTGACAAAGATGTAGGCGGTGACATGCCGCTGGGACCTTTACAAGAGACAGAATATCGAATGAATTTGACATGGCTAATCTCCTATACCCTAGTAACTGTACTAATGCTCAGTGCTTACATTCAGACCCTACTTCATTGTCCGTTTTCTTCCATTTGCCAATCTGTGCCCATCACTGAACCAATATCTCATTTATCTTCACACCCATTTAAATGAAAATTCTTGGTTCTCACGAATTCACGTGATAAGAGCGCAAAGAAATATTATGGGGCCGCCAAATCGCGACCTTAATTCTTGTTTGTTCTATCTCCAATAACTGAAAAACTGGAGATCTTTTAGTACCTAGAAGAGATATAATAAATGCACACTTTGAAACTTGTTTAAAATGCCTGGTGCGGTGGCACTTATCAAGCTGTTTCACAGTTCCAGTTTATTCTAACTCCTCATTGTAATAGCTAAAGCCGCAAACGTTTAACGTCGAATTTCTCAGTTGTGCTAAAAGTGGCGCTGGAACAGTCAAGAACTGAAATCGCGATATCTGAACATTTAAATGGTATCCTTCAGGAAACAAGAAGTTTTGTTGTTGCGGTTGCTGTTTGTAAACAAGTTACTCATCGTAAATTTGCGTTGGAAATCATAAAGTTTGCTCATAACGCAGTTTTCTCTCTGCTAAAGCTATTGTGGTTGACGTTAGGCAACGTGAAGCTAGAAGCCATGTCAGAGCTAATGTGGAAATGTTTCCGTTGAGTTTGTTGAACCTGTATCCTTAAACTTTGAAGAGTGTAAATATGTAGATTTTAACAAAATTTAATCGCTGCATACTTTGACTCGTCATTATTGCGCCATGGAAAACTGAATAATATAATAAATTTGTTAGGAAGCGACAATTATCACTAAAACATAGAGCAAATACATTAGATATTATATTCTTACAATTATTTTTAGGTTATTATTATCATTACCATCATGGAGGTTGTTAAAATGGTTACTATTATCATTATTATTACTAGACCATGAACCCGTTCTACGAACGGGTATTACGAAAGTAATCATTTGGTGTACAAGAAAGACAGAAAGGAAGAAACTTAATACATTCATGTACTGAAGTTTAAAGTAAGGAAACATTTTACTCACTTTTTACAACAGGACTTAAGGATACACAACATTGTCGTTTATCCGGTGTCTTTTTCTTGTCGGCATATAGCACAATCTGTAGTTCATCATGTTCCGAGCAAATATCAAGTGCTGATTGGAAGGACCGTACATAGGAATTACATTTTTTCATCTCCTGTTGAAGATCCTTAAGAATGACCTTGTCCAATTTTTCATTGCTGGTGTTGATAGTGGTGTCGACAAAATAAAGCTGTGCATATTTTGGTTCATTAGTTGAGCCCGGAGGAGGTGGCAATAAAGATCCTAATCTATGGCATAATTTGCCCTGGACTGTGAAGTTAGGATTAAAACCTGGCTGTCGAATTTCGTCACATCCTAAAGATGCTAAGGCTAAAGCATTGTTGTAAGATCTGCTTTGCTCAACACAGTTTGGTTTAACATCTAAAGCATAATATTTTGCAAGGCTTGGTGGAGGTGGCGGAGGCAAATCAATTTTAATTTTTCCATTTTGGCAACAGAATGTGTTCTTTTCCGATGGCCATCTTAGTGCTCTACAGTAGTCGCAGGAAGTGATGGGAGCGCCACATGAGTGCTTTATATTCAACTGTTGAAGATGTGCATGTGTTTCCTGAAAAGAGTCTGCGTTACATGCAAGACAGTAAAACAATTCTCCTTTTCTTTTCTGAGTAATTTTCTTAGTCACATTAACAGTTGTTGGCAAAGCTGGATTGGAAGGATAATCTGCAGATGTAGAGGCAGAGGGGACGGCGACTGTTGGGGGATTGGAATGATAACCTGTAGATGTAGAGGCAGAGCGGGTGGCGATTGTTGAGGTATTAGTATTGGAAGGATAACCTGTAGACGTAGAGGCAGAGCGGGTGGCAATCGTTGAGGTATTGGAACGATAACCCGTAGACGTAGAGGCAGAGCGGGTGGCGACCTTTGACTTTGAGGTAGACGTAGAGGCGGCAATCGTTGAGGGATTGGGAGGATTATCTGTAGACGTACCGGCAGTGATCGTAGATCTAGTTGTAGTTATTTGTCGGGTAAGTCGTGGTGGGTCTACTTCACCAGACCTATGTCATTGTTGCATTGTTTTTTCCGTTTGGGGGTTAGCCTGTTCTTTTTGGGTGGCATTATTTATGCGAGTATTGCACGACCATGATAAGAAATAGAGATGTAGTCTTATTACCACACAGTGTAAGTACGCAATTTGTGTTGCAAGTCCACGCTTTAATTTCTTCTCTAGACCATTTCACTTTTCCAACCGTTAAAAGTTAAGTTGCAAGTCCACGCTTCCTTCTAGACCATTTTCCTTTTCCAACTTTACACTTGAATTCCTTTAACACAGTTTAAGTACACAAATTGTGTCCTTCGCTTTGTTTTTTAGATCCAAAACTTTCTAAACCACGTCGAGTTTTAAGCCCACGATTTCATTTCTATCCTCTTTCCAACTTCAACCAACTGAACTGTCCCTCGCTTTGTTTTGTTTACAAAGTTTGACATCCGCTTGGCCGGTTAATTAGTTTGAGAAGCCAAAGCTGAATCAAGAGGAGGCCATAATTTAAATGGCAAGACTCGGTAACTTTAATCGCACTTCCTTCGCATTATGTCAAAACAATGTCAGAATAAAAACTCAAAAATACTTTGTGTGATTTTTACAGTATATTTTGAGCAACGGCAAGGACAGGCTGTAAATTTTCTAACTGTGGAAGAAATTCTTAACTGACAGAACGAAAAAAAAAAGGCGCAAAAAAAAATGTCGGCATTGGAGATTGACCCGGAAATGATCGTAAAGTAGGCCTATCGTAGCGACCTTGATATTTTTTTTTCGTTAATTATCTTTTATTATCATATTGTTTTTATCAAATTCTCGCAAAACCATTGATTTGCTGTGAAAATAAATATGCCCATGCAAATCTTCAGCCAAAATACCATTTATATGGGAAGTTTCATAACTGTATTTTGTGTGGTTTAAGAGTCCATACGATCTAAACATTTTGGGCCTAGGTTTATTATAATATGATAATCATTATTAGTACTAACCGTGTTCCCAAACCTTTAGCCCTGTATCGTGAAAATAGACACTCTGATATTGTTGTTCAAATATCCACTTTGCCCTAAGTGTCTTGTGAGACCAGCGGGACTTCCTGCCGTGAGAGCAGGCGCAGCTTAGATAATGCATGACAACAGCGGGACAAACTTGAATTCATGCGGCGCGCTGTTTCGACAGGTCCCATTGCAGTTTATGCGTTCTTCACCTTCGCGTCAACTCCCGCAGCATGAAGTCCCGCTCGTTCGACAGGACCCTAGGGCACACATTAATGAAGAAGTCTAAGTTTGCACATGTTGGAAGGCCGCGTGTTTCCCTGACAGACTACATGACTGATTACGACGTCAAACAGGGAATTACAATACGACCCCCCCCCCCTTACGGCAACCATAGCTATACATCAGTGGTGACCGAGGTGATGGGCAGTCACTTGATGATCCTTCAGAATAATGATTATATAATTAGCCAGCACCTGCAGGAGCTTCTTATAATTAATCAGTTAGTATCCGCTGGCCTATCAACTTTGTAATTTAATTCCTCGCCATATCAGCAAAATGTCAGTCTTAAAATGAAAGACAATATGACTAAGATGAAGTCTTCAGGATTTCAAATACTCAGATGAATGTTTATGAGACAGCGTCTTAAAGACCAATATCAGTATGAAGTGTATAATTTTGAAGGATATACATTTTGCTATTAACTGAGAAATAGGGAAGAAAGCATTGCAGGCCCGGTATATTTGACCGGCTTATCTGTTGAATTTATTGTTCTAATCGTTGAACGTCCCACTGATACATACATGTATTATTGTAAATTGCTTCAGGATGTAAAATACATGTTTTTTCCCTTCATTCCTTTGCCTATATCACTGGTGTCATTAACCCAAATATGGCAATATGAAACAAATATACCACTGCGGGGGATTAAGATCTTTCTTTATAGAGGTTTCTCTGCCCATGGCAATTATAGCTTTTTAATAATAATAATCATTGTGGAGTACCTTTATAGAGGTTTCTCTGCCCATGGCAATTATAGCTTTTTAATAATAATAATAATAATCATTGTGGAGTACCTTTATAGAGGTTTCTCTGCCCATGGCAATTATAGCTTTTTTATAATAATAATAATAATAATCATTGTGGAGTACCTTTATAGAATTATAGAGGTTTCTCTGCCCATGGCAATTATAGCTTTTTTATAATAATAATAATAATCATCATTGTGGAGTACCTTTATAGAGGTTTCTCTGCCCATGGCAATTATAGCTTTTTTATAATAATAATAATAATCATTGTGGAGAACCTTTATAGAGGGACTCTCTCCACAAAGTGGACCCACAGGGTTTTACAATAAAATAGTAACAAATCTCTCTCTCTCTCTCTCTCTCTCTCTCTCTCTCTCTTTCTTTCTCTCTCTCTCTCTCTCTCTCTCTCTCTCTCTCTCTCTCTCTTTCTCTCTCTCTCTTTCTCTCTCTCTCTCTCTCTCTCTTTCTCTCTCTCTCTCTCTCTCTCCCTCTCCCTTCTTCTGTCTCTCTCTCTTTCTCTCTCTCTCTCTCTCTCTCTCTCTCTCTCTCTCTGTTTCATGTACTCACAGATATACTTTCCTGCTGTACAAAGGGAGACATTATCAGTCACTTAGTGGATATTTCCGATACAGAACGGATTTGAGCTGTGTTTTGAATTTCTCAAATGAAGAAATGTCCCTCAATCTTTCGGGGATAGCATTCCACACATTTCAGTCAGAATGAGTAAAATTATAGGCCTGGAATGGTTGGACTGCAGATGTGTGGTTGGTGTGTATGGAATTAATAATTCAGTTAAATGTGATGGAACTGTATCAGTGAAACTCCTAGACAAAGGATTGCCAATTTATACTCTGTGGGAGTCTGGACTGGCAGCCAATAGAGTTCTTTTAACATAGACTTTTTTTGTCAGATTATAAACGATGTCAAAATTGGGCAAAAGGAAAAAGTTGTATGTAATTTTTCTGTGGTTTTTATAATATTTCATCAGATTATAAACGTGCAGCGTTGTTCTGAAGTCATTGGAGGTATTTAGTTTTGCTTTCAGTTGGAAATGCCTGCAAGTAGTGAGTTATAGAAATCCAGCCTGGAAATAATGAAAGCTGGCTCTAGGGTTTTTGTAGCATTTACAGGTAGATAAGGTATTATTTGGGCAATCCTTCTCAGTTTTACAAAGGCGACTTTGCTATATGATTAATACTGGTCTTCTACTGTGAGCATGCTGTTCAAAACGACCCCTAGTGTGTTAGTTACATGACCGACGCTATAAACGTCTCCTCCTTCTTCCGTTGTTGTTCTTTCTTTGTGCGTGTTTTATTATGGCTTTTGTTGTTGTTCCGGTATTCATCTTTGAGTCCTATAACCCATTCCAATTTTTAAGAAATTATGATACAAACTGAGAAGAAAAAAAAATCGTCGGGGAGAAAAGTACAAACGCGAAATGTTAATTCTCGAGACTTCTAGTTGAGCGTGGGTTGTAATGGAAAATATTGAAATATTATAGCCAGCAGTATAGAAACAAAATAAAAACAACGACAACAAAAAACCCATTGATGATATCCGATGTTTTGTTGTCTTACCTCACCAAGCTAAGCCATACCAGTGTCGAGAATGCAGTCGTTCGCCATTATATATTAATACATATTAACTAACATGATATACATAACTGTATCTTTCTTTCTCTCCTTTGTTTGTTTCCTTGGATATACTGTCTTACGGGTTCTCAAGTCTCCGCGGTGCGAACTAAACCGCGAGGGAAAATGAAATCTTGACATCATCTTCATTTCTTTGAATTGTCAGAAGATGAAAACTATGTCAGTGAACCTTCTGTTTTTTACTTTTTTTTTTTTTTTTTGTAGTAATAAAAGATGTGTTTCAGGATGTTCATGGGATATCCAAATGCCATGTATTGCTCTGACACCTTTATGAATGCAATTTGTTTTTATACGATCGGGAACAAAAACAGTGCAATAATATTATATTTATTGCAAGCCCTTTTTTTTTCTCTTAAATTCTATACGATTAGTTTATTTCCTTTTTCTTTTTTTTTTTAGAAGTTCTGCTATGCTTTATAATGTCGAGGCATTATTTTCCTGAGTTTGTCCCCCGGCGATAGAAGTATATTTTTATGAGCGAAACGAAAGAAAACAACCCGAAACATGTTGATCTCTGTTTTTATTTTAGCGAGCAGTTGCACACGATTTATCTCCTCAGTTTTATTTGTTTGTTTGCTTGTTTTACTGCTGTTCTTTTTTCCAGATAAACATACATGATTATACCAGTAATAATGTGGATTCATCTTTCAATAAACAGTTCCGCCCTCGTGCTTTCGTTATCTATTAAAGAAATGCACACCAGCGAAAGCCATCACGTTGCTCTTCGGTTAATATGATAAAATTTCCTCAAAAACATCCAGAACATTCACAGCAAAGTGTCATGCGATATTACACAGTTTTCGGTGTCAGATAGGCAATAATAATAATAATAGTTCGTCCATCAGGTATGATGATGACCTTAACAACACCAGAGGAATAAAGAACAGAAATTGTTGAGAATTTCAACACATGGACAATAAAGAGAACTAAAGGACACAGAGGACAGAATGGAAAGACTGTTCTTTCATGACTTATGGCTTCTCATGTGACTGATAAGTCCTATTTTTGCCCTGCAGACCCTTCCGCATAAATGACAAGAGTGCTCCGTTGGTTCAGTACCACTGGGCCTTTTCTTGCGCCGTTCTCTTTTTTTGATAGCCTGCTGGACTCTGTCAGCTTCCCATGCTTTGCTGCCTCTGGTAAGGGCCGCCCTCCAATTTGCACGATCAAGCGAGAGCTTTTCCCACTCACATCAATGGCAAAGGCCTTCAGTGACTGCTTGAGGGTGTCTTTGTAACGTCTCTTTGGGGCCCCAACATTCCTCGTTCCATTGGACAACAGAATTGTCTATTATCTACGCCGGCAACGTTCTGAAGAGTAGCCTATAACTCCGAATGATCCTTTTATTGTATTTCCTCCTCGTCACGTCGATTTGTTATCGCTCCTTTTGAATAGAAATATAAGGAAAAAAAAGTAATTCTGTTCGAGATATCTTCATAATTTCATTTAGAAGTGCTTACAAAAACGTAATGAATTTCCAGTAAATGTCTGATCTTATCCCAACTAATCAGAAATGTACTGTCCCAGAAAACAGCAGCCTCAGCATTGTCATTATTATCATCATCAGCAGCAGCAGTAGCACATCATCATCACCACCACCACCATCACCATCACCACCACCACCACCACCACCACCACCACCAACAACAACAACAACAGCAACAATACCAATTGGATGAATTGGAAAAGAATAACTCTTTTCGTTTGAAAATTTTCACATTGCAGATACTTTTATTATTTTAAATGTATTTCGTTTTCTGTGTGTGGCATAAAAAATAGTGATGGAGAAAGAAAGAAAGAAAGTTATCCCTGGCTCATGTTTTCAGTGTCGTTAGTTTTTCAGGAAATCTTCGTTGAGTGGACAAATGCATTCTTAGCTGTAAAACATGTGGCAAATGCATCTCTGGATTTTGCGACTGTCTCGCATTTCCTTGTCGCGAAATGATGTATTATATGCGCCAATCAGCGTTTCTATTAAATTTTACAATTTTTTACATTTCTTCGCATTCGTATACAAAGGTTTCTTCAACAAACATTCGAATGTTCTATGTTTCTTCTTGTAAACTATGCACGTTTTCATTTCAATTATCTATAAAAGTTGAATTTTCATTTCTTAAAATGTCAGTGCATTTTCTGTCTCTGAAGTTATGTAATGTTTTTTCCCAGCCCGCATGACAATGTATGACTTTAACGACCAACTAATTTGTTTCCCAACCGAGATGTTTTGTTATTTCAGTAACATCCTCACGCCCTGATGTTTAAAGGGCATTTCCTTGCGGGAATCCACCAGAATCTATACTGGGAGTTGTTATGGCTGTAATGTGTTTGTCTGGATGTAATACGCCACTAGGGAGGTCATGAAAGTAATAGGACTGGTGGCATCTTTCTTGCTTTTGCATACCATTGTCCTCTGCTCTATGCTATAGGTCCTGTGGAGTCGAATTACTCAATAATATGCAACTATTTCTCAGGAGGAAACTGGGGGGAATTTACTGTATATTTGTATGCATTTTGTACGGGCCTGCAGGCAATAGGATATTGTATAAGTTATTCCAGTGAGGGGGGCGGTCGTAGATGGATAATATGTCTGTACTTGAATATTTAACAGATAAATAAAGGATGGAGACAAAATAATAAGCAGTGTAGATCTAGATGGACATATAGAAACAGTAACAGACAGACAAACCGACTGATTGACAGACAGATAGATGTAGAAAGACAGACAGACAGACAGACAGACAGACAGGCAGACAGATAGATAGATAGATGGATAGATAGATAGATAGATAGATAGATAGATAGATAGATAGATAGATAGATAGATAGATAGATAGATAGATAGATAGATAGATAGATAGATAGATAGATAGATAGATAGATAGATAGATAGATAGATAGATAGATAGATAGATAGATAGAAAGGCTGAAGTGGAAATAATGCAAATGAAGAAGACCGTATGGTCATCGACGACCTGCTTCATTTTTCTACTAATCTGAACATTATCAGCTTAATTCAGACATACTGCAAATAATTATACACCTCAGCACCGCAGGGATAAGCACTCCCAGCACATACCATACATTTATATAAGAGAACATGGGATTGGGTATTCGTGGGCCATCTATCCCCAGGAAACCGTCTCTGCGAGTGTTGTGCATTGGTGACCTCAGTCATTTTCATGCCATTGATTCCTTCAGCGACGATGGTCCGACGAGACAAAGGGCTGTATTCATAGGATGTCCGCACTGCCTTCCAGCGGGAATCCATTCCCCGTAATGCTGGAATAATGTGTATCAAATGGAACATCTGCCCATTAGAAGGAATAGATCTTCTCTGCCTCCATAATTGCTGCTGATTGCCGCCTACCATTATCATCTCATTGATTAGCTCCCTCTCTATACATACCGGCTGCATGTGCTGGAAGCATGCAGTCTTAGAGCGAACTTTCTCTGTCGTGCAAGGATAACAGCGCGAATGTGCGAAATGGGATGCTGACCTGTAGGTGACATACAAGCAGTGCTAAATCTGTCTGTATGCCTATCTGTGAATCCAGCCGTTTGTCTGCATGTCCTTGTAGATAGATAGATAGATAGATAGATAGATAGATAGATAGATAGATAGATAGATAGATAGATAGATAGATAGATAGATAGATAGATAGATAGATAGATAGATAGATAGATCTATATAGATAGATAGATAGATAGATAGATAGATACATACATAGATAGATAGATAGATAGAAGGACAGACTGACAAACAGACGGACGGAAGGATAGCTTTATAGATGGACAAGCAGACAGACAGACAAACAAACCGATATATAGACAGATAGATAGATACATATATAGATAGAGAGATAGATAGATAGATAAGTAGAAGGACAGACTGATAAACAGACGGACGGAAGGATAGCTTTATAGATAGACATGCAGACAGACAGATAGATAGATAGATAGATAGATAGATAGATAGATAGATAGATAGATAGATAGATAGATAGATAGATAGATAGATAGATAGATAGATAGATAGATAGATTACTACAAAATAGAATTCAAACTGCAATATCAATAGAAAATTTAGCTCTACCAGGTAAACAATGTTTACATCCAATACTTACACGCACACGAGAGCAAACATAGGCACACACTAGCACTGCAGCACTGACACTCACATTAGAGTCGCAGGAAATTAATCACCGTTGGCCTTTGAAGACAAAAGACGTCAGGATATTGCTTGGGTTTTTGTTGCCATTCTTGCGGGGATCAACTCTTTGAAAAATAAATAATGAAGTGATGGACAGCGGAATAGAAAACAGCTAGTTTATCCCCAGCAAGATGTTAATGGCATTCAAATGACAAAAGGCATTCAAGAGAATTTTTTTTTTTTTTTAGAGAAAAGAAAGTTGAATTGTACGGGAAAAATATTGTTTTTCAATGTTTTTCTCCCATGATAGGGAGAGATTGAACAGAACATTGAGTATTGCATTTTCAACGGGAGGAGGAGTTTTTATTTTTTTTATTTTGGCAATTATCATGGAAAATGGAAAACGGAACACACACAGAAACACACACACACACACACACACACACACACGCACACTCAGAAACATCAAGTCTTTAATCCTTGCATAACAGACCATTGGAAATGTTGACGGAGAGATATCGTTTAGGACACCTCTTCTTTCTCTCTCTCTCTCTCTCTCTCTCTCTCTCTCTCTCTCTCTCTCTCTCTCTCTCTCTCTCTCTCTCTCTCTCTCTCTCTCTCTCTCTCTCTGGTGACCAATAGTTTACGAGACAGAAAGACGTGAAATCTTAAGTGTCAAGAGCTACTGATGTTAATTTACCACACTAACCAACATGAGATATGAGGAATAGAGGAACATTTTCAACCTTTCTGAATCATATTATCATCTTTGTGTAGGTCTTCGTTTTTGATGACCAGCCTATGTTTAATGTAATATTAATATTACTTAGGCGCAAACACACACCGAAAGTAAAAGAGAGAGAGAAACGAGAGAGGGAGAGAAAGGGTCGAGAGGGGGGAAGAGACAACGAAAGAGGGACAGAACGAGAGAGAGGAAGAAAGACAGAGAAAGAGAGAGAGGGAGAGGGAGAGCGAGGGGAAGAGAGAGAGAGGGAAAGAGAGAGCGGGAAAGAGAGAGAAAGAGGGAGAGGAAGAGAGAGAGAGAGAGAGAGAGAGAGAGAGAGAGAGAGGGAGAGAGACCCGTGGGGTTACAGTAGCGCTTGCCACATTTGGAAGTGTAAAGATCCATGTAAGCCAGAAGAGAGACATAACTGCGTTACTCACAGACAGTTACTAACCTTTACACCACTCAAAACACTATTGATTTAACTAAACACAGTATTCAGCATTGTCTCCCATATATCATTACTACTGTGTGTGGAGTCTGATGAAAAGGCTAGGATGCACTGAAGCTTCAGGTTGGCGCGTGATGGAAACTTTGTTTTTATCAAAACAGTGCTGTGTTGGTGTAATTATTTTCTTGCCGGGAGGGAAGTCACAACTTAGTTCTTGTTTGTTTCATCTCCATGTTTTGTACAACTGAAAAATCCGACGTTAAACGTTTGCGGCTTTTGGTATTATGACAGAATAAATCGGAACTGTGAAACAGCTTGATCGGTGCCACAACTCATTGTAAATAGGCGCTAAAGTGTGCATTGTTTTGTATTACCTCTTCTGCATACTAAAAGATTTCCAGGTTTTCAGAAAATGGAGGTAGTACAAACAAGAACCAAGAGAGAGAGAGAGAGAGAGAGAGAGAGAGAGAGAGAGAGAGAGAGAGAGAGAGAGAGAGAGAGAGAGAGAGAGAGAGAGGCGAGAGAGAGAC
The DNA here is from genome assembly GCA_963931925.1 of Onchidella celtica. Lineage (NCBI taxonomy): Eukaryota > Metazoa > Mollusca > Gastropoda > Systellommatophora > Onchidiidae > Onchidella > Onchidella celtica. The sequence continues at coordinate 25,709,280 of OZ007567.1, forward strand.
AGAGAGACAGGACAGGGTAGAGAGAGAGAGACTGACTTTTGTTTTCTTTGGTTTCTGGGTCATAGAATCACGCCATTGAACAATTTTGTGAAATGGATGAGCAGTGAAATATGAGTACTGTCCTGTGATATTAAAAACAGTAAGCCCTTCGATTCAAGTTAAAATGCGGGCTTCATGTACTTATTAGGAAACGCTGGGATTATGTATTCCACAGATGGCAATTTTGCGACGCATTATATAAAATCGAGATGTAAAGAAGATGAGATAAGATAAGATATGATGAAATAAGAATCACTCCATTCAAATCCCATGAGTGAAATTCACTTTCACAGAGCGTTTACGAGCACGTAGCGGTACACACATCTTAAACATCATTATATTTAATAATACATATTATCACAACTCAATACACACATCTTGAGCATCCTCACATAAACATATATCACAACTCACTCAATAACAGGCATGTGTGAAGTGACATGTAGTATCAACATATTTTTTTTTCAGAGATATTGTAGAAAGCGGATACAAACTATCGAGGCAAAATAACAATCAAGCCTTGACAATACTGGTAATTCTTTTCAAGAAAATTATTTGCTCACCCAAAAACTTGTGACGGCAGTAATAAATGACAACGATCGGAATCTAAAAGAGCCGATTGAAAAACCGTAAATTAAATGCAAGGGACAGTAAAGACCGCCCTGTGGGTAATCATTTAACGGAGAAGGCAATAACACATGTCAGTTTTTGTTTGTGAGATGCTTATTTAATATCCTGGGGGAATCTGAGAAATTGATGCTCGTGATGCGAGCATTTTTGTACGTATTAACCGAGTCTTGCTTGCTCTGTCGTTTAAATCGAAGTCTTAATACGATAGTGGGCCTGATTTCTATTTTTGGTTATTGGTTTTGTTTTTGTTTTTGCCATTTCATTTTTCTTTCTCATCGAGGCTTTTGGCAGCTCACTTCTTCTTCCGTCATCCGATATTCTCATTTTATCTCCCCCTTTTCTCCCTCTCTCTCTCTCTCTCTCTCTCTTTCTCTGTCCCCCCCCCTCTCTTTTTTCTTTCTCTCTCTCTCAATCTCTGCATGCCTCCTTGTCTGTCTGCATGTCTGTCTGTCTGCCTGTCCAGTTTGTCTGCCGGTCTGCCTGTCTGTCCGTCTGCCTGTCTGTCCATTTCAGTAATAATGTTTTTCTAATGTTTGGCAATGGAGTTTATGGTCTCTTGATCTTTACGACAACCTTATAATGATGTGGTTGTGATGTGCTCAACCCCCTCCAGGTGTGGTCTTTTCTTTTTAACTGTGTTGCACTTTTGACGTTAATATGATTCGTTGTTTTTTTTGACATTTAATACAGTTAATCAGACGATTACTCTGGCTTTAATATTGGACTTCTCCGCTTAAGCAATTTAAGAATAATCTTTGACGTCAGAGTCCTTAATGACAGATCAGACCCAAGATAGCACAGGCCATTTGCTTGAGTTTGTCAGTGTGTAATTTAATAGTTGTTTTTCCTGCGGGACAGTTCAGCAGGTCGTTACTGACGTCAGCGACAGGTTAAGGCGTAGTGGGGAGGGTGGTAAGATTAGGCGTGAATGACGAGAGGGAATGAAGTGATTCATTCAGCGTCAAAGAGAGCGAAAATGATGGTGGAAAATGTAAGAGTTTGTTGTGAATTATAAATGAGGAGGGGGAGTACGGGGAGGGAGAAGGGGGGAGGGGAAGTAAGAAAGAGAAGGGGAGAGATGAAGAGAGACAGGAGAGAGGAAGAGAGAAAGAAGGAAGAGAGAAAGAAGGGGGGAGAGAGAGAGAGACAGGGGAGAGAGAGGGAAAGTGGAGAGAGAGAGGGAGAGAGAATGAGAGAGGGGAGAGGAAGGGAGAGAAAGGGGAAGAAGAGAGAGAAACAAGACAAGATGAAAAGAAGTGAGGGTTAGAGCGATCGATAGTGCGCTTATATTATTATATTAATAAGGAAAGAGTGGCGATGATAATGAACGGGGAAAAAATGTTATTCGGTTGTGTTAGAACATTTCCAGGCCAAGCGCTGGCGGCAGCAATTGAAGAAAACAAACTTGCCTTTGCGCTTGAAGATGGCCTGGGGGCATGTGTTAGGATGTCTGATGTCCCGTCTTCGATTCTATGAGAAGTGAGAAAACAACATGGCGGGGAAGATGATGAAAGGTTTACCAGGCTGGGCGATAAGCTTTATAAGGAAACCAACACTACTAAACGAGAAGAGATGTAATGAAAAGTTTCATGTAATAACAGCGTCTCATTTGTCTAGCCATGTGTGGAACTTGCACCAATATGATTATACACTTATCATGTCAAAGAATTTTTTTTTAAACATTTGTTTTTTTTGTTTTTTTTTTACTTCTTATACTTTATTTACTTTTACAAACCACGACCTTAGTTCTTGTTTGTTCCAACTACTTTTCTTGCGCAACTCAGAAGTTCGACGTTAAACGTTTGGGCCTTTAGTAGTAGTACTCGTATGATAAGGAGTTACGAGTAAATCGGGACTGTGAAACAGCTTTGCTGAGTGCCACAACGCATTTCAAACAAGTGTCAAAGTGTGCATTTCTTGTACCTCGTCTACATACTGAAAAATCTCCAGTTTTTGAGAAAATGGAGATGGAACAAACAAAAACGAAGGTCATCCAGTGACAATGGAGTTTGCCGCCACCCGACATTTTTTCTGTTGGAAAAAGAAGAAACAGAATTAAAGAGGTTCCTTAAAGAGTGCCAGACCAACGTTTAGCATCTCTCGTAATACTGGTTTTGAAATACTGGATATTCGGGGTTGCCTCAAACCTGCATAATTATATTACCTTCATTTCAGCCTGCGTCTCTGAGTGGTCCATTTCTGTTGACTTTTTTACATCTGGATTCTAGCCCAGAGTGTTTCTCAAGGTGGGGCATGGCAATATTTTGATGGGGCCTGGGAGTTCAGAATGAGGCGTTGTGATGTTTCATAGAAATCTTAGTTTCATGGTATATTTTAATTTAACCGTATAGACAAACTGTTGTTTGTTTATGTCACATTGGTGGTTTCCTTGTTTAGCTGGGATTAAAACATCAAACTTAACAGGTGCACTTGAATGTACACATAGTGAATACATAAATATTTTTAAAATCTGTTTGTATTTATATACTACTAGATGACCTACCGGGCATTGCCCGGATACTAGCTTTGTCCGATTGTGGTGGGGCGCATGTGGTTTTTTTTATTTTTTTGTTTTTGTTTTTGTTTTTTTAACTGAAGTGGGATGTAGGACAAAAAAGATTGAGAACCACTGGTCAAGACTATCTGTTCTCTTGTCCCTTTTCGTGCGAAGCGGCAGCATGTCGACGTATACTCCTGGCTCTGTAGTCGCTGAGAAAGAGAACTCCAGCGTCTATTACCTCTCCATCTCCTGGCACCATTAGTCTTCTCTGCATTTATCAGAATAAGTAAGAATTGACATAACAGGCCATTACAGAGTTATTACAAGTGGGAAAGTGAAAATGGCCCCCACGAACACATCTAATATACATTCTTATAATTATAAGCATCCATGTGTCATCGGTGAGGAGGGTTATACATGTTTAAGCCAGGTGACGAGCCACCAGAGTGTTGTGGCACCTAATTATTGTCTAATTATCCTTAGAGTAAACAACTTTGCCGGAGTTTTGCCGGAGTGCCTATTACATAAAAAAATACAGACACGCGAAAAACTGAGCTGGATCGAAAATGCGCCAATACTTTATGGTCCTAAGACCGGGAATTCGCTGGCTCAGAACTTGACAGATGTACAAAACAATGAAATTTTCAAGAAATATCTTAAAACACGCCCCTTTGATTGATGGATTGCAATCAAATCTGTTTCTGACCATTGTCACAGTCACGTACTAGCATTTTCTTTGTATTGGTTAATTGAATATTATGTGTAGTAGAATGAGTGTGAAGCGCGTACAAGACATACTATGATATGAAGCGCCGTTATAAAACGTTGGTTTTTATCATTATTATTATTGTGTTTGTTGGGATTATTACAGGAACTATTCACATCTTTTATGTGTCATTTTCGAGTTCGAGATTTTTCATCATTAATGTTGTTTTTTTTTCCCCGTCATTCTGTAATCAGTAGCTTTAAATACCAGGTGAACAAAAAGATGGTTTCAATGTTTGGTATTTTTCTTTTCTTTACATCTAGTTTGAAGCGCTATGTTTGTCTGTCTGGAGAAGAGTCTCCGGTGCGTTACAAAAACATTCTCACAATGGAAACCTTTTTTAATCTCTTGGCTTTAAGGAGAAAGTAAAATGTAGTCGTGGGAGGACGGATGTTTACTCAAAGTCTCATTCCATGTAAACAATTGAGAATCTGTTTGTTTATTTGAATGGAGGTAACTCGTTTCGGTGAAGTTAGAAGCGAAGCGCAATAATATGCCGTTACAGAATGTTTTATATATCGTTAATTTAAAAATATGCTTAGTTCTGTGAGCAAGTAGAGTGGCACTCTATAAATTGGGAATCGGTAATGTGAATGCAGGTGGTTACTATCCAACGTTTTTCATAGGAATATGTACGGGTGTTGGGAAACCACTGAGTTTTATGGTACTGGAAATCTGATGACAGTGCCCACTATTAACACTATGCGCTAAAATGTTCTTATATTTTCTTTAGTATGGGCGTCAACTGCAAATCTGCTCGTTAACTTAAAGATTATCCTCCTACAGAGTACAAGAACCAGTTTTTCACTGAGTTGAGGACCGGCCGCCGAGCTTGCGATGTCCGCTTAACTGACCCGGTTATGTTCGATGCTATTTATTTATAACTATTAGAACGCAGCTAGATTTATCCCATTTTCCAAAACTTGGACATCAGACTATGTTTCTCTTATACATGGACAACCATTTCACCGACTTATCGTGAATATCAGGCGCCTTTTTATATAAATTTTAAAAGTATTTAACAATCTTTAACATTATCCAAATATCTGGAAAAATTTTTAATTGCAGCCTTTTAGTTGTATGGGACATGGAACCAGTGGGATTTGTCAGTGCCAAAGCCCACCGGCTCATACAACACTAACAGCATGCAAATTTTCTGGATTAGTTTCTCATTGACTATCGTTTTTCCTTCGCTATATTTGCAAAACAAGTGTCAGTGGCTTCAACGATGATTGGAAATAATGATATAACTGGAAAAAGCAAGAAGAGAGTAACATTGGAAAAAGGAAGAAGGTGAGGTGGAAGAGACGTGACAATTTTCTCAGAAGCGATCTTACTTTCTGAAATCTACAATCTTCGGATATATATATAAGAAGTAGATTGATGCAACAAGAGGATACGGTACTCAAAGGAACTTCCATAATAAACAAGATCAGCTTTGGTGTGTAATAAGGTGCCAATGTTAAAGACAGCGACCTTCACGAAACAAAGATCTTCAATCAATCTGGCTTATGATAATATACTGTTATAACTTGAATGGGGTGTATCAGTGAATCATTCTCTAAGGCGTCGATACTCTATCAGTTTTGTCACTGACGGATCCTTATTGTGGTCCTGCGAAACCGAAGTAATAAATGGCACAAAGGTATGCCTTGAAGTGGAAAGAACCGTCAACAAGTGGGATAATTATGGGTCTATTGTCTATTCGCAAGGTTTTCGGCCGATCACTGCCAGTGAAATGCCTTTGGAAGGTTTGTCATGTATCTTTATGAGCTCTGTGTACATATTTTAGTGCCACAGTGGAATCTTTCAGGCTGTTAAAATTTTAATGTTTTCTTTTGAAAATGCACACGGAAAACGGGGGGGGGGGGGGAGGGGGGGGGAGCGGGGAGGAAGAGGTATTGAAAGATTTGCCTTCAGTGACTAGGAAGATGTGTCTGTTCTCCACCACGAAAACTGGAAGGTTGCCAAACGTAAGTTCGAGCATGCTACAAATAATAGAAGGTGATCTGGGAGAAATTGGTTCATTTTTACCTGATTATTTGCTGCCTCATTGAAGATCCTTGCTGAGGCCAAATATTTATTGTCTGACTGAACAAATTGTTTGCTTTCTAATAGGACAGTAGCATTATTTTGTTCCTCCACAGATGAGTATATTTATTATTAATGGACTGGCGCTAGATGAAAAAGATCACAAAATAACAACAAAAAACACACTGATATTTGTTTGATTGTAAGTTGTTTTCAGCTGCCGCTCCATTCTGTTTCGACAATTATTCTGAACGGCTGCTGGAAAATGTCTCTTCAGCCATGGTGATCTCCTGGTGGCGGAGCTAATTAAGTAAGAGATGAGACTCACTGATTGATGGACTCTCTATATTTCTAATATGTCACATGTGAGGACAATATCCTGTCTGTGCCCGTGAAAAATTTTGATTGCCGAGAAATAATATTAGTTTGTGAAACCGTATAGTTTGTTATTTCAACAGAATCAGTGTGTTGTTTATGATTGCACAAACTGAATTTCGTTATAGATGTGATCTTTTTATGAAATTCCAGCCAACTATAATTTTATATACTGGGGCTGAAATATTGGTTCATCTACGGCACCTTTTGGTCGGTCAGTGTAGTGTGTTTAATGTCGAAGCAGAGATTACTTTTTAAAAACCTTTTTCGTTGCGGATGGGTATACAGTATTGTGTTTTCTCCGCTGTAATGCAACTTCTTCTATACATTCGATTTCTTTGTCCTAACTGGACATTCTTGTTTTTAATTTCTTACCTGCCTCCTTTTCACTCTTTTGTTTGCAAGAAAGCCAGTCTCGCCCTAACATCTCCTTGACTCCTGGTTCTCTTTTTAATTGACTGGCTTCTTCTCCTCTTTCCTCTTCCTTTACTCATCTGCGTATCCCTCTGCTGTCCAAGATGATATCGACAGTTCTGGAACCACATCAATAGCCTGAGGTGATCAGATGTTTGAGCTTTGGCGTTTCCTAAAGCTAAAGTGAAATAATTGCAGGCGATCTGATGTAGAGCAGTAGGGGAAACTGATCCCTGATCATGGAATTGTTTATATCACACGGTTTCATCTCGGCTGAGTTGACTCGGCAAATACAGAGAATCGAATGTTTCCTCTCTTTCATTGATCTCTAAAGACGGTGCTTTCCTGTCTTCGATTTTCCCTGGACTCTAAAACCTGTATTCGATATGAAGAACTGGCTGCAATAAAAACTGGCAATGGGACAACTAATATAGATGGAGTTGGGTGCGGCGGGGAGAATGTTGGGGGTAGCGATGTAACCAGAAGATTATCCAGTTCGCTAGAGGGATTTGCGGATCATAAAAAGCTTAATAACTGGATGTTTATCACGAGGTTTATGCTGTGACAGGCTTCTGAAAATTACAGTGCTGATCTGCTTACAAAATGAACAAAGTATTACCAAACTGGTACAGGACAGGAAACTGTCTTCCAGAATGCTGTGCAAACATAATATTTGGAAGATAAATTAGATTTGAGACTTTAGCGCAATGAAGGCACTTGAATGTAGAACGGTCTTTGTTGTAATATATTATAACCTTAGTAAATCTTGTAGTTTGGGCTCTCTGCTTAAAATCTGTTTCCAAAACTTGGACATCACACTATGTTTCTCTTAAACACGGACAACCCCTTCACCGATTTACAATGATATATTTAAATTTTGAAAGTATTGGTCTTAAACATGGTCCAAATATCTGGAATACTTAAAAATTTTTGCATCTACTTCGGATATGTCCTGAGATTGTAGATTTCAGAAAGTAACATCGCCTCTGAGAAAAGATTGTCACGTCTTTTCCACCTCACCTTCTTCCTTTTTCCAATTTTAAACCGATTTAAATTGCTTCTTAGCTCACTTTGTTTATAATGTTATACCACACCGGATTGTCAATTATGGCGTTGAAATACTAAAATACATCTTGCAACACTGATGCAACAATAAATCAATGTGTACTCTGCACACCATGCACAGATAAATGTATGGGAGGATCCAATGTGACAACTCCCTATGATCATTTCTATGAAGAATTGTGAGATTGAAGATGTTCCATCGGATTTCTTGTTTGTTTACATGTACAGCGTTTTCTCACGGCTCATCATTTCGTCATTTCCCTTTCAAACAACTGGCATTCCTGCAAACAATAATGGCATTTTGATCACAGTGTTCTGTTCTCTACAATTGATTAGTGCCATGAGGCATGATTACGTGAAGTGTTTACGTTTCCAGAAAGTAGAGGCGTTAACAATCAGAACTACCAGACAGCGCCTCGGCATAATTTGCCAGTTCACGCTCAAGGCGTCCGATACTGAATCATACCACTGTGCGATCCGCTTTCTTAGCTCAGCAATGGGATGACTTCGGTGCAACCTGGGAGCTTTGACAAAAAGTCTGGCTTTTTGTTGCTTGCTACTGACAATCTGGCAACAAACACGTGCCTACGCGGTTTTTCTTCCCATCCCAATGTTTTCTTCTTGTTTATGTTATAAAAATAATGTTCTAGGCCTTCATATCTTCATCTGTTCATACAAGAGCTGCCATGCTCTTCTCATTTTTCACCACTGCTACCAGTCATACCTCATGCAGCAATCTCTCCATCCGTCAGTGACAGTATTACCGCGACTATTGCCCCAAGGCAATGCTTTCTTACCGGTGTTGTACTGTTAAATTTACTCCACTGTGACTACTCATAAAATACGGTTATTGGTCACAGTTTGAAACTGGTTGCATTTATTACATTATATTTGGCAGCAAGACCATCTTATTACAGACATGCGCTTCCTCTTACTTTTCCATACTGGAATATTGTTAACATCCGTGCCGAGTTCTGTCTCTTAAGGTCAAGATAATCTGTTTAGCAATCTAAGCTGTGTGCATTTCTTGGAAAAGATTTCTTCAACTCATTGGGGACGGGGAGACAAGCTGACATTTCGAAGTTATCAAAACGAATTTCGGTATGATAAACTGATCTGATAAAGAGACAAACTCGTAGTTGTTCTTTCCTGTTCGTGATTTTTAGCAAAGTCAAATTGCTCATAAACTCTGAAATCGCAGTGTTTTGACGTGTCGAAAATTCTTCTTTTTTTATGAGAACAATTCTCAGTTCCCATAGATTACATCGATGTTCTATAAAAAATAAGAATGACCTGAAGGCAGAAATCAATGGACAACTATTTGCCACATTTTATGGGTGATTTTATTTCCTTCAGTTTTCATTTAATGCTAACTTAACATCCAATGAAGTTAGAATGTCACATAAAATTGCATGACGTCTATAAATTATACGAAGCAGAAACAAGTCTATAGAACATGTGTGCCAAAAGCATGTTATTGAATACGGCTTAAAAAGTGAACATTTTGATTCTTTGTAAATTTTTGGCACACAGTGACGACGTTCTGCTTTTGCAATTTTTGAATGTCTGTGCCGTTTCCAGGGGGGAAAATGTGAAATATGAATTGCCAGTCTGGTAGTGTGTATTCCATCAATACGCGTCTTTTTTTATTCCTTTACAATTGTTGGAAAAAAGAGGACACGATTATTTGTCATTGCATCCTGGTCTGTGCCGAGGGTCTTCAATTTAACGTTTCTTCTTTGTTACCCGCGTGTCCCAACAAATTCATCAGCTGATTAAGTCACTTCTTTGGGGAAGTCGAAAACCAGTGCCAACGTTGATGTACAGGTCATCTATCCATTCATCCATCCATCCATCCATCCATCCATCCATCCATCCATCCATCCATCCATCCATCCATCCATCCATCCATCCACCCATCCATCCGTCCATTCTTTCGTCTGTCCTCATTATTTACTTACGACTGTCTGTCTGTCTGAGTCTCTCCCTCTTGTTCTCCTGCTCTTAGTCTCTTCTCCACATTCTCTCCCATCGGATATTAGAGTTCTGCGGCACAGTAGGAACAACAAAGGGTACTTCAGAGATGACATTTGACAGAATAGCGACAGTAAGGGTTTTTGCGGAAGAAAATAATGAGCCGAAAAGTATCTCTAAGAATCCTGAACAAGAATGCAAATAAGACGCCAGGAAAAGGAAAAAGTAAATTACTTGTTATGGCCGCCAGGGAAAGATAGGGAGACAAGTAATATTCCAGGGCTTAAAGATTTTCTTCTTTTTCCTTTTTACCCCATCTTTGGCGTATCCACCCTCTTCAACTAATGATTCTTCCTTGACAGATCGGTCCCCCATTCATTCCGATCGATTTGTCTCATCGATGCTCGCCCCGTCAATCCGGCACTTCAGAAAAGAACATTAGTAAAATTCAGGTTTCTGGGGCAAAGCGATGCTGCATTGTCCTCCTCAGACCCCAGTGGTCTCATAATGTAGTACTCAAAGTTCCCAGTCGTATCTCATCCCTGTTGTTTCTATTCTTTATGCGATTTTTATGGTTAGTGCAGCGGCTGTCTGCTTGTTCTCTTAATTTTTCTCAAAGGAAATGTCAGCCATGCACCCTGTCATTCACTGGCAAGTGAATGTAATTAGTACGGATAGTATCAACATTTTTTCTGAGTTATGTTACGAGCCACGATAGACATGTTATACAATACACCGCCGTACTTACGTAAATGGTTATTTCTTGATTTTTTTTTTTTTCAAATTACGTCAGAGCTGTTAAAATCTCATCTAATACCATCCGTGTCGGTAAACGGAAATAAATCTTTTTTCACTTATTTTACTAGCGAGCTCTTTCATTTTTTCGTTAGGTTTCTTTTAAAATATGAATTTAATGCGATATGCAAGTGACCGGATTTTTCATGGCTTTTATATGACGTCTTAATTTATAGAGAGACATTAATCGAAATAACCTGAAGAATTACACTTTACCCTTTAATAGTCTTAAATTTCCTGACTGACCAGAGTGAGGGTACTTTGTTTTCTCTTGTCGCGAATCTTTGTAAATGTTGGTTACAGCAAAATAACATTCTTGGACAAACTGTTCAACAGCTTTTGATAGCCTTTCTAGTTTTCCTTTAGTGTACGTTAGCATTGCACTAAATCTTGTTTTCAATTGATGGTGAAATAACTGATATAAATGTAAGGACTGGTGAAACAACTATTTGAATTCGTGAAATCAGTATTCAAATTGGTGAAATGAATGTTCCAGTTAGTAAAGTATTCAGATTGTGAAAAAAATGTTATCCATGCGTCCTTCAGTTATTTTTCTCGACGCTTTGGGTAAAATACAAATTCATTTATATGATTTTGTTTACACTGCGCATAAAAACCGAAGGTGTTTCTTTGACATTCCTGCATTTGAAAGACACCACAAGTCTCCTTTCAGCCATCAATTTAGTTTTTTTTCTTTCTTTCCTTTCGTTGCGATTTATTGTGTGTGTTTTCTTTACTATTTTTATGTGCAGTAGGAGCTGCTAATGGCATTTAATGATTTCTAGTGAGTTATGGGCCTCATTTTTATGGTTGTGGGTAATAATGGTTTGTTGTCAGCGCCATTTGCTACTGTCTTGTTGTCGTTGTTGTTGTTTCCAAGGGTGGTTTGCTGTTGTTGCTGGTACTGTTCCGTTTATCAAACGAATTTTCAATACTACATAATAGATGCAGTAGCGAACATAATTCTTCCTTCATTTCTCCTTATTTTCATTCCTTCGGCTTCAATTTTGTTCTTCCGACTTGCTTTGTCTCACATTCTCTCTCTCCCTCTTAGGAGCCATTTACTTCACATTTTTTTTCAAAGAACTCTCTACTTGTCCTACGCTAAGAACGGCCTATATCCCCAAGTGGAAATGACATTAAATGTTTCTATCATGGGCCACTTTCCTGCCTTGTTCAGCAAGATTACTTTAATGTTACCAGTTGACTAGTTTGCGTCGAATGGAGGAAGCAGGCAAAAAAGGTTTGTCAGAACTCGGTGGAGAAGAAAGTGTGATAAGATTTCAAAAGAGACCGACCAAATTTTCAACCAGAGTATTATACTTTCCACAAATAAGTTATAATCATATCGATGCAAGTGGTCTGGGAATTTTACAATTCTATTTGTTGTAATCAAGCAGCACACCTCTGGCAAGTCAAGTACTTTGGCAGGCCGTGGCCCACAGACAGAAAAACTTTCGAAATATAGAGGAAACGAGAAGTTCCGACATAGCCGAACGCCATTTCCAGGCTTCCATTTTGTTAACTTGTCCATGGAGTAGCGATAATGCTTTGGAAATTGTGTTTCCGTCCATCCCCTTCAACGAGGCAACGAATATTCCAGATGCTGCTGGTCTTTCATGTTCCTTCTCTTTTTTTTTTCTACTTATGATTTTTTTTTAAGCGCTGTTCATCCACTGAGTAAATGTGAATGAATTAACTCTAACTTTGGTTGATAGATATGACGGAATAGGTTCATTGTTCTGCGGAGTCGGTGAAGGCTATATTTATTTATTTATTTTATCAGTGATTCAACTTTCGCGACTATTGAGCGATATTTGTGACTGCTTGGCTGTGCCATTAAACTTTATCATTTGTCACTACGATTGTTCAAGCTTTTATTACTTGTGATGCGTTAATTATTAGACATGTAAGTAATTTGGCCTTGCATTTCCTACTCGATTAAAGTAAAGGCATGCCTTTCCAATGAAGAAATGACAGGATTTGTTTGATCTGTAGCGTGTGACTATGTTGTGCTGGCGTCCACAAGTTTAATGTACTTCTTCCTCTTTGGCTGTTTTTCAGTGTCATTGGGGTATATACATGTTGCCTGAGTCTATACTTCTATGACCAACAGCCACGTTAGTATACGGTATTGTGAAACTTCGTATGTTAAACGTTGTGTTTACATGTTTTTTCTTTTTTTTTTTCCGTCAATTTTTAAACAATGTTGATGCCACTAACCGCTTCATGAACAGAAAGTGAAAATGTGAGGATGACAGGTACAAATTAAATATGACTAGGAGGCCATTAAAGCCTAACAGATTCTACAATCCGCGATGTGATTAGATCTGTATGATTGCTGGTAATTTCATGACGTTAGTTAGATTGTATGGATATCGACTTTCCTGAAATGTGCACTGCTTTCTTCCTCCTGCCGCACAACTAGCGCGGGAATAATTTCAACTTTACTAATTTTTATATTTTCTTTACAGATTGTTGGATGGCAGCGGTGACGGCAGTGGTGACTGTGAGAGAGAGATAGAGAAATATCTAGCAGAACTATCGACCAGAGGGAACGTGAAAAACCAGCTGTAGGAATGGACAACTTCTAGCATTGATCCACATCATTTCTATCCCCCTTTTCAGTCACTGAAGACTCTGATCACGATTCTACAAACACTGATACAAAGTTGGTACATCCAGCCCATCATTTCTCGCTTCACACAGCTTGATTCACTTGTCAAAGAAGAGCATTAGACCTCTAAGTGTATTGTTTCCCATGAAACTGCCGGTGAAAAGGCCTTAATCTCTGCCACCACCAAACCAGAACGTGCATGAATTAATTAATTTAGGGACTTTCCAAGTGATACATTTTTAGCGGAAAGGAGTTTGCGTAAAAGTTTCTGGATTTCAGCCCAACAAATGTTTTTGCTACAGATCTAGAAAGGCTGAACAAAGCGTGAAGTTGGATGGATGTGGAGGTATGGTGAGCCATTAAACATTCATGAAGGTGCCAGTCGCATTCTTACAACCGAGTCCCGAGAGAGAATCGATCGCATGGGACGCTTGTGTCGTAATTGAGCGACGCGCAATGCAGAACTGACTGCCTGCGTATTCCGCTTTGCTCCTCAATTCAAGGGTTACGTTTTTGACTTCAGTTCAATACTGACTAGAAAATCCCATTACCGTCATTTAAGAAATCAAGTTACTGGGTGCGTCATATATGACCGACTCTCGCTAAACTCCTTCTCATACTGTTGTGCCGTTAGTGTCACATCTATTGGACTAGAGGTGAAAATTGCGACGAAGAAGGTCATTCTGGTAGTCTGAACAGAGATAATATTTCAAATACATTTTTGTATCGGTAAATCAGAGGGCAAACTGATCTCTCTAGATTTGAGTCACTTGCAGACAAGCGTATCGATTGAAGTTGGACAAGTGTTTATTCCCTGGCTGCGCCGCTGCGACCACTGTGCCACCACCCAACTGCCTTGCCCTCCCCACGTCAGCTCTTCGAACGCCAGGTCTCTCTTCGTGGCGGCACAATGAATTTAGAGATACCAGACGGACTGGGCGATCTGCTTAGGGATTTTACCGTGGCCGTACTTAAAGAGCGGCCGGGAGATCTTTATGATTTTGCCGTGGACTACTTCACCAAGGCTCGTGACGCCAGGAAGCCTAAAGACGTCCCAATGTATATCATTGTGGAAGACGATGATGAGGCGGGTGAGCCAGACCGCACAGCATTCAAGCCAAAGGCAAGCAGTGGTCGTTACGCTCGACGACAATCGGTCTCGGCCGAACGATACAACCCTGAAGAAGACGATGATGACGATGATCACGTCATCTATCCTAAAACAGATGAACAGCGTGAACGGCTGACGAAGACAGTCAGTGGGATTTTGCTATTCCGATCCCTAGAACCAGAGCAAACAGCTGAGGTGATTGACGCCATGTTTGAGAAAAAAGTGACGCCAGGTGAGACTGTTATACGTCAAGGTGACGACGGAGACAACTTCTACGTCATAGACAGCGGTATTTACGACGTCCTAGTGGATGTGAAAGGCGAAGACAAACAGGTGCACCAGTTCGATAACCGGGGTAGCTTTGGTGAACTGGCACTCATGTACAACATGCCACGTTCTGCTACAGTTCGAGCCGTCACTGAGGGAACTCTGTGGGCAATGGATCGTAATTCATTTCGTAGGATCGTTTTGAAGTCAGCGTTCAAGAAACGAAAGAAGTACGAAGATCTCTTGGAAAGTGTCACAATACTACAGAATTTGGATCGTTACGAACGTATGACCTTGGCCGATGCCCTTGTGTCCAGGGTATACCAGGATGGAGATGCCATAATCAAGCAGGGAGATGATCCAGATGGAGTATATTTTGTAGAAGATGGTCATATCCGCATTACAATCGCTTCACCGGACGGCACTGAGAAAGATATCGGGATGAGAACAACCAGTACATATTTCGGAGAGTTAGCACTCATAGAAAACAAACCTCGTACTGCAAATGTCTATGCTGTAGGCAAGGTGAAAGTGGCATTCCTAGAGAGAGACTGCTTCGAGAGACTATTAGGCCCTTGTGTTGAAATCATGAAAAGAAATAGTCAGCTGTATACTATGTACGTTTCCAATTAACACAAAGCATTATATTTCTAGTTTACATTTAAAGAATTTTTTATATTTGTACATTTTTTCCTGATTAATTGGAAAGTCTCGAAATGGGGACAATTTGGAAACTATTTTGACTGAATGGAGTGTGCAGCATAGTTTGTCAAGTGAATATTCCATGATGCCCTATTCATACGATGTGAGGATGGCTATCTATTACACTTCATGGCCAATTTTACATATAAAGCTTACCCGGCGTGAGAGAGAAGGAGGGTGAGAGAATGTGAGTAATAACAATGCCGAAATTTGCATTGAAATGTATTAATACTCTTCGGTGTCTATTAACTCTATGAAGATGATTGCTTCACTGAGATTAATGTAGACATAGGCCTCTTTGTGGAACACAACCCCCACCCTTCACCCGCTTACAATGCTTTTCAAGCCACTGCTGCTGTAAAGGGCTTCGGCTATTGAGTGTTAGTAATTTCATTTTAAGCCTGCAGAGCTCATACCATGTTATGTTATTCCATTATTACAAATGAGGACTATGGTCATATTCTGTGAACAATTCCCAAAGTCTGCAAGGGTACCAAACGAATTATAGAATTCTGACAGGGAGTGCGAAAAATGTTTATAACAATCGGCGTCCTATCGCGAATGTTATCAACTGGGAATCAATAAAAGATCCCATCTGAGATTGGTAGAATGGTAGTTTTGACTCTGGTGATGTATGATTCAATCAGTAAGATAGAAAATGTGTCTTGGTGATATAGATGTGTTATTTATTAAGTGGAAGCCAAGACTTTTAAAAGAATCTTTCATGGACTTATTGTGATGTCTCGACAAAGGTACTTTTCAGGATTTCTCTTTCGGTGAAGCACTTCAGTGAAAAGGATTAACTTTGTGATGAAGTGACATTAAAAAAAACAACAACACCGTGACTGTTCCATCTCGGGAATTCCAATTTATTTCATTAAATCATCTGTGTTGTTGCAACTTCTGGACAGCTGTGACTAACTTGTTTATCTATTATTTCTCTTTAATCATAAGATTGTGGCTTGTCATGACTGTAATGCGTGAACGTTGTTTTGGTTAGAGTCACTGAGCGAACTAATTGTATCTTAACCAGTCAGTGTTTTGATTAGATTAATTACTGCTTTCATAAATACAGCAAGAATTAAACAATCATGAAGGAATTCACAGCTATTACATTTTATTTGTTTCCTCGGTTTTAAGACATCAATTTTGTTTTACTTTTTTTTTAGAAATGTGCCGTAACTCCATTTATACACAATTTTCCTCACTAATGCTGTTGGTGTAGGGCTTGCATGAAATTGCGTTGGAAACAATTAGACCGTGGGACCAAAACTGTTGCTTGTCATCCTACTACACTTTCCCATGCCACCCCATCCTTGGTTTGTTTGTTTGTTTGTTTGTTTTTGTATGCAAGTTCTGATAAGGATTGTAATCACAAATAACCAATGTCATCAGTTAAAAGCGTGTACATTTTGTGTAAATTGAGCTTTGGTCGTGTAAGAAAATGATAATTATATATATGCTGGTCTATTTGATTCTTTCACCCAACGAAAAGAAATGTTTTTCGTTTTCGTATGCAAAATGGCAGCCCCCATAAGATTGTACTGCATGCACTTAAAACGTATGGAAAGCAGTACTTTCCAAGGAATGTGTACGGTTACAAATGACAACATTTTTTTTATCTTTTAAGAGGAAATAAGGAACACATCTAAGCCATATTTAGGACTTCCCCGTAGCAACAAACCATAATCTAGAGACGTTAGCCTAACTGCTCTCATTATTTGTTAATTTTTGTTTATTTATGCATTATATTCGTCATTGCCTGCTACCAAACTGTTCGCCAGGTCAAATGTGGTACCTGCAGCTGCAATGTTGATGTGCTGACTAAACGTTTGAACCACAAATTTTAACCAGGTGTGTGTTCTGTACATTATCTTAACCACTGTGTAGTATGTATCAGGGGAGAAAATAAAAAGACTTCAGTGCAGTTCCTTTCAGTTTCCGTTTTAGCAAAAGAATTGCAGTGATATACCCTGAGACATTGTTGCGTTACAACTCAATTTCTGGCCTGTATTTTAAGGCATGAGAATTACACGATGTTTAAAAGCCAGAGACACCGCAAAAATGCACCTGGACATTATCGTAAAATTGATGTTACAGATACAAGAGAAATATCAGAAGCTTTGGTTGGTCGCAATCTCACCATAACCCTACTGACTACCAAATTACTAGATGGCAATATATCAAATGTGCAAATTACTCTCTTGCATGCCGGAATCGTTCTTCTATGGCCTTAGTGGCTGGGGGAGGAGGGTAGATGACGGATCGTTAGGAAATGTGAACTGATTGTATCATCAGCTAGTTCATAATGTTTTCGAAAAGCAGTACATATTATGCTTATTTTTTCGATGCTCGAGGAAGTAAATATGGTCATTAATCGCCATAATTACTTTGTGGTCTTATCAGAATTAAAATTGATTACAGGGAAAACACCAAAACACGAATAAATCGTTACCTCTGTATGGTATCTGAAAATAGGGCTGTTCTGAATTTTAGCTCATATTATTTTGAAAACATTATTGACATTTCCTAAATATTGTTGTCGCTAGATCTGTTAAATTACAATGGTTTCTATTCTAAAAGGAATTCAGGTCCCGACTTATATGTTACTGGTTAGCAATGGCATTAATGATATTAGCACAAGAAAAGCGGATTTTATTCTATCATCTGCTAATGGAATCGGTGTCATTCCTTAAGATTTTTCTGAAAATGCCAATGTATCCGTCTCTGTATCTGAGCTGAAACTATGATTTTTAAGTAACAAATGGTTGAATGGTTAAAAATCTATACTTCTTAAATGGCATACACTTCTGAAGCTGATAGCTGATGAATTTGAGTTTATTTTTAATGGAACTGCGTTATCTGTAATACTTTTTTCTTCTTGGGGTGAACCATTTTTTTAAAACGGATAATGATGTTTTGTGAAACCAGTGCAACAATTTGACATTCAGGTTTTTAAAAGAAAATGGCCATGTTTGGAATTACATGTCTCTTTCAAATGCAGAACTATGCACAGTTAAAGATCGGAACTGAGGTCAAAAGGAAATACCTTTCAATCTTAGTCTACACTCACAGCTGAAATTCGAAGGTATGTTTTGTTTTTAGCTGTTTTGCTTTTTTGTACATCAAAATGTACTGAAAAAATGTAGACACAAAACAATTCAACTGCTGAAACATGATAGGACGAAAGTTTGTCAGTATCGTATCTAGATATCTGTTTCAATCCCTTTCACATTTATGATGTCTTAACTCTGTATTGGGTCTCACGGCAGCCGAACACAAAGATAGAAGATCAATTATGACGTCAGTGTAAGCAGATATGGGGTGATTTGAATCTGGAAATGGTGAAGGCTGTAAAAGGAGAGCTGCAAATCTACACATTCCTGCAAGAAACAACAAGAAACCTTATAGAGACAATTTTTGTCAGTGCCCTTTTTATGTTACAGTTCTATGACTGTGATACTTTATAATTATGTGATGGTAATGGTCTGAGTTAGTGATGGTTGTTCCCTGCAAAATAGTAGTTGAATTAAAATAAAACATTTCAAGTTCATTATACTGTCAAGCAAGGGTCGTGTCAGGATAAAGACTGCATTTCTTTCATCAACTGTGATATATCACACTGTTTCTTTAGCCCATCGTTTTTTCACGTAATGAACCTGCCTATGACTAAGGAAATTATCTTCTTTTAAAATAAATATGTATAAAGATTTCGGAAGCCCAACATTTTATGGAAGATTTTTCTTCTGCCACAGAGATATAAAGCTCAGATCGTCAGCGATGTAGGCACTGTGTTTACTCGAAGTCCAATATGATAATTATACGTCTTGGGGTAATAAGGAGAACTTTAAAATAACCACTTAAAATCATGGGATTAGACATACCCATTTTTTCCTGACCTGTTGTTATTGTGCAAAAAATATATATATACAGCCAGAAAACGTCAGTCAGACTTAGTCATGAGAGTTGTAAAATCTTCTGAATTCAATTTAAGGTTGTTGTTGTTTTTTTTGCACTCGTTTCACTCAGTCAAGTCATTTCATCGTTGTTCAACCAGCTAACTTCATTTTAACGTGGACTTGCAAAATTTTCCAGTGAAAGTTTTTTATTTTTCCTTTTACATGTTCAAAATAAAGATAGAACTTTGCCCGACTCGCCTACACAAAAACCTAGCCGTCCTCAGTTGTCCTTGGGTTAAAGATTAATGCTAAATGACCATCATGACCAGGGTAAAGCGGATGGTGTCATAAATTTGTTTGTCAGGAAACGTATCTGGTGGTCACGAATGGGATTACTGAAAGATGTCAAATGACTGTGGGTAATGCAAGGGATATTATCATTCTGAGGCTCTGTCCAAGCGACATTTGCTCATTAATATATATAATTATTCTTCGTTATTTTCCTAATGGCAATTTTTATTTGGTTTGTTTGTATGCTTATTTACATCATCTGTGGCTTCTCTAATGAGACTGTAATATTGACATTCACATATCACGAAAAGTATTTTCATTTTTTGTTCACCATAGACATATAAATAATGAAAGATTCAGGTATCAACCAGTGGGAGTTTGCATGTCTCGTTGGAATTAATCATTAATGCTTGTTTAATATCTGGTACGCATTATTTTATAAAATGTCGTTCTTTTTCCTCTGTTCCCTGCATTTGAAATAATAGACTGATAAAGTGAAATTCATTGATTCTTGTGGCACAATATCTGTATGCAGAGGTTTGTTGCATTGCAACACAACAAAAAGTATTACGTTCATACTTCACCAGTTTCCCATAACGCCACGATTGCTCTGGAAGAACAGATGTAATCACAATGTTGGGGCACTGTCTTTGCTAATAGGACTTTGCTGGAATCAGATATAGCCGGCATTTGGAAATGTTGCTGTGCTGTATGTTCTATTCACACCTGTCGTGAAGGAAAAACAAAACTAAAGCTAATCATCGTGCAAGAAATGATTTCAGACAATGCTCAACCTGCAACAGCAGGAAACCTTTGCTGAAAGTGAAAAATGTGCAGATCTTTTGATCAAGGATAGCCGCAATTCTAGAGCCAAAGACAGTTCATTTTACATCGAAACTAATTTTACATTCTGGCAGATCCCCCCCCCCTCCCCCCATCTCCCACCACCACCCCCCCCCCCACCCCCATAACACCGAAATACTAAATAGATCTGTGTATCTGAAATAGAAAATCACACTTAACTGGCAAAATATTCTTGGGTGATCTCCAAGCATGGTCTCTAGAGGCCAAGCATAACATTAATTTGTTAAATAATGCAGGGTGGAGAAAAGTATTTTATTAAAATAATGTGAAACGCGGCATCAGAAATCTAGCTGTGCGCTGACTTGTAATCGTGTGTATATTTTTTGTTGGTCATGAGAGAACAATAAAAGAAGATTATCGTGCGTGTTTTATTACTTGTAAATATATCGTGTTATAACTTAATATAATGCTAATCTGTGGTATGCGTCGTTCTGTAAGGTGTATCTTTTGTCCTAACTTTGTTTAGGCCTGCTCTCGGTGATACTTGATTTGGTGTTGTTCTCTCTTGCATGGTAACAGGAAACGAAGTATTCACATAGTAGGGTAGAAAATCATAATTTGCCCAGAGTAAATCCTTGGACTGTCGTATTATGGAAGCTTGCAGGAAGTCAGACATTACGTGGCGGCGTGGTTTATCTAGGAAACACGGGAGATGTAATAAAGGGTGACTGTTGCTTGTTGTTGTTAGGGTCATACTCATAACCACAAAATCCTACGGATGTAGGTTTCTATTGCCAAACTTGCAGCTCATCCCTAATCTGTAAAGAGCACATGCCTGGTTCAAGATGTTCAACAGATACACAAGCTAATAGACTGTCTCTCTATAGTTTCTGTTCTTCCAGTTCTCTTATCATGTCTCATGTCGCAAGTAAAGCCAATCTAATTCTTGCGTGCTGGCAGGGATCAAATTCCCTGTCCTGAGGTCCGGCACACAGAGACAGAAAAAGAAAGAGAGAGAGAGAGAGAAAACGAAAAAAATGAAAGGTTAATCAGAAATCAATAGTCCAAAGCGGCGGGCCTCATTTAATGCTACACTTAGCGGCTGAAATTGCAAGAGGGGGGTTATTGCAAACATCAGAAAAGAAGGATTTTATTTCTAGGATTTTCGATAGCGAGTCTGATCTGTCCTGTATTTCTTCTTTTCAGGGATTTTCTGGAGCTGTTTTAATTTTTGTCAGAACGTGTAATTCATTTACAATTCGAACTGATCATAGGTTGATCCTACTGAGTAATAAATATACATGTATATATATATATGTATAATGGACTTACCTTTCTTACAGTAATAATACAAAACGACAGGGAAAGAGAAAAATGAACTAGTATCCTACAGTTATTGGTATACGGGTAAAGAACTGGAGGAAAACAAAAATATCTTTCATAAGTCCGGCATCCAATTGTTAACGATAAGGCCAGAAGTATAGTTTTTGGTTCTTGTTACATCAGAAAGTTACTTCTTCGCATGTTTGCGTCTTCAACGTACATTCGAACGTCCTAGAGGGAGATGTGGTGAAATAGTATCAGCCAAACCCTTTGCTATTGAAAATGGGTAGTAGTATCTAGTAGGACCTCCAATTGTCCGATGGTTCTGTTATATTCTGTCTATCGTCTTGCTCACGAAAACTATCATAATGTCTGCATCTTATAACTGGGTTTTGCCTAGGGCTCAAACTAGTCAAATCTTTCTTCTTTGGAAATATGATATGGCTTAAATAGCCACAAAAAATCTGAGTCTGATAGTTCTAGACTTCGATACCAGCGTCGTCTCTTTGACTGTGATTAAAGCTGTAAAAATGAAATGACACTCTATATGTTTGACGTTTATGCCTACATTTCTTTTGTTCCGCCTTGGACTTGATGCTAAACCTGGCTTCTTTGTTTCCTTTGTTCCGCTCAACGACTGTGTTAGGAATCTTTCCCGGGTGCGGTGTTCAAAGAGTGAATGCCATTGCGTGCGTTCGTTTAGAAGAGAAATTTAACCCTCTGCAACTTCGATCGATTGTGTTACAGAATCTTCTCATGTTCATGTCCATACAGTATCTTCTGTAATGATCATTGAGACCAAAGACCGAATAGCATTTGGGTATAGAAAAGCTGGAGATTTTACAATGTAGTTTCCCAAAACACCTACAATGGAGGAAAATAGGAAACTAGAGTTGGTGTTCACATGTGTCGCAGTGGAGAAAAGTGAGGTTAGGGCCAGATGAAGTTATCAGATGCATAATCTCGTCATCAGTATCATGACCTTGTCATTTTGGGAAACAGGCCATTTCCTGCAAGTTAGAGAGTAGATAAGAAAACGCATTAACTGATTGCGCACTCATCATTTCCTTCCTCTACACACACACATTCAGTCTTGTTTTGCAGCACTCTGTCCGTCTGTCTGTCTGTCTCTTTCTGAGTGTGTACGTATGTGTGTATTTCTTGTCGCCTATTACAATTATTTTTTTTTTGTCTTCCATATCTTTCCGCTCGCCTTGCCTTTTTCATTCCTCTTTCCATCCCATAGCCTCTCAAATTTTATCTCAAAGTAACAGATTATTTATTGAAATTCATCTTTTCATCTCGATATGGAACACTTGGGAATATTTTTGTGCTGATTACAATTCATAAGCGCATTAGGGACAAACGCGCACATAGACACAACTTAATCCTTCTTAGCGTGATCTCACATTATTTGTATATACAACTCCAAAATGGAAAAGTACATTATCATCTATACGCTAAAGACAAGCCAGCGACACATAAGTTTACAATTACATGAACTGACGTTTTTGCTCAGATCATAATAAGTACTTCGTGTCCCATACATTAATCCACTGATGCCAATGGAACTCTGGCGCTGGAGATGGCAACTAATGTGCCAGCCGGAGAGAGTGTTTAATTCCTTCAACTCAATGTGAAGTCTTTCATACTAGACCTGCCACTAGTGGCTAGTTAGTAAGGCAGGGCCTTTTCGTAAAATCCAATATGGACTCCAATCACAGAACTGTCAGAAAAACTACCGGACGGTGGAACCCCTGGATCTAGACATCGCCCCATTTTTTTTTTTTGGTGCTGTCAAAACCCTGTCTACTGTAAAGAGACATATTTGTCATACAATCGTTGAGACAAATGTTGCGATAGGGGAGATATTTTTAGGATAACATTTTTCCGACGAAATAGGGAAATGTGTTCTTAATACCTTCGCCTACTGACAGCGATTAAAGGTTGACGGGTCAGGGGTTCGGAAAAATGCTATGGGGAGTCGTTTGGAACTGATAGAGTACCTAATTGCTTCATTTAGCTGGCGAAATTTGTGCTGTGTTTGCCAGCCATATTGTGGCTTGCGGCCACTAACTAGCTTTCCTTATTTTCGCTTTGACAGAGGAACGTTCGACTTTTAGCTTCAGACCTCAGTCATACTGATCAATTCTACGGTTTAAGAGAGCAGGAAAAGAAAAAATTGCACACCTTGAGAATGGATGACGGTACGGAAGAAAAAAAGAAAACCCCGTTGCTAAGCTACTCTATTCCCTTCTTTCCATCCTCCTGTCAAGGCTGTATTTGCTTTTATTTGATCAGATTCATATTTTATGCAGATCGGACACATTTGCCACGACCCCAGGTCTCCTATCAATATTTATGTAATTCTTTGGTAAAACAGTGTGCACCTTAAAGCAGTATAAATCAATTCCGAAACCAAATGAAAAGACAGGAGGTAACAAGTCTATCATTACCAGAGTTTGTTTCACTGCAGTTCCTTTGATGTTGTTCGGCATCTCGGAATAAAACAAATAACATGCAGTCTTCAAACAGTGGATTAATATTAACAATGGAAATTTGACTTTACATGTAAATATGTCGTCAGCGACGTGTTCAAATACTTCAGTGAATGAAACTCAGTATTGTTTTAAAATGAAGGACATATCTTTTATCTCAAAGAAATGTTTACCTACACAGCTTATCATAGATGTCTTTCAGAATTGAGGCCGCCATGGGAACATACTGTTACGCCTTTTTTCACAAGCTAATCGTGTTAAATGCAGAATTTTCAGTAGTCTGTTTCCAAAATAGATGTTTACATGATGATACTGATGTACATAGAATCAGGCGAAAATTTATGAAATTATGGATGGCAGCTGGGGAGACCAAGCAACCATTTTTTAATTGCACGCATTTCCAGTGTTGTCCTATCCAGATGGAACAACCGAAATAATGACACATTATGATTATTCAAACATTAGAATTTTTTGCACTCTACTATCAACATATCGATCTGCTGATAGCGGCGCCAATGCAAATTCCCAGTCTGGTTCAGTGTTGACCGGTCTGCTTGCAAGTGCTCTTGCTCACTGAGTCCTGCTCGAGCTTCTTTCCCAGCAACCACTTTCATCTTTACGATTTGAAACAACAACAACAACAAAATAATAATCCGCAAAAACAAACAAACAACGATTAAGTGGGCAGAGCATATAACTGGGTGATATTACTGTTGTCGATGATACTTCAGCATATTAAGATTTTTTTTTTTTTTTATTATAATTATTTAATCACCCTAACCTCATATTGGCTACTACCGCTGTAGAAACAGTGAAGCTGAAATTCGCTATCTTTAATAATTATTTACTTTAAAGACAATCATGCCGTTTCAGGAAAAATTACTGCACGGCTCTGCTGTGTTGTTTTTCGCTTTAAACTTTATAGCATGAGATCCAAATTTTAATGCTTCTGCTAAATTTTTAACACGGTCTTTTGTGTGCGTGAAAAGATTATGTCACTATAAACTCACACCGTTTTCTCGTGGAATCATCGGGTACAACGTTTACGGCCGCCTCAGTTGGATTTACCATAAAACAGTCAATGGGGGATATCGTGGGCTTAAGGGAAACAAGGACCCAAGGGACTTAAAATAATGGCAGGTGTAAGCGTGCCTTTTTCCCCTGGTTCATCTACCAGTCAGTTAGTTCATCGAAATCTTAAATCGTCAAAAACGCAGAACAAAAGCTCTTCCTCCGAAGCTCCACATTCCCACACCACCGCCATACGCCCTTTTGGAATTTGAATTTGTTTATAAGCACACTAGCTGTACCGATCGATGTTGGTGGTATTTTTCATAATGAACTGAGCTGAGGTGTAAGCTAGCATTTTTTAAATTTTTTTTAAAGTTCTGGAGGTAGACAAGGGTTCTGCAA